>CM074719.1:243688075-244233075 GCA_037306005.1 Rhinophrynus dorsalis | reverse complement strand
GCTTTTTGTGGACCTTAAGCCCTGGGGGGAAAATTTTGGGTTAAAGTTCTTTCCTTAGGAGTTGTCCACTGAGTCTGCTTCTTAATACATGGTAATCTGAAGACAGGAGATCTGGGAGAAGGGTGAGCAACCCTTTGAGTGCTGCAGATCCACATGTCCCACAGTGCCCCTCCGCACAGGTTTTGCTTCTTTGGGAGGGGGCGGGGTATTGACACTTTCCCTACTGGGTCTCCTAACATGTTATAGTGATGTTTCATGTACTTTTATTTTTTACTTTTCAACTTTGCGGTAAAGCGAGCCTTTGTTTTGAAAAGATGCCATTGCTCCATTCACTCCTATAGGAATGCAGTGTCTGGGACATCTCTGCAACCGCTTAACTTAGCCACTTGAAAGATGGCTCATTTTAATTGTCTGCCCTTGCTCTTTCATCCGGTTCACGTTTCAAGTGTGTTGGGGGGGCTCTGGGGGTTTTGGGCACTGTTGGGGTACTTTTTTCTAGGGAAACTACATTTCCCATGAGCACTTACTTTGCACGCTCGTTTCTGATTGGCTCCCGCTGCGGCAGACATTTTGTGCCTTTTCTAGAACGAGTATCCTATGCAGGGCTTGGACTCTCCTTCTCTCCTTTGCAGATTAACCCTTCGCCTGCCAGATAAGTGTACACACTGTAATTGGGTGATTCTTTATACTATAACGTTTTTGACACGGTGAGAATGTCTAATCCGTTGGAGCTTGGGGCCAGGCCTAAGACTAAGGACTCTGGGGTCTCTGTGTCCCCCATTGCGCATTGCTCCTTATGTCTTTCAGGGTTGCCTAGAGAATTCTCAGGCCATTTATGCCCAGCATGTTCTGATGTCCGTGAGTGTCTCCCAGGGACCTCCAGCCATGCATTAGAGCCAGCTTGGGTGCAAGAGTTCAAGGCTGTTACTAGGGACCTTCGGTCTACATTGCAGCTCTTTCCATCCCAGTAACAGGGGGACTTCCATTCATGGCAAGCCCCCTCTTCAGTCAATCTTCCCTGCCCAAACTGCAGGGAGTACCTGACATATCACATTCCTCTGAGGAGGAACTGTTAGTGGATTCAGATATTGAGGAATATTCTGCTGTGGGCTCCTCTGTTTTTTTGGGGTCCCCTTTGAGGCTGATCCTGAGCCCTTGGCTGAGGGCCTGATCAGGGCTGTCTTGACTACCCCTAACATTCCCTTAGTTTAGGAGGTTTCCTCAGATCCCTCTGATGCTTTTCAGGAGCCTAAAAAGCCCCTTACTTGTTTTCTACTTAACCCCACTCTTGACCTCCTTGTGTCTGAGTGAAAATCCCTGGGCAGGAAACCTTCTGTTTCCAGGAAATTTGCCAAGCTTTACCCCTTTTCTAAGGCGGTGCTTCTCAGTAGGTTCATTTCCCCCCCCCCCCCCAAAAAAAAAAAAAATTGGATGCTCTTATATCCAGGCTATCTAAGTCTACTGCCTTGCCAGATTCTGACACCTCCGCTCTGAAAGACTGGACTGACAAACTTGAGGTTTCCCTCAAGTCTACTTTTGCCACTGCTGGTGTCTGCATGTGTCCAGTGTTGGCTGCGGCATGGGTTAACCGGGCCATTCCAGTTTGACTGAACAGCTCACCCTGGCTGTCCGTCAGTGTGCTCCTGCTTTGGATTTGTTGCGTCGTCTTGCCAACATTTCTGAGGCACAGCACTGTTTCTGCTGCCTTATTTGATGCCATCCGTTTGGTGGGTAGGGTTTCTCCCATGTTTGTGGTTGCCGGACAAGCTCTTTGGTTCAAGATCTGGTCTGCTGACACTGCTTCCAAGACAGCCTTGCTCTCCTTGCGTTTTAAAGACACGTCATTGTTTGGGCCAGATCTTAAGGATCTGTTTAGTGAGGCCACAGGGGGCAAGAGTACCCTTCTGCCTTTGGTTCCCAGGAAGAAAACTCCTCTCAAGTGTAATTTTTTTTTTTTTGTTCCTTTCAGACTGAGACACCTTCAGTGTCCTTAGGGACTCCTGGTGATGCTATGTCCCCGGGGGAATATCTTGCCTCTCTGGATCTTCAGGACGCGTATCTACACATCACCATTCATCCAGAGAGTCATCAGTATCTCAGATTTGCCTGCGACCAAGGGCGTTTTCAGCTCTTCCCTTTTGGTCTGACTACAGCTCCTCAAGTGTCCTGGGAGCTTTAGTGTCTGTCCTCCACCGGAACGGCATCAGAGTTACTCCATACATGGACGACCTCTTTCTTAAAGCCCCTTCTGTGGAACTTCATCAGCAGGTTCAGGACTGCATTCGTGCACTCCCCCATCATGGGTGGATCCTCAACATGGACAAGTCGGATCTTGTCCCAACCCAACTCCTGGTCTTCCTGGGCCTTCTCTGCAACACTCAGCAGAACATGGTGTTTGTCACAGACTAGCTCACCAGATTGCCCACAGGGTTTCTGCTGTTCTGGCTTAAGATCCAGTTCCAGCCAAGAAGCTGTCCTCTCTAGTGGGGAAACTCGTCTCCACCATAGATGCAGTCCTATTTGCCATGGCTCACACCAGGGAACTCCAGAGGTTTGTAATCCAGATGTGCAGGGGTCAGCCGGACCTTCTGAAGACGTCAGTAGCCCTTCCTCTTCATGTGGAACTGAGCTTGTCTTGGTGGCTGGACCTCTCCAATCTGCTGAAGGGCAAGTTCTTCATGATCTCCTTCTGAACTACGATGATGATGGATGCCAGCTTCTCCGGCTGGGGAGCAGTCTTGTGTTGCATGAGAGTGCTCAGGGTCGGTGGTCTTCAGAGGAATCTCTCCTTACCATCATCGTGTTGGAGCTTTGGGTGATATTTCATGCATTTCATCATTGGACATCTCAGCTGGAAGACGGTACAGTCCAACCACACCACGGCCATGGCTTACATCAACAAGCAGGGCAGAACAAGAAGTCCCGCCGCTTGGTTAGAGGTCAAGGCTATTTTGTCCTGGGCAGAAGAACACGTTCCTGCACATTCCTGTTGTAGACAACGTCATGGCGGGCTTCCTCAGTCGACACACAGTGGACAGCGGTGAGTGGAAACTGCATCCACAGGTGTTCACCCTCATCGTTCAGAAGTGGGGTCTCCTTTGCACTGACCTGATGACAAGACACAACCGCAAAGTTCCGAGGTTCTGCTCTCCCTGGAGGGATCCTCTAGCTATGGAAGTGGATGCCATGTCCATTCCTTGGTGGTTTCATCTGGCTTACATCTTTTCTCCCCTCTAATGTTGCACAGGGTATTACGGACATTGAGACTGGAATGCTGTCCTCCCATTCTGATTGCTCTATACTGGCCTAGACAGGCTTGGTTTCCAGAGCTTCTGGATCTGTCAGTGGCGGAGCCATTCTGGCTCCCTTGCTGTCCGTATCTTCTTCTACAGGGTTACCTGTGGAAGGAGGATGTTCATCGTCTCGCCTTGACGACTTGGAAATTGAATCCTCAATATTGAAGAAGGGTTTTTCTTCTGGTGTGGTAGCTACTATGCTCAGTGCCCACAAACCTTTTTCTTCTAAGGCCTACCATCATGTCTGGTCGACCTCTATATCTTGGTGGGCTGATAAGGACCTGTCTCCACGATTGATACGCACGCCAGATTTAAAGCCAGTCAGTATGGATTGCAAGTAAGATCCATGTATAGTTAAATATTTATGTATTTATATTGCTGCACCTAGTCAGGGGTTTTTTTGCAGTATGTCATCCTCTTCCAAACCTACCTCTGCCAAAGAGAAACCTGCTGAGGGCTCTTCTAAAGAAGAAAAGACACACAAAAGTAAAAACTGCACTACATGTGATAGGAAATTGCTATCCTCTGATCCCTCTCCTTTGTTAGGATTGTTCTAAGAAAGATGTAGCTAGTCAAATTCCTGCCGGTTCCAGGATTTCATCGCTATGCAGTAGACCTTCTCTGCAATGCAATAAGCAGTAGTACCTAGGAAAAGACCCAGCCTAGATGACCCTGGGGAGGGCACTTCTGTAGGGGCTACACATTCAGATGATGCCTATAACCTTCAGGGAATTGAGTCAGATTACTCTTCTGAAATGGAAGAAGGCAAACTTCAAGAAGACTCTGGTGCATTCAGCACAGATAAGGTAGAACCTTTTTTGCAGCACCTTAGAAAAACATTGGGCCTGGTAGAGGAACAAAAAGAACTAGGCAACCTTGATGCTGCTTTTTTAAGGAATAAGAAGACCACTCCATGTTTTCCCGTTCATAATGCAATCAGACATTGTTAATTCATAATGGAAAAGGGCAGATAAACGTTCATCTATTACAAAAAGATTCACTAAGACATACCCTTTTGAAGAAAAGGTGTAGCTAATTGGATCACACCCCCTAAGGTGGATGCTGCAGTTTCAAGAATTTCTAGGCACCACTATTTCTTTGGATGATGGTGTAGCATTAAAAAATCCAATGGATAAGCGTATGGAATCTGCCTTAAAGCAACAGTACTCCGTAATAGGGCAAAACATGAAGGTCGCAACTGCCCTTGCCTGCATAGCCTGAACTATGCGAATTTGGATAACTGGCCAGGAAGAGAAAATTGACTCTTGAGTTTCTACATCCAAGCTGCTCAAATAATTGGCGACTATTAAAGAAGCAAACAACTTTATATGTGATGCATCTTTAGATTCTTTAAGAATGTCAGCAAAATCATCAGCATTATCCATTTCAGCAAGATATGCACTATGGTTAAAACCTTGGGGAGCAGATGACTCATTAAACGCAAGCTCATGTCTCTTCCTTTTACCGGTGAGAAATTGTTTGGAGAAGAATTGGAGGAATTAGTTAAGCAGATGACAGGGGGCAAGAGTGCATTCTTGCCTCAGGATAGATGGGGTAGATCTTCTCCATCAAGATCATGTTAAAAAACCAAGAAATTATCCTTTTCGTGTCTCCAAACGTTTTCAGCCCAGACAACAGGAACAAAGACGACAGCCTTCTTCACATTCAAGAGGGGGATTCAGAAAAGATTACCCCAAGAAGGCCATTTTCAAAATGGAATTCTGAACTCCAGCGGCTCTCTCCTCCAGAGCAGGTTGGGGGTCACCTCCACCTTTACAGACATTTCTGGAGGACATCAGATAGATGGGTCAAACAAATCCTGGAGGAGGGATATCCGTTAGAATTCCACATGACCCCATACAATCACAGATATCTACAGTCAAGATTTCCTGTAAACAAGAAGAGAGCAAGGCTTTTTTTCAAAGAGTTGATTTCACTAGTTCCAGAACCCCAACAACATCAGGGAATATATTCAATAATTGCAGTTCCAAAACCCTCTGGGGAGTTCAGGATAATCTTAGACCTCAAGTGGATAAACTGGTTTCTGGTACAAAAACCCTTCAAGATGGGAACCGTTACTTCAGTAATCAAAGTTCTATATCCCAACAGTTTCCTAACAAAAATAGACTTGGAAGATGGCTTATTTTGACTGGAATATGAAAATATACATCGCAGATATCTACGGTTCAAGGTAAACAAACTTCATTATCTGTTCAAGGTCCTCCCTTTTGGCCTGGCTACAGCCCCAAGAATATTTACAAAAGTTCTTGTGGCAGCAGTAGAAGAGCTTCGGGATGAAGGCATCTATATAATTCCATACCTAGACTACATACTGCTCATAGCTCCATCATTCCAACAAGTAAAAACACAGACTGCAAGAGTAACACAACATCTTACAGGTCTAGGTTGGATTATCAATCAAGAAAAGTCATCTGCACCCAACACGGATCATAACTTTTCTCGGGATGTGAGTCAATACCAAGGATATCAAATATTCAAAGAACAGTCTGCAGACTTCAGGTCAGGGGTGTTCAAACAGCTCAGGATATCATGAAAACCCTGGGGAATATGGCATCTGTGATTCAGGTGATTCCTTGGTCAAGGTTCCACATGAGGCCCCTGCAACACCTCTTTTTAAAATCATGGAACAGGGATTGCAAGAACCCAAGACACATGATTATATTCTCAAAAACCATAAGGAATCAGTTGTCATGGTGGATGAAGGCAGCAAACCTGGAAAAAGGAAGATCCCTGCTAGATCCTCCATGGGCTGTTATCCTCACAGATGCCAGTCTGTTGGGATGGGGAGGTGTATGGGGATCAAGAACCGTGCAGGGAAACTGGTCCATAACAGAGAAAAGATTACACATCAACCGGCTGGAAACAGAGCTGTAAAAAACACCCTGAAGCAATTTCAAGCAGAACTACAGGGACAGGCAGTCCACATCCATTCCGTCAACACCACAGCGGTAAAGTACATCCGAAACCAGGGAGGAACAAGGAGCAGTTCCTTAAACAGAGAGGTGGCTCCCATTCTATCCTGGGCAGAAAAACACCTGCTAACCATTTTGCCATCCCACATATCGGGAGTGCACAACCAAACTGCAGATTTTCTGAGCAGGAATCAGTTAGACCCAGGGGAAGGGTGCCTGAATCAGGAGATTTATCATCAAATAATTTCAAAATGGGGACATCCAGTAATTGACCTAATGGCCACACCAGCCAACACCAAGTGCAAGTGATTCTTGTCCCAGTGGTACAGTCCAATTGCCCTGGGCCAGGATGCGCTCAAGCATTCCTGGAATTTTTCTCTGGGGTATGTTTTTCCTCCTATTCCACTAATACTGGAAGTATTACAGAAGATCAGGAGAAAATGGAACTGATCCTCATAGCACCACGCTGGCCCAGACGAAGCTGGTTAGCAGAACTAGTAACTATGTCAACAGTCCCTCCTTGGACCCTTCCGGTGCGACAGGACCTCCTACACCAGGGACCAGTATTCCATCCCAATCCGGGATTTTTCCATTTAACAGCCTGGAGGCTGAGCGGAAATATTTAAAACAAAAAGGAGCTTCCGACTCAGTAATTACCACTATGCTGGCAGGGAGGAAACCATCCACCACAAAGGTATACACCAGGGTCTGGAGGACTTTTACCAATTGGTGCAGTCAGAATAATGTTACAGAAAGCTACATTTCTACCAATGTAATATTAGATTTTCTTCAGAGAGGGTTCACCTTGGGTCTAAAACCAGCTTCCATTAAGGTACAGATCTCCGCCTTGTCAGCAATCCTGGATACTCAATGGGCAAATGAAATGCTAATAAAACGTTTTGTAAGGGCCATCGAAAAGGTTTGTCCTAGAATAAGAGAGGTTATCCCTACCTGGGATCTTAATCTAGTCCTGAATCAGCTGACGGACTTTTTATTATTTGAGCTTCTTGATCAAATCCACATAACATCTCACATGGAAGACAGTGTTTTTAACCGCAATTACATCAGCTAAAAGAATCTGTGAGATACAGGCTCTCTCCTGTCAGGCTCCTTACTTGGTTATCCATCAGGATAAAATTGTTATACGTATGAAAAAATCTTTTAGAGGAAAAGTTATATCAGATTTTCATTTAAATCAAGAAATTAATCTGCCTTCTTTCTGTGCTAATCCCTCTGGGGTTAAAGAAGAGAGACTTCGCTGCCTGGATCTGGTTCGTTGTGTGTCAACTTACCTTAAAAGAACCAGGGATTTTTGTAAATCACTTTGTTCATTTTCAGGGCAAATATAAAGTTTCCGCAGCCTCAAAGGCATCTATTGCCCGATGGATCATTCAGTGCATTCAGGCTTCATACTTAGAAGCCAAAAAGGAACCCCCGGTGAAAATGAAAGCCCATTCAACAAGATCAATGTCAACATCATGGACATACAAGGCAAATGCTTCTCCAGAATAGATTTGCAAAGCAACAACCTGGTCATCAGCCTCCACGTTTATAAAACACCAGAGGCTAGATGTGGCTGCATCTGCTGAGGCAAAGTTTGGAAGAAAGGTCCTGGAGGTGGTTATTCCTCAATAACCGGGTAGGAAGTATTTTGTTCAGTTATCACTTTTTGGTATTATAATTCTAAAGCACTATTTAGGATCACCGTAGTAACAGGGGTGCATGAGTGTTTTTTACCCACCCTATTAAAGCATGGGAAATTCCCATAGAATAATGGTGCCGTGGAGTGCACGGAAGAAAAGCACCCACCCTTAACCTGTCTTTCTTTTCTAGCCAAGCTAGAAGATATAAACAGAGGAAGGAAGGGGTAGAGTCACATTAAGTACAAACTGACCAGTCCTACCAGCTGGAGGAAGGGACATAAAGCCCATAGAATAATGGTGCTGTGGAGATACATGGAAGAAAAGGAAATATTGTTAAGTAAATTTCTGCTTTTATCAGGTCCAGCTGCTTTGCCATTTTTCATTGATTTTATTGCAGCTTCTACTACTTCTACCAAAACTTCTGGCACAGCACCTGTCTCTGACACTTGCATTCATTTGCTGTCCTTCATTCCAATAAAGATTTGAATGCAATACGTCCACCTGTTTTACTATTTGTTGTGTTTTTGCTGTTGTACCATCTGCAAGCTTTAAAGGGATAGTAATACTTCGTTTTAACTTTATTTTATTTTGTAGGCATTAAAAAAACATGAAGAATGATATAAGTCTCATCTCGCAAACCTTTATGGTTTATGAGATATTCACAAGCAAAGTTTTCCCCTCCCACCCCTTTTACCTAGTGTAAGCAATCTCTTCTCAGATGTGGAATGCAGTCCATAGACTGGACAGATAACAGAAGGGGACACTCTTATTCCTATGAAAACAATGAAATCCCTGCCCTCCTTGACAAGCTTTTCAGGTTTTTCCCTTATCTTATTTGAAGATTGTCCCTCTCTGCAGTCTACCTGGGCACCTCCCTTCTGCTTAGGCTGAACAGTGTGACATCAGTAAAAGGGGCGGGAGGGGGACAGTTTGTCATTGAATTACTCTGGAGCTACAACTCTTGACAGAATTGAAATAACACTCTCCAAAGTCCAAATACTATGATGATTAATTAGAGCTGTTTTTATTATGAAACATTACTATCCATTTAATGCAAACATTTGGCTCCAGTGTGTGGCCATCGTTTTGTTTTGCTTTAGCTTTTGATTTTCTTCCAGTGTCCTTTCGATGAGCTCAACATTCATGGGATTTTTTTTCCTTTCAATTATTATTATTTTATTTTTTTATGCGCTTCCTTATGGTCTTGCACACTTCTACTTTTGATACAGTGTCTGATCTAAACACAAACAAAAAGAAGTGCAAACCTATGAATATATCGGTCAGTGAGGGACTAGAAGGAGGTTAAGAGAAACTGTAGCTACAAATATCCGTGGCACTCAAACCTGTTATGCAAAACAAAAACACAAAAATCTGCACACAATTATCTCAAACTCTTCCAAGTTAAATCCAAGATAGACACAAACAATACAGACAGAGAAGTCAAAATAATAGGTCAGAGAAAACCGTATTTCTTCAAAAAATATAACTAGTTGTGTAAAGTCACACTGTAAACATACACATAGATAGGGGGTACATATAACTACCACAATATATGTATTTCCCATATGTTTCTTCTATTATAATATGTCCTAGATTCTGATGGAATAGTTCCACTCTCCTCTTGCTCAGTGCAAAGTTAGTCAATCAAGGATGCCACAATCGTTAATCCACATCTCTTGTCAAAGGATAACTCCTCCGATGTTGTATTCACTGTGGATGTCTTGAAGGTCTGATTTGCCTCCAATGTATCAAATCACTCCAGTTACTGTGTGTGGTTCCTTAGAAGGAAAGGCAAAGATAGTGTAGCATCATCTGGTTAAGGGAAATGCTGCTGTCCCCCTCGTTATATTCACACTTAACTCTATATAAAAATCACGTATCTCAGACTGCTCCACCAGGGAGATCTATAGTATCGGGAGTAAGCTCCCTTACTTTGAGATTATCACACTATATTGACCTCTTTCTTCAACCTAGTGCTCAAAACCTCCTGTCCTATTTAAAAGACTCAGGAGAAGTCATTAAGTGTTTATCCTCCTTTGTGTGGCAAGACATTATTCTACTGGATATATGTGATAGCTTTTTATATACGGTTGTTAAAATAAGAACGGCGAAGTATTTTTTAGAGAAGGAAGATCTGCTTCCGCTAAAACAGTTAAATTTGTTATCCAAACCATATACTTAATTTTGAACAACTTTTTTTTTTTTTCAGACCCTTGGCACAGCTATGGTGACGCTATTTGCCCCTAGCTACGCCAACTTGTTAATGGGACTGTGGGAGGAGTTCCTCAATCCACTAATGGGAGGTAACAACAGTTTAAAACTATGGAGGTGATACATAGATTACTGCCTACTTGTATGGGAAGGGGACAAAAATGAATTTGGAAGTGTTTTTGAACAACTTAAATATTAATGATTACAATCTGAGGTTTGTTGGTGAGATTAGTGAATTGGGAGTCAACTTCCTGGATCTCACAATTTTCTATAGAAGAGGAATCATTGGAAATGAAAATATATCGTAAACCTATGGATTGTAACACTTATATTCCTATGAGTAGCTGTCATTTTAAAGGGATAGTAATGTCATAAAGTATTAACTATATGGTAGATAAAATTAAGATAGTACTTGCACTTATTCGTATCTTTCAAACCATTATGGTTTGAGAGAGATAGGAAAATAAAGTTCTCTGCTCCCTCCCTTTCTGCTTGATGAGCTGTAAAGCTGTCAGAAGCAGATTCTGGTTCTTTGATCAGACGGCGGCTTTTCAGCAGCGCCAACATAGTGATACCTAAAAATAAATACTTCATCGGAACGGTCTACAACGTGTGCCTGGTTTGCAAGCACACTTTCTAGACCATTCCAATAAAGTATTTATCTTTACATATTGTTATATCGGCACTGCTGAAGAGCCGCGTCTGGTCAAGCGATCAGAATCTGCTTCTGACAGCTTTACAGCTTGTCAAGCAGAAAGGGGAGGGAGCGGAGAACTTTATTTTCCTATATCTCTCAAACCATAACAGTTTGAAAGATACAAATAAGTGCAAGTACTGTCTTTTAATTGTATCTACCATGTAGTTAATGCTTTTTTTTTCTGACACTACTATCCCTTTAAACCTTGGTTGACCAATGTCTCTAAAAGTCAATTTATACAAGCAAGAAGAAACTGTTCCCAAAAACAAGTATTTTTCAAACAAGCAAACAAAATTAAAAAGTGTTTTCAAGCAAGAAGTTACTCTGCGTGAACCCGTAAGGAAAACATTAAGACACTAACGTCTGTGGAATGGCAAGGGTAAATAAGTGGAAATATAAAGACTGGCCTCAGCATGGAAGGAAAAGGACTCCTTCCTAATTATGTTTGACCTGGGTAATTACATCTCCTAGGGAGAACAATTTCTCGGGTCCTGACTGGTTGGTTGTTGCTTGTCACTTCAATTCCTATTGGCTAGGAATTGGAGAGGCAAGATTGAATTGGGGAAAGTGCCTGTTTCTGTGTACAGTCCCCTGGTTGCCATTGATCCTGTTTATGTATCCATTGTCCCCTTTGTGTATTGTGCCCAGTCATCATTGTTCCCCAGTGTTTCCTCTGTAATCAATCTCTAGTTAATACTGTTAAACCTGTATAAAAAAAAAAAGCTGATTTTGACAATAAAGGTTAGAAGTCGTTTTGGACTTGAAGCTGTGTCCTGTGTCTTCATTCCTGGATGGTTTAAAGAGTCCCATTTGACTCCCATTCAGGAGATCAGCGTTCCAGCTTTCTGAGTTCCAGCCAGCTACAGTGAACCAGCCCTTTGTGGTTCATCTACCAGCCTGCTGCATCCAGCTACCCATCTTGTTGCTGACAGCAGGAGCCCAGCATTTTCCAGTGTATTATCCAGCTACAGATTTCCAGCCAGCTTTCCAGCCTATTTTCTAACAGGAGGGACTCCAACTTTGTGGTGGATTTTTTTACCACACCAGCTACTAACTTGCAGCTGACCTCAGGAGAGAGAAACCCGGCACAACGGCCCTGGACAGCATGGTGCCCAGGGTTCCCGTTACAACGAACATATGTGGAATAAAAGGACACAATCAAAACCCCACAGTGTTTAAAAAAGCACACTTTAAAAAAGCACACAAATGTGATCCCAGTGGTTTATCTTTCACTGCTATTGATTTAATAAAAAGAAATTGGAGAGGTGGAGATATAGTGAAAAAGTTATCACAAGGAGAGAGTGTATTTTTAAAATGAAAAGCCTTCAGCAGTTAGGCTTAAATGTTGGTATTGATTTGAATTGTTTTATTAGAGATTAAAGAAATCTGACAGTGTTGTAACGGAGGTTTTGATTATGGGCAGGTTATGGTATGAAACTCGTTGGGCAGAGCTAGGAACCACTGAGTGAATCAGCAACTGATCCGTGAGTCTGAAGCCTGGGACCACAGCTGGTAGCGACATCAGACGCACCTTTTACCTTTGTTTCAAGTGGAACTCTAATTTCTTAAATGGTAATTTGCTATGGGACCGGGTGTTGTTTATACTCACTGGTACTGCTCATAGTTGGATATTGTATGTGTTTTTAGAAATATATATTTATTGGACGTCACTGTGTCGGCTGATCAATCCATGAGCTGTCTGAGATGTGTGTTTGTTTTTTTTTTTTTTTTTTTTAAATAGAAATAAGTTGGAGTATGACGAGGGGAATGGGAGGGTTTCCTCTGACAGACAATACTACACTATCTTTGCCTTTCCTTCTAAGGAAACACACACAGAGTAATCAGAGTGATTTGATACATTGGAGGAAATCGGACCTACAAGACACCCACAGTGAATAAAACATTGGAGGAGCGATAATTTGACCAGATACGTTAATTAGCGATTGTGGCATCGTTGAATGAATAACTTTGCATTGAGCAACTGGAGAGTAGAACTATTCCATCAATATCTGTCCAAACATATTATAATAGAAGAAACCTATGGAAAATTTCTGTTTGAAATTACGGACTTGCTGATTCATTGCAGGGACGTGAGTACCGTTTTACTCAAGTGAAGGAACTATTTTGGTAGTTATAGGTACCCCCTGTCTGTGTATTTTCATAGTGACTACACATTTTTTGAAGAAATATGATTTTCTCTGACCTGTTACTAACATTACTGTTTTGCTGCATTTCTCATCACATCATGACAACTGTGTTTTGATATTCAGGTTGGTTTGGTTTATCGGTAGATGCATGTGCAATTTCTGACTTCCATCATTTGGAAGTATGAAGTCAATTACAGTTGTATTACCATTTGGGCTTTTCCATGTCCATTTTCTCTGGCCCTTTTTCTGTAGAATGAATTCATGATGTACAGATGTTCTGCAAATTCAATCTGTTGGTTGCCTCTGTGGCTTCTTTTTCCAGTTCCATGTCGTTCAAATTATTATTTATTTATTTTTTTCCCCATTTTGGATCTTGTCAATTCTCGCATTGAAATATAGCATTATAAATTTGTATTGGCAGTCGTCCTGTTTTGTAGAGGTGTAAAAAAATCTTAAACTTCATCACTGTGGCTACTTGTAGGGGCATAATGTTGAATGATTTGAAGAACATAGCGACTGTTTAGTTTGATGGCAGGAAGCCATTCTTTCAGAAATACTTTCACCCCTACAAACCCCTTAGAAATATGGCTCCAAATTATCCATCTGGCGACTAGTTTCTCAGTAGCACTTGTCGCCAGAATTATTACTGCATTAATGAGAATTATACACTGCTCCAGGACTGACAGGCAGGAAACGGCGCAGACATCTTCCATACTGACTCCTGTGCTGTCAGTCCCTTTTTGGAGCCGAACGGCTCCTAGCAACAAGACCTAGAGCAGGCTGGGACTGACAGCGCAGGCGCGCACATGCCAGTATGGAAAGATGTCTGCACGGTTTCCTGCCTGTCAGTCCGGGAGCAGTGTATAATTCTCATTAACACAGATGTGTAATTATTTAGGGTCATGTATGAAAAGGGTGATGGTTCCGCTTTAAGCATTCCAAAGTCTGAAGACATTGGAAGTCTCGCTCAAGCCTCTGAGAAATGCTGAGAGAATGGACCATAATCTGCCATTCTGGTCCAGTGCGGGCTGGCAGATTTTGGCTCAGTTTAGTTTGTGTCTTAACTTTGGTGTATATGCTCCAAATGCCATAGCTCTGTGCTTCGCTGAGACACACCTAAACATTCCCACCATTATAAGGCATCAACCCTTGGGAGTGAATTAAATATAATATGTAGGACATAAGCAATCTATGAGTGATACAAATATTTATTTTTGCCCACTTTAGTGTCTTAAATGGAGATCGGACACACTAAAGATAGGGAAAGATTTTGTATGTTTCAAACTAGTATGGGATTTTAATAATCTATTGTTGCTCCAGCACTTGGATATTTACTCAGTGACTTTTATTACCTTGTTTTTAGCCTTTTATCTTGCCAATTTAAGGCACTATAAATTTTGTCCTACGTAGGATTGCTTAGTCTGAAACTTATATTTCATATTTTAAAATTATCTATGCTATATATATTACAAATATTTTACATTTTATATAATATAAATTTATATAAGATTATAAATATATATAAATTATAAATTTATATTTATATAATAATATAAATATGTATGTGCATTTTATGCCTTATTCAGACCTGTTGTCCTTTTCAAGTATTTTAAAGATGTTAGCTTTGCAGCTAGCTTGATAGTGCAGTAATGTCAGATGTCATACCAAATGGTAGCTGGCTGTTATGAATTTGTCTAAAATGCATTTCCTTAAGGGTCATACCAAGAAATAGAGACTTGACAAATACTTATAAACTAATCCTCTGTTATTATTTTGTTAGTTCTGCCATCGATTTGAAGACTGGAGAAAAAGTTGCCATCAAGAAGTTGTGTCGGCCCTTCCAGTCTGAAATATTTGCTAAGAGAGCTTTCAGAGAACTTGCCCTTCTTAAACACATGAACCATGAAAATGTGAGTAACCAATTCGGATGGAGGTAGTAGCAAGGCAATGATGGTGAAATGAGGACAGTCTAAATTATCTATAATACATAGGTGTCTGGAGGTCCTACACTTTACCCCCCCCCCCGTTTAAACATTGGTACTGGGCGGGCTGGCCTGAGGGTCATGATTATATGGGTTTGCGGATGTCACTACTATTTTGCTACCAATTTATATAGCTGTAAATATATTTTGTTACACTCTCAAAATCTGTGCTTCTGTGGTTTTAAAACTAAAAAGAGCATTCATCTCTGAGTAAAATGTAAAACCAGAATAATCCCACTACATTTAAGACTTAAACTTCAAACTTAAAAAAACAAACAAAAAAAAAAAACTTGCAATTTTCTATTGTTGTCACCAATGGAGAGAGTTGTGAACTGTTGCTTTTTGGACATTATTTTGTCAGTCTTGCCAAGCTTCTATATTTACTTGACTTGGGATAGCAATGTAGATGTCTGACTATCGTCGTATGTGATAGTACCTTTTTTTTATTGGCTTAACAGTTTTCAGGACTTCTTTTCACTGCCCCAAGTGTTCCCTGAGGGTTTTGTTTTTATTGCTTGATTTTTAAATTTAGATAGTTTTCACTGTCGTCCAATACAGGTTACTGGTACAATGGGAGGCGATCCGCCCCTTTAAGTAGGCAGGAACATTCATCAAAATGTATGCAGGGGGTGGAGCCTCCCCTCCCTCTTAAGCTGCCTTCAGCCAGAAACAGCCAGATTAATTTGTTCCTGCGTGCTGTGCACACCAGGTGGAGAACATCTCTCAATCAACTTTAGTTTTTTTATTGTTTTCTTCAAATATGGAATACCATCATTAGACGGGTGACCATGGCTGACAATTGCCCTCTCCAAAGTGGCTAGTGCAGCTTCCAGGGATTTTCTGGTGGACCTTATGCCCTGAAGAGGGAACAACTTGAGTCAAGTAGCTTCCCTGCTGGGGAATCTTCCTCTGGTTAATTCCCTTTTAACATGGTTAACTGAAGACAGAAGTCCTGCAGAAAGGTGAGCCACCTTTTGAGTGCTGAAGGTCCACTTGTCCCACAGTGTCCCTTCTTTGGGCTTGTATTTGGGAGTTCTCGTTATGCACTCCAGCACTCATAGGGTGTTTTTCTTCATATTGCCTGTATTTATGCAATGTCTGTGTGTATTCCCTGGGTTTTGGAGCAGTTTATGGGGGTTTTAACCTTTTCCCTGCTATTTCTCTCATTGGGATATTGTTTTATCATGTTTTACATGTGTTTTGTGTATGTTTGGTAACTTTTTTCTGTCAGGGTAATTTTATTAAAAGTTAATGTTCCGCGCCTTTAAGCGCGCTTTTCCCGCATAGACGCCATTGCTCCTTTACTCTCTCTATGGGTTTACACAGTGTGTAAACCCATAGAGATGTGTATCTCTGGAACCGCTTGTCACAGCGACTTCAGAGTGGGCTCATTTTGTTGGTCTTCCCTTGCTCTATCATCCGGTTGCATGATTCGGTGTGTTGGGGGTCTGGGGGGGCTTCGGGCACTGTTTTAGGATACTTCTGAGAAAAACTACGATTCCCTCGAGCGCCCGTTTCGCGCTTGTTTTCTGATTGGCTACTGTCACGGCAGGCATTTTGTGAGTTATTCTCAGCGAGTATACTACGCAGGGACCGAGCCTTCTCTCTCCCCTCCGCAGATTAACCCTTCGCTTGCCAGATAAGTTTAATTTTAGACATTTCTGGGGTGAATTTTTAATCTTTCACACTTCAATTGGGTGATTCTTGTCAGTGGAGTATATCTGACGCTGTGAGCATGTCTACTCCACTGGAGTCAGGGGCTAGACCCAAGACTAAGGAGGCTGGGGTGTCAGTTTCCCCCATTGCGTTTTGCTCCTCTTGTCACTCTGGGCTACCTAGAGAATTTTCTGGTCATTTATGCTCAAAATGTGCAGAAAGCCATGACAACAACCTTGGGCTTTCCAGTCACGCCATTGAGCCAACTTGGGTGAAAGAGTTCAAGGCTGCCACTAGGGATCTCAGATCCACTCTTCAACTCTTCCCCTCTCAGGTTCAGGGGGCTCTTCAGGTTTGGCAGACCCCCTCCCTGCCCAAGCCACAGGGGGCTCCTGATATGTCTGATTCTTCTGAGGAAGAACTTTTACAGGATTCTGATGCTGAGGAAGGCACTGTTATTGAATCTACCAGGTCTATTGGTGACCCTTTTGAATGTGACCCTGAACTCTCTGCAGAGGGTTTGATCAGAGCTGTGCTAACCACGCTCAACCTTCCTTTTGACTCTGGAATCTACTCATGATCCAACTGACGTTTTTCAAAAACCGTCTAAAGCTGTTATATGTTTTCCTACTAATCCTACTCTTGCTCGTTTAGTCTCTGATGCGTGGAGGAATCCTGATAAATCCTCTTCTGTGTCCAAAAAGTTTGCTAAACTTTACCCTTTTCCGGAGGCTGAACTGGCTAAATGGGTTCATCCTCCGAATGTGGATGCTCCAGTTTCTAGGTTATCTAAATCTACTGCCTTAGCTGTATCTGATGCTTCTGCCCTGCAGGATTGGACGGACAAAAGGTTAGAAACTTGTCTTAAATCTATTTTTGCCTCTATTGGCACTGCCATGCGTCCAACCTTTGCAGTGGCGTGGGTTAACCGGGCTATTGCGGCCTGGACTGAACAGCTTACTGAGGCGGTTTGCCAGGATGCGCCAGTGTCTGAGCAGCTACAGCTTCTTGCTACTATATCAGAAGCTCAAAATTATATTTCTGACGCTGCTTTTGATGCTGTGCGCATGATGGCGAGGGCCTCCACTTCCTCTGTGGTGGCTAGACGTGCTCTTTGGCTGAAAATTTGGTCTGCTGACACTGCTTCTAAGAAAGCTTTGCTTTCTTTACCCTTTCAGGGGACCTCACTGTTTGGATCTGAACTTAAGGAGATGATTAGTGAGGCTACTGGTGGCAAAAGTACTCTTCTACCATCAGTCTTCAAAAAGAAGTTTCCAGCCAAACGCAATCGGTCCTTTCGTTCCTTCCAAACTGAGACACGCTCTGCATCCCAGGCGGGTCCGTCCTCTGCGCGCTCCTCCTCCAAGCCCAAACAGTCCTGGAAGCCCAAAGTTGCCCCCAAGGCCAAGACCTCCAAGACTGCTTCGGCATGACTCACCGAACCCGGGTCCGCATCCGGCTGTAGGTGGACGTCTCCACATCTTTCGCCGGATTTGGGAGGAGTCAGTGACTGACCCTTGGGTTATTCAGGTGGTATCAGAGAGATACAGGATCCCTTTCTCTTCCCTTCCTCCTTTTCGGTTCCATTTTACTCGTCCTTCTCAGGAGCCTAAAAAAAGACGTCTGTTCGACACTATTCAGGATCTTTTGGAGGTCCTGGAATTGGTCCCCTCAGGGGACACAGGTTCAGGATTTTATTCCAACCTGTTCGTTGTGGCCAAAGAGGACGGGGGCGCCCGTCCTATTTTGGACCTCAAGGATCTCAATTCCTTTGTTGTGAGTTCCCACTATCGTCAAGAATCACTGCATACTGTGATAGCAGCAATGTCTCCAGGGGAGTTCCTTGCCTCCCTGGACCTTCAGGATGCATACCTTCACATCCCTATTCATCCAGAGAGCAGACGGTATCTCAGGTTTGCCTGTCACAAAGGCCACTTTCAGTTTTCAGCTCTTCCCTTTGGACTGACTTCAGCTCCTCAGGTTTTTCAGAGAGTATTGGGAGCTTTGATAGCTGTGCTTCATCGAGATGGTGTCAGGGTGACTCCCTACATGGACGAACTGCTCCTGAAAGCTTCATCTGCGGAGATCCTTCACCAGCAGGTTCAGTTGTGCACCTAGACACTCAATCGCCACGGCTGGATTGTGAATCTGGACAAGTCAGACTTGGTCCCATCTCAACAGATCCTCTTCTTGGGTCTCCTGTTCGACACTCAGCAGTGCATGGTGTTTTTACGGAGGAAGTGGCTCATCAGATTGCTCTCCGTGTATCCAAGATCCTGGAGCTCGAAAGGGTTCCAGTGCTGAAGTTGACTTCTCTGGTGGGGAAATTAATTTCCACGATAGAGGCAGTGCCATTTGCTATGGCACACACCAGGGAACTTCAGAGGTTTGTGATCCAGACGTGCAGGAATCATCCAGGTCATCAGCATCTGTCAGTCTCTCTGCCTCCTCACGTCGAGCTGAGCCTGGAATGGTGGTTGGACCTGTCTCATCTCCTGAAAGGGAGGTATTTTCAGATTCCTTATTGGACCACAGTCACGACGGATGCCAGCCTCCGGGGATGGGGGGCAGTGTTGGGTCGTTTCAGTGCTCAGGGGAAATGGGGACTGGAAGAATCTCTTCTCTCAATCAATGTTCTGGAACTTCGTGCCATCTTTCTTGCCCTGAGGCACTGGGAATCTCAGCTGGAAGGTTGTCCAGTCAGAGTGGAGTCCGACAACGCCACCGCAGTGGCCTACATCAACAGACAAGGCGGCACAAGAAGTCTCACCACTTGGTTAGAGGTCAAGGCCATCTTATCTTGGGCAGAAGCTCATGTTCCCGTCATTTCTGCAGTACACATTCCAGGCGTTGACAAAATCATGGCAGACTTTCTCAGTCGTCACACAGTCGACAGTGGAGAGTGGGCGCTTCATCCAGAGGTGTTTCACCTTCTAACCCAGATGTGGGGGGTACCTGTAGTGGATCTGATGGCTACCAGACACAACAGGAAGGTTCCAGTGTTTTGCTCTTGGTGGAGGGACCCTCTTGCTCTAGCAGTGGACGCTTTGTCAATCCCTTGGGAGTTCCCCCTAGTGTACATCTTCCCTCCTCTCCCTCTGTTGATCATCCAGAAGCTGAAGATGGAGCGTTGTCCTGTCACCCTAATCACCCCCCCCGAATTGGCCTCGTCAGTCCTGGTATCCGGAACTGCTAGCTATGTCAGTGGCGGATCCCTTTCCGCTTCCTGCCCGTCCAGATCTACTTCTTCAAGGATATCTGTGGAAGGAGGATGTTCAGCATCTCCATTTGACGGCTTGGAGGTTGAATCCTCAATTTTGAAGAAGAAAGGGTTTTCCTCTTCAGTGGTGTCTACGATGCTTAGAGCTCGCAAGCCTGTGTCTTCAAAGATCTATCATTGCATATGGTCAACTGTTGTTGCATGGTGTGCTGATAAGGATCTATCACTTGATTTCCATCTTCCCATGGTCCTGGCCTTTTTGCAGGATGGGGTTGAAAAGGGACTCAGCCTGAGTTCTCTCAAAGTTCAGACTTCTGCGCTGTCTGTATTTTTCCAGGAACGGATTGCTATTCTTCCTGATGTTAAAGTTTTCTTCTAAGGTGTGGCTCATGTTCGGCCTGCCTTCAAGAGTCAAACTCCCCAGTGAGACCTCAATTTGGTGCTGGGGGTTCTCCAGAGACCCCCGTTTGAATCCTTGGCTTCTATTCCTTTACGTCTCTTGACCTGGAAAATTGGCCTTTCTCTTGGCTATTGTCTCAGTTCGCCGGGTAGCAGAGTTACAAGCTCTGTCTTGTAATCCTCCTTACTTGGTGTTCCACAAGGATAAGGCTGTGCTCTGCGCTTCCAAGGAGTTTTTTACCCAAGGTTGTTTCAGAGTTTCACATCAATCAGGAGATTGTGGTGCCCTCTTTCTGTCCTAACCCTTCCTCTGACAAGGAGAGAGATCTCCATTTGTTGGATGTAGTGCGTTGTCTTAAATTTTATGTTCATCGCACTTAGTCTATCAGGAAGTCTGACGCCCTGTTCGTCATTCCTGAGGGGCCTAGGGCAGGGAGACCGGCATCCAAGGTGACTGTTGCATCTTGGATAAAATCTACCATTCGTGAAGCCTACAAGCTACGGAATAGGCACGTTCCCTTCAGGGTTACTGCTCATTCCACCAGATCAATTGGGGCCTCTTGGGCCTATAAGAATCAGGCGTCTGCTGATCAACTGTGCCGGGCGGCCACTTGGTCCTCTGTACACACATTCTCGAAGCACTATCGTGTAGATGTACTGGCCTCGGCTGATGCCAGCTTTGGGAGGAAGGTCCTGGAGGCAGTCTTGCCTGTCTAGGATCTTCTACTTCTGTGGTTATTAGTGCTTCTTTGCTGTTGAGCCCTGTTGGCTCTAGTTCAGTGTGCTGTGATAGTTCGGGGGTTCGTTTTTTCCCCTGGTTGATGTTCGTTGACACTTCTGTTATTGGGCTCTATGATTAATTGGTTCATAGCAGTTCTGGTGACTTTTGGACCTTGCGCTTGGTCCTTGCCTTACTTCCCGCCTCTGGGAAAGCTCAATGTTTGTACATCCCATTGTACCAGTAACCTGTATTGGACGACAGTGAAAATAGGATTTTAGTCTTGCCTGTTAAATCCTTTTCACTTAGTCCATACAGGTTACTGGTCTCCCACCCTGTCAAGGGACCATGCTTGGCTCTCCTGTGGCATTCAGTGGGAGACCTTTGGGGCATGCTCACAGGAGTCTTCCTTTTCTTTCTTACCTCTGGTCCGTTTTAGTGTCTCAAATCAATCTGGCTGAAGACAGCTTAAGAGGGAGGGGAGGCTCCACCCCCTGCATACATTTAGATGAATGTTCCTGCCTACTTAAAGGGGCGGATCGCCTCCCATTGTACCAGTAACCTGTATGGACTAAGTGAAAAGGATTTAACAGGTAAGACTAAAATCCTATTTTTTTTTTGTTGGGGCTCCTTTAAGAACTGGAGCCGGTCCATGCCCATCTTTGCTCCATACCAGTTTGGACTACAATGGTCAGAGAGGGCTAGTTCTTATTGCCTCTTAATGCGCTATGACCTGGTTTAATTTGTGTCCTCAGAGCATATTGCAACCTTTGGTCAGAGAAATAGGCATTGCTAGGCAACAAGCAAGGGAGAATACTACAGTACCCATAATGCCCTGGCTCCCAGGCTTTCTTTAGATAGACTGGCACACTTACTGGTGGCCGTCTTGCTGCTTCTTTGCTTATACTATGCAGAGGCTGACTCTCCTTGCTCTCTTCTCCAGTTTAACACTCTGCATGTCAGAAAAGTGCTTTTCTCTGTCATCCAATACAGGTTACTGGTAACTCTGGGAGGCGTCAGTCCCTTTAAGTAGGCAGGAACATTCTCTAAATGTATGCAGGGGGTGGAGCCTCCCTTCCCACTCAGGCTGCAGTCCAGCTAGCCTCCAACAGAATTGTTTGTTCCTGGGTGTGAACACACCAGGTGGAGAACATGTCATTGTTAGTTTTAGATTCTTTTTTTATTTTTCTGTAAGATATGGAATACCACCATTAGGCAGGTTACCATGACTGACAAATGCCCTTTCAAAGCGGCTAGCTCAGTGTCCAGGTGCTTTTTGGTGGACCTTAAGCCCTGAGGGGGAAAATCTTGGGTATGAGTGCTTCCCCATGGATTACTCTCTGAGGTAATTCTTACTACATGGTAACCTGAAGACAGAAGATCTGCAGGAGAGGTGAGCTACCCTTTGAGTGCTGCAGATCCACTTGTCCCACAGTGCCCCTTTGCTGGGCTTGTATTTGGGAGTTCTCATTGCGCACTCCTGCACTCATTGGGTATATATGTATATGTATGTCTGGGTTTTTGGAGCAAGTTTGTGGTAACTTAACCCTTTGTCTGCTGGTTTGACATGTTTGGGGGTTTTCTGACACTTTCCTTACTGGGTTAGTGTTTTCTCAGTATGCATACATGTTCCCTGTATGTTTTTCATGTTTTTACCTTGTAGTTTAATTTTTATTAAAATTGTGTACTGTGCCTTTAAGGCGCGCTTTACCGCATAAACGCCATTGCTCCATTTACTTTCTATGGGACAACACTGTTTGGGATGTATCTCTGCAACAGCTTCACACAGCAACTTAATTGTCTACCCTTGCTCTATCATCCGGTTTATAGTTCAAGTGTATTGGGGGGCTTCGGGCACTGTTTTGGGGTACTTCTTGGGAAAAACTACATTTCCCATGAGCGATTGATTCCCACCTAATTTCTGATTGGCTTTCGTCGCGGCAGCCCTTTTGGGAACTTTTCTCAATGAGTATCCTCCACAGGGCTTGGACCCTCCTTCTCTCCTCTGCAGATTAACCCTTCGCCTGCCAGAAAAGTCTATATTTGGCTTTTCTGGGGTGAAATATTAATCTTACACACTACCATTGGGTGATTCATTGTACAGTTGGTTATTTTGACAATGTGAGAATGTCTGTCTGTCTATACTGCTGGAGCTAGGGGCTAGACCTACGACTAAGGAGGCTGGGGTATCGGTGTCCCCCATTGCGCATTGCTGTTCCTGTCACACAGGGCTACCTAGAGTGTTCTCTGGTCATTTCTGCCCAGCAGGTTCTGATGTTCCTGGCAGCAACCCAGGGCCTTCCAGCCATGCTATTGAGCCAGCTTGGGTTCAAGAGTTGAAGGCTGCAACTAGAGACCTTAGGTCCACTTTACAGCTCTTTATATCCCAGATACAGGGGGCACTTAAATTATGGCAGACCCCCTCTATTATCAGAGCCTCCCTGTCTCAACCGCAGGGAGCACCTGATGTGTCAGATTCTTCTGAGGAAGAATTGTTGCAAGAGTTGGATGTTGAGGTTGTTACTATGTTGGAATCTTCCAGGTCTCTTTGGGGACCCATTTGAAGCTGATCCTGAAACCTCTACTGAGGGCCTGATCATGGCTGTATTGTCCACTCTCAGCGTTTCATCGGTTCAGGAGGTTCCCTCTGATGTTTTTCAGGTGCCTGCAAAGCCCCTTACTTATTTTCCTCCTAACCCAACTCTTGACCGTTTGGTTCTAACGCATAGAAAAATCCAGACAAGTTCTCTTCAGTGTCTAGAAAGTTTGCTAAACTTTATCCCTTTTCTGAAACAGCAATGGCTAAATGGGTTCCTCCCCCCCTAAGGTGGACGCACACATGTCTAGACTGTCAATATCTTCTGCCTTACCTGTTTCTGATGCTTTTGAGCTGCAAGATTGGACTGACAAACTTGAGGTCTCCCTCAAGTCCATTTTCACTTCTATTGGCACTGCTACGTGTCCAGACTTTGCTGTTGCATGGGTTAACCGGGCTATTGCAGTCCGGACTGGACGGCTCACTATGGCGGTCCGTCAGGATGCGCCTACTTCGGAGAAATTGTGTCTTCTTGCTAAAATATCTGAAGCTCCACATTTTCTGCTGCTGCCTTTGCTGCCGTCCGCATGATGGCAAGGGCCTCCACTACTTCTGTGGTGGCTAGGCGTGCTCTTTGGCTTATGATTTGGTCTGCCGACGCAGCTACCAAGGAAGTTTTGCTTTCTTTGCCTTTTCAAGGTACTTCCTTGTTTGGATCTGAACTTAAGGAACTATTTAGTAGGGCCACAGGGGGTAAGAGTACTCTTCTGCCCTTGGGTTTAAAAAAAAAAAAAAAAAAAAAAAAAAAAAAAAGTTGCCGTTTAAGCATAACCGGTCCTTTCGTTCCTTTCAAACTGAGACATGTACGACGAACCAGGCGGTTCCATCAGCTCCGCGTCCCTCCTTCAAGCCCAAGCAGCAATGGAAGCCCAAGGCCGCATCCAAGCCCAAGATTTCCACGGCTGCTTTGGCATGACTCACCGAACCCGGGTCCACATCCTCATTTTCAATTTTCAGCCCTTCCGTTTGGTCTGACAACAGCCCCCCCCAGGTTTTCCAACATGGTCTGGGGGCCTTGGTATCAGTCCTCCATCGGGACGGCATTAGAGTGGCTCCATACATGGACGACTTGCTTGTGAAAGCATCCTCTGTGGACCTTCTTCATCAGCAGGTCCAGACCTGCATTCGAATTCTTACATATCACGGTTGTATTGTGAGCTTGGAAAAGTCGGACCTTGTTCCGTCCCAGCTACTGGTCTTCCTGTGTCTTCTGTTCGATACTCAGCAGTGCAGGGTGTTTCTACCAGATGAGGAAGCCCATCAAAATTGCTCAATGATCCTATCCACGATCGGATCCCGGTTCCAAAGTAGTCTTCTCTGATGGGGAAGTTCATCTCCACGATAGAGGCGGTTCCATTTGCCATGGAGCGCACACCAGGGAATTTCAAAGATTTGTGATACAGACATGCAGGGACCGACCAGATCATCAGAAGCTATCTATCTCTTTTCCTCCTCATGTTGAGTGAGCTTGGAGTGGTGTTGGGACCTTTCCAATCTCATGAAGGGGAGATCCTTCCAGTTCCCTACTGGACCAAGTCACAACGGATGCCAGCCTTTTGGCCTGGGGAACTGTTCTGGGTCGCTTCAGTGCTCAGGGGAAGTGGTCCATGGAGGAGTCTCTTCTTCCCATCAATGTTCTGGAACTTCGAGCAATATTTCGTGCTCTACTCCATTGGGAGTCTCAACTGGAGGACTGTACAGTCCGAGTGGAGTCCGACAACACCACGGCAGTGGCTTACATCAACAGAAAAGGCGGGACAAGAAGTCTCGCCGTTTGGTTAGAGGTCAAGGCCATTCTGTCCTGGGCAGAGGTTCATGTTCCTGTCATTTCCGCAGTGTTCATTCCAGGCGTAGACAATGTCATGGCAGACTTCCTCAGTCGTCAAACAGTCGACAGCAGAGAGTGGGAACTACATCCGGAGGTGTTTCAACTCCTAACTCAGAAATGGGGGGTACCCCTAGTGGATCTGATGGCAACCAGGCAACAGGAAGGTTCCGACGTTCTGCTCCCGGTGGAGAGACTCTCTAGCTCTGACTGCCGATGCATTGTCCATTCCTGGACATTCTCTCTGGCCTACATCTTTCCTCCTCTCCCTATGTTAATAAGGGTGCTACAGAAATTGAAATTGATATGTTGTCCAGTAATTCTGACTGCTCCAGATTGGCATAGTCAATCCTGGTATCTGGAGCTTCTGGCCGTATCTGTGGTGGAGCCATTTCAGCTCCCCTCTCGTCCAGCTCTTCTACAGGGTTATCTGTGAAAGAAGATGTTCATCTGCTCAATTTGATGGCCTGTAGGTTGAATCCTCGATTTTACGGAAAAAAGTGTTTTCTTCTGCTGTGGTGTCTACTATGCTTAGTGCCGTAAGCATGTTTCTTCCAAGATCTACCACCGTGTCTGGTCGACATTTGGGTCTTGGTGTGTTGACATGAATTCTGTCTCAGGAACTCAGTCTGTGTTCTCTTAAGGTTCAGACTTCGGCACTTTCTGTCTTTCCAGTAGCGCATTGCTGTCCTTCCTGATGTCAGAGTTTCTTCCAGGGCGTTGCTCATGTGCGTCCTGCCTTTTGGAGTCCGGCTCCTCAGTGGGACCTTTATTTGGTTTTGGGAGTTCTCCAACGTCCTCCCTTTGAGTCTTTGGCTACTATTCCTTTACGTCTCTTGACGTGGAAGATGGCTTTTCTTCTGGCGATTGTGTCAGTTCGCCGAGTGGCCGGAGTTGCAAGCTCTTTCTTGTAAACCACCTTATCTGGTGTTTCATAAGGATAAAGCGGTGCTTCGCACCTCTAAGGCGTTCTTACCTAAAGTAGTCACCGAGTTTCACATCAATCAGGACATTGTGGTGCCCTCTTTCTGCCCTAACCCCTCCCCTGACAAGGGAAGGGATCTCCGATTGTTTGATTTGGTGCGTTGTTTACAGTTTTATGTCCATCGCACTGAATCTATCAGGAAGTCCGACGCTCTGTTCGTCATTCTTGAGGGTCCTAGGGCAGGAAGACCAGCATCCAAAATTACTTTTGCGTCATGGATCAAGTCCACTGTTCGTAGGACTTATGAATTGAGAACTACACATGTTCCCTTTTCGGGTTACGGCTCATTCCACCAGGTCCATTGGAGCCTCTTGGACCTATTAGAATCAAGCATCTGCTGATCAGTTGTGCAGGGCAGCCGCTTGGTCCTCTGTGCACACCTTTTCGAAGCACTACTGTGTGGATGTGCTGGCTTCAGCTGATGCCAGCTTTGGGAGGAAGGTCCTGGAGGCAGTTTTGCCTGTCTAGAATCTTCTCAGGTTCTTGGTGCTTCCTTACTGTTGAGCCCTGTTGGCTCTAGTTCAGTGTGGTGTGTTACGGTTCCTGGGGTGTTTTTACCCCTGTTTGGTGTCCATTGCACTTCAGTTTTGTTGGGATTTCTGACCGATTTGGTTCATAGCAGTCCTGGTGACTTTGGGGGCCTTGCGCCTGGTCCTTGCCTTCTTCCCGCCTCTGGAAAACTCAATGGTTGGACATCTCAGAGTTACCAGTAACCTGTATTGGACGACAGAGAAAAGAGGATTTTAGTCTTTCCTGTTAAATCCTTTTCTCTTAGTCCAAACAGGTTACTGGTCTCCCACCCTGTCAAGAGACCATGCTTGGCTCTCCTGTGGGAGTCCTTCGGGGCATGCTCACAGGAGTCTTCTTCCTTTCTACTTTCTAGTCTAGTTAGTTCTCAAACAATTCTGGTGGAGGCTAGCTGGACTGCAGCCTGAGTGGGAAGGGAGGCTCCACCCCCCTGCATACATTTAGAGGATGTTCCTGCCTACTTAAAGGGACTGATGCCTCCCAGAGTTACCAGTAAACTGTATGGACTAAGAGAAAAGGATTTAACAGGTAAGACTAAAATCCTCTTTTCTTATGGTCTTTTTGGTCTCTGCTTTAAGCTGCTGACATTTAATCTAGTTCTAGATTTAGACATTCTGTCTGGGAGATGTCTGACTGTGAGGCACATTCCATATGGACTAAAGAGAAAAGATAATAACAGGTAACAGCACTAAGATCCTATTAGTTCTTCGTTCAGCAGAACTGATCTGAAAAAAAATTTTCTTCCCAAACCCTACAGCTCTTAAATGCACATCCTACCCAAATTCCTGTTCAGAAATTACAAACCCTGCTCTCTCTTCCTTTATTTGGAATTCCAAAAAGCCTAGAATTCACCACCATTTTTATTTAGTTTTGGGTCTATGGGCATCCTGACTGTAGAGTAAGTGGGGTCATTCACATAAAATATCTGAAATTGTCATTTTATATGTTTGCAACTTTTTTTTTTTTTTTTTTTTTCCCCCTCTGTGTTCAATCCACGGCATACTGTGATAATTGGTTCCGCCCTACAGCTGATAGGACAAAGTTAAATCTTATAAATCTCCTGAGCTACCTCCCCTCTGCAGTTATTTTTTGGTCCTACCAAGCTGGAGGGTGGAAGACTTGCCTCTCTCCTAGTTACTGGAAATTGAAACCTTTTTTAATTGTTTTCCTCTCTGTGTGGCTTGGCTAACTGCGGCACATATGTTTGTTAGATCCTCATACCTGTGAGCATGCTTTATCCAGACTATAGAAACTGGAAGTGCCACGCTATGCATTCCACGGATGTAACGCATACAGGAAACTGTGTGATCTGGGCCTTTGCTTATAAAATAACGCATTTGAAATGGTGTCCAGGCACTGGGAGTACTTTTTTTTTTTTTTTTTCTATTGTGGGAACATTCTATTATTGGCTGCTTAGAAAATGTGTGTTGCATTCAGAATTACTTCTGTGTATGTAGATAGTAAGAATACACCAGGGAGTCTATCTATGTCCTCAGTTATAGAATCTAAAGGGGACAAACCTAAAACCTCTGACTCCTCCAAAGTGGAAAAGTTAACTTCTAAAACTAAGATATGTGCAGGCTGTGAGCAGAAGATTCCCCTGTCTGACACTGCTAAACTATGTGCAGACTACCTTAAACGAGTTGTAGGAAGTTAAGTTCCTGCTCACTTCCAGGACTTTCTCTCCTGGATGAAGACATTGATGCAGGAAACGTTTTTCTTCAATGCAAGAAGAACCAAGAAAACGTCCCAGAACCTCTGACCCAGATGAATGGCCCACTAGAGTACACAATGAGGATGATGAAAGCTTCATAGACCTAGATTCAGCGGCATCCTCTGCAGAAGAGGGAAAGATCATGGAAGACGCAGGCAGCTTCAGTCTTGACAACATGGATGGCCTTGTCAATGCAAAGAGAAAATTCTTAGGCCTATCGGAGGTCCAGAAGGACCAGAATATTACGGACTCAGCATTTGTAGGATACAAGAAAGCAAGTCCTCAGATCCCAGTACATAGTTCCATTCAGGACATAATAAAAACTGAATGGAAGCAAAGTGAAAGATGTTCAGTCTCTAAGCGATTTCAACGTATATATCCTTTCGCAGAAGAAGACAGTTCTACTTGGTACACACCACCTAAGGTGGATGCAGCGATAGCTCAAACATCATGAAGAACAACCCTGCTTCTGGAAGATGGGACTAGTCTCCGAGATCCCATGGAGAAATGGGCAGACAGTGTCCTTACGAAACAGTTTGCCACTATTGGGCAGAACCTGAAGACTGCCACAGCCATGGCTTCTATGTTCCGTAGCTTGCTTATATGTGTGTCGGAGGAGAAAATGGAGTCCTCAGTTTCCAGGACTCGAATACTAAAGAAACGAACTACAATCAAGGATGCTATCAACTATTCCTGTGATGCTTCCTTGGCTAATATCTGTCATATAGCAAAGTCTTCCTCCTTGTTGGTTACTGCTAGTCTGTCTCTGTGGATCAAGGTCTGGGAAGCAGATCCTTCTTCCAAAAACCTATTGGTGTCATTGCCATTTGCTGGAACAAAAGTGTTTAGAGATCAGTTGGAAGAAATAATTAAGAGATCATCAGGGGGTAAGAGCCCTTTTTTTTTTTTTTTTTTTTTTTTTTTTTATACCCCAGGAAAGTAGAACCAGAAGATCACCTGCTTCAAAGGTTCAATTCAGGAGGCAATCCTTTCTGGATGCCACAAGCTATAAGCCTGGAAGAGGATACGAACAGGAGAAGCGATGTCCTCTCCAGAACCGGAGATCTGGAAATCGCACAGATCCAACCATTTAGCCAGCATTTCCCCTTCTCCACTCCAGTAGGGGGCAGACTGGAGGGTTTCCATCTGGCCTGGAGTCTAATTCATCAGGACAAGTCTGTTATGGCAATTATAAAGAAGGGGTACGTGCTGGAATTCCAGTCTGTTCCAACACACTATCAATTCAAGATTCTAAATCAGAAATCAAAAGCCCATCAGATGAATCGGGCTATACAAAACCTACTCTGCAACAGGGCGATATAAGTCCCACCACAACAGAGGTTCAGGGCCTTCTATTTGACTTTTTTTTTTTTTTTTTTTTTTTTTAAATGTCTTACACTTCTGGGGACCTACGTCTCATCTTAGATCTGAAGAAGCTCAACTGTGTACTGAAGCTGCGCCACTTAAAAATGGAGACAGTAGCATCAACATTGAAAAAGATATAGCTACAAGCGTTTCTCACACGGATAGACGTACGAGATGCATATTATCATGGTCTCATCAGGGAGACGCGCAGGAAATATCTCCGGTTCCACATCTTCGGCCAGCATTATCAGTACGGAGTCCTGCCGTATTGGTCTGGCATCAGCCCCGAGGGTCTTCACAAAAATCATGGCTATCGCAGTGCAGAACCGACAGTCCTCAGATCAAACTAATCTCATATCTAGATGACATTCTGATCCTAGAATAATCTTTCCAACAATCAGTCAGCAGCATGAACAATTGCCTAGATCTTCTGACCAGACTTGGCTGGATAATCAACAGAGAAAAGAGCTCCCTATCTCCCTCTCAAAATCTAGTGTTCCTGGGAATCCAGTTCTGTACAATTCAGAATTCTGCAACATTATCTGTAGAACAACCACACCAGATCCTCAGCAAAGTTGCTGCTTTTTTCCGCAGGATCTTCCACACAGCAAAGGGCTTCTCAAGGCTTCTGGGACACCTGTCCTCAACATACCAAATCCTGCCATGGGCAAAGGTACATTCACTCCTAGCTCAGGAACATTCTTTGTCACTACAAGAAGAATCCTTCCAATCCTTTTCAGAAAATTCCACTGTTCAGGTCAACCAAAAGGGCGTTATCTTAGTGGACTCACCCAAACATCCTATCAAGAGGTCACTCCCTAATAGAACCAGAATGGCAGATTCTGTGTACAGATGCCAGCAACACCCGGTTGGGGCGGAATTTGGAACCAAAACACAATCCAGGGCAGTGTCACGATTCCCCAGAGATATTCAGGAGTCGGTATGGTATAGTAAAATGCTATTTATTAAAATATAAGTAAGGTAGTACACAATAGAAATATAGCAAGAACAAGCAGAGGGTCCCAAGCCAGCAAGCACTGCTGTCAAAAATAGTAGATTGTCTAGATTGGCCACACTGCTGGAGACTAGGCCTCAGCCACTGGTTATCTCTGCTGGAACCAGTAGCGGGAATAGGAACACAGGATCTTGATCAGACGTAGTGAGGCGCTACCTGACTCACTCCTGCAGTCAGCAATGTAGCAGAGGATACCTGGCTCTTGCCTGCCGTCAGTATGGAGAAAGTGGAAGCTTGACCCACGCCTGCAGTAAGTAAATAGCTAGTCTTCTAGAGCCCCAGGTCCACACCAGATTGGGTGTCTGCTAAATACAGGGGAATAACAAGAGAATAGTCAGAGCCACAGGTCAGCACCAGAGAGTGTAGTCAGACAAGCCAGGTCATACGCAGTTCAGGTAGTCAGCAAGAGACACAGGGCTGCACCAGATTTGGGTGTCCACTATAAGGATAAGGCAGGAGAATAGTCAGACAGAGCCACAGGTTGGCACCAGATTGGATGGTCAGCAAGCCAGGTCATACACAAAGCCCAAGGACACAGAACTGCTTTGTACAACAACGCAAGGGCAACAGTCAGACTCAGGCTGCCCTTTAAACCCCTCTTCAGGAAGTAGGTAGTAGGAGACTACAGGAAGCATGACATAAAACAGAGGCCTGGTTCACTTTGAAGCCTTGCGTCTACAGATGATGCGTGGACCGATGCCGGGCGGTGCTGGAAACAAGGTAAGCTGTGATAGGCAGTTGGACAACTTGTGAACCCAGCCTTCATATCAATGTACTGGAACTATTAGCAGTGTGGAAATCTCTCCGGTACTTCAGTCTCAGCCTAAGGAACACCGCAGTGTTAATCAGATTAGACAAAGTCTCAGCGGTTCAGTATCTTCTGAACCAAATAGGAACAAGAAGCACCAGTTGACCAAACTGGCATTAAAGATCCTCCATTGGTCAGAAAAGAAGCTGTTGATGCTCACAGCAACATTTTTCAGGTCACCTGAATGTCCAGGCAGATTTACTAAGCTGCAGAAAAATAGACCCAGGGGAGTGGGGTCTAAACTAAAAGGTATTCCAAACTGTAACGGCAATGTTGGGAAGACAGTCAGTGGATTTGATGGCCACGCTCTAAAACACAAAATGTCCGACCTATCTATCAAGATGCCATGGACCTCAGGCCCTAGCTCAGGATGCTTTTTCCGATACCATGGACCTTCATTCTGACATACTTGTTTCCTCCTCCTGCCTCTATTGTCGGAGGTAGTATGGAAGATGAGGAGAAGAGACCGGTCAGAAGTCCTTCTCACCACCCCAGACTGGTCTCGGAAGCCTTGTTACGCCGACATCCTTCACATGTCAATCAGTCCTCCAGTCCCGCTACCAAACATTCTGGACCTGCTAGTCCAGAGCCCTTTGTTTTCACCCGGAACATGCTGCCTTCCGGCTCAAGACCTGGAGGCTGGGCAATATTTGAGTCTTCAGGGCATATCCGAACCAGTCATAAATACCATACTGAAAGGGTAGGGGACTGTACACGAAGATGTACTACAGAACGAAAATAGGAAATAGTGGGATTTAGCGCTCTGATCTTGTTTGTATTGAAATGTATATATCCAAATATGGCTCAGAGATAGTAAAAAAAAAAAAAAAATGTAATTTATTAACAGTACGTAAATGATTATAAAAACAATATATACTTATAAGTATTCTGCAGAAACTGACTCTGTAAAGAGACACATAGACTAAAAATTGTGTATGTGTGTGTGCAGAAAACAAAAAATTTGATTCACCAATACCACCTGTCTGTTATTAGGAATTAGTTTAAAGTACATATTACAGTATTAGCCCACCAATATTTCTTTTATCGCACTGCTGAAATTGTGTATATATAGAGAGGGTTTACCTCTTCCTGGCTTTAGATGTATAAATGCGAAGTGCAATATATTATGCTGGAAAAGTCTTTGACACTCGATCTCAGTGGTCTTTAAGGTCAACAATACAGAGCCTGGTCTATCTTCCAAAGGTGGTGGTCGCAGAATTTGGATCGTCAGTCAATATCAGCCCCTAAGATTCTTGATTTTCTCCAAGCAGGATTTCAGAAGGGCTTAAAACCTGCTTCATTGAAGGTCAGCCTGTCTGCAATTTCAGCTTCCCTGGCTACACCCTTTGCAAATCTCCATCTGATCAGGAGATATCTTACATCTATTTCCAAGATCAAGCAAACCATACACAAGACTGTTCCACCTTGGGACCTTAAGCTGGTACTTCAATAATCATCTTCACACACATACTGTGAGCCATTAGAGGAAGTCTCTCAGAAACGCCTCTCTCTCAAGACTGTCTTCCTCACGGCTGCAACGTCAGCAAGAAGGGTTATTGTGGACTACATGCCGTGGTGTTCCACCAAGACAAAATAGTCCTTCGTCCCAGGACTTCTTTCCACTCCAAAGTAGTTTCACAGTTTCACCTTAACCAGGAAATTGTCCTTCCCTCTTTCTGTTCCAATCCAACACATGAGCTAGAAAGGAGATAGATATCAAGACAGAGGATAAGATTCAAATTATGCTTTTTCAATAGAACCCAGCAGCTGCACAAGTCTGATGCATTATTTGTCCGCTTCTGTGGGAATTTCAAGGGCTCTGCTGCCTCCAAGCCCTCTTTCAGGCATCAGAGGAAGGTGCTTGAAGCGTTCATTCCTCTCATTCTATGATGTACTGCTATAGTAAGTCCCACAGTATGCTGTGAATTGGACACAGAGGAAAAGCTGAAATTTACTCATCAATCATTTGTGTTTCCTCTGTGTCCTTCCACGGCAACCCTCCCTGGTGGTTGTTCTGGTGTATGTATCCGTTCCATAGAATTGCTCAGTACTCTGTTGGAATGTTGAACTTATTTGCCTATGTGCATTGGTATCTCTAACCTGTTGTATGTTGCAGCTTGAACAACTGTATAACTGTAGAGGGGAGGTAGCTCAGGAGATTTAGAAAATATTATTTGGTCCTACCAGCTGGAGGGCAGAGCCAATCACCACAGTATGCTGTGGAAGGACACAGAGGAAAAACAAATGTCGGTGAGTAAATTTCACCACTTTTGTAAATGCGAAAGGGAAAAAAAAAAAAAAAAAAAAAAAAAAATGTGAATAAAAATGTCTTGGTTAGTAGAGCAATCTGATTTTCTTAGTCCTCCAGTATGACATACAGGTACCATGGGAAGGAGACTCTCCCGTCCCAATAGGCTGGAACATATCAAAGACAAGGTCTTGAAGGTGGAGTCTTCCCTTCTTTTTATCAGGCTACCCTAGCCCTGCCCATTCAGTTTGACATGTTTCACTCCAGAGTGAAAGCTAAGAACTCTTTTGCTTTGTTTTTTAGATGACTTTATTATTTAATATCTTTGATATGGGATGTCTAAATCCTCTCCCCCCCCCCCCCCCCCCCCAATTAGGTGGGTTACCATTCCTGGCTTCCTCTGGTGGATTGATCAGCAGGCAGGAGCTGTTGTGGACTTTTGCAGCCCTGTGGAGAGAATCTTGCAGGCCAGGTTTCTCTCTCCTTTCTGGGTCTCTGAGGCTCTGGTTCCCCATAATGGTAACATGAAGACAGAAGATTGAGATTGGTGAGTAACCGAGTGCTATGGTCCGCTTGTCCCATTGCTTCTCACCATACAGGGATATTTTATTCAGTTTAGTCCCTGAGTTTTTGGAGCTTGGATGGCTGCAATTTGTGTAGTTAACCCCTTCCCTGTTGGTTTACCTGGGTTTAAAGGGATAGTAATACTTAAAATGTAAAAAAAAAAATATGTTGTAGGGTTTATCCCCCTGAGTAAAACAAGAGTACTCCCACTGCTGAGAGGTCTTTCATTCAAAAGTTATTAATTTTCAAAGTTGAATTTTTTAGGTGCAATATCACAGTGGCCTGAAATTGTACAGTGGCGCTGTTGCTACACTATGCTATGGAGATTTATGGTCAACTGACCAGAGTTGTCCATAGGATCGTGTAGCAACAGCGCCACTGTGCAATTTCAGGCCACTGTGATATTGCACCTAAAAAATTCAACTTTGAAAATTAATAACTTTTGAATGAAAGACCTCTCAGCAGTGGGAGTACTCTTGTTTTACTCAGGGGGATAAACCCTACAACATATTTTTTTTTTTACATTTTAAGTGTTACTATCCCTTTAAAGCAGAACTGCCGCCTAATATAAATTCCCCCCCACACACATAATTTAGGCATATGGAGAATAGCTTCTTAATAGTGTTATTATCTACCACAAATACCATGATCTGAAGTAATCCTGTTTCTTCAGAGACTGACGGCCAGGCTTCTTGCTGCAGAGCCATCTGCCCGCATGCACAGTCAGTCCCTTCCGGTGACTTTCTGCTCCATGCAATGCCTCCTAGAGGAGACAAGGAAGGACCGCGCGGGAGCGCCAACGTCTCTAAGGCCGTCGGTCTGTGAAGAAACCGTATTACTTTGGATTGTGGTACTTGTAGAAGACAACACTATTAAGAATCTAGTCGCCATATGCCTAATTATTTTAGGGCAACTTTATATTGGTTCTGCTTTAAACCCATTTTAACCAGCAGGGAAGGGGTTAACAACATAAACTGCAGCTATCCAAGCTCCAAAAACCCAGGGACTAAATTGAATAAAATACCTCTGTATGGCAGGAAACAATGGGACAAGTGGACCATAGCACTAAAAGGGTTACTCGCCAATCTTCATCTAATGTCTTCAGGTTACCATTATGGGGAACCAGAGCCTCAGAGAGACCCAGGAAGGAGAGAGAAACTTGGGCTGCAAGATTCTCTCCACGGGGCTGCAAAAGTCCACAACAGCTCCTGCCTGCTGGACAATCCACAGAGGAAGTCAGGAATGGTAACCCACCTAAGGGGGGGGGTTAATTGTGACACCCCATATCTAAGATTTAAAATAATAAAGTAATCTAAAAAAAAACGAAGCAGAAAAGTTCCTAGCCTTCAGTCTTGAGTGGAACATGTCAGTCTGGATGGGTGGGGCTAGGGTAGCCTGATAAAAAGAAGGGAAGGCTCCATCTCAAAGACCTTGTCTTTGAAATGTTCCAGCCTACTGGAAGAGTCTCCTCTAGGGAGGCCAAACTGGGCTCCCTACAGAATATTCAGAACCCATATGCCCATCATGCTCTGTGGCCCCCACCAACCCTCCAGGGCCCTTCAGCCTTGAGCAAGAGCCAGTCTGGGTGAAGGACGTAAAGTCCACTATATGGCACAGTTTCCTCTATCCCTCCAAGAGGTCCTCCATTCTTGGAAACCCCCTAGCACCTTCAAGTTTGTGGCCCCTGGCATAGCTGCACTCACAATCTCTTCTGAGGGAGATTCTTTTGAGGCGATACGGAGGAAGGGTAGTGTGAAGAAAGGGGATTCCGCTACATCTTTGATCTCTTTGAAGCTGACCCCACTCCTTCTGTTGAGGGTCTCATTATGGTGGTATTAACAACCCTTCAGGTCTCTCACACCCCCTGATGAGGGTCAGTCTTCTGACGTCTTTCAAAGACTTAAGAAGCTTCCACGGTATTTCCACCCAATGCCACTCTGGACCAAGTCCTCTTGGATGAATGGAAAACGCCTGATGGGCAGCTTTCTCTTTCTAAGAAATTTTCTAAGCAGTAGCCCTTCTCTAAGGCACATTGGGCTTCTCCTCCCACCATTGATTCCCCACCCCAATATCTAGGCTCTCTAAGTCTACTGCTCTTCCCTTGGCAGATGCTATGGCTCTTAAAGATGTGAAAGATAGGAAGCTTGAAGCTATCCTCAAGTCTAACTTTGCGGCCATTGGAGCTGTTTTGCTGCTTATTTTGGCTTCCGCTTGGGTCACTAGAGCTATTTGTCTTGGGTGAACAACTCACTGAGGCTGTCAGGAATGGCACTCCAAGGAGGATCTTTGAGACCTCTTGGCCAACATGTCTGAGGCTCAGGCGTATATCACTGACTTTTTGATGCAGTCAAACTCTCAGCTAAGGCCTCTGCCTTTTCTGTCACAGCAAGACGCACTTTGTGGCTCAAGATTTGATCTGCTGACCTCTCATCTAAGAAGTCACTGATTTCTCTCCACTTTCAGGCCCCTTTTCAGGCCTGAACTTAAGCAGATTATCAGTGAGGCTGCTGGGGGGCAAGAGCACCCGGTTACCTCAGGTCTCCAAATGCCCTAACATGGCGAGGAAACTGTGTCTTTCATCCCTGTCAAACAGAGGCGCAAAGGCTGAATCGGGGAGAGTGTCTCAAGAAGGCACCCCGTGCCCCTCCACCAAGCCCAGACAGCAGTGGCAAGTTTGGCAAGTGTGCCTCCACATGACTTGCAGAATCCTGGTCCGCAGTTGCCTGTGAGTGGGAGACTGTGCCATTTTTCAAACGCATGGGCAGAGTCCATTGCTGACCAGTGGTTTTTACATGTGGTTTCTGAGGGTACAAGATTGCATTCAAGTCCCTTCCTCCCTACAGATTCTGCCAATCCAGGATTCCCCTGGGCCAGGAAAAGTTGTAACTTTTCAACGAGGCAGCTCAAGCTCTCCTGGACAAGGGAGTTCTTGTTCCAGTTCCTCAACTGATGGACTCCTTGCGCTCGTTCATCACCGCTATGTGCCTGGGAGAATTCCTTGCATCTCTGGATCTGCAGGATGCCTACCTACATGTCCTGATTTTCATCTGGACAGTCAGAAGTACCTAAACTTCGCTTGTGAATCGGGGCACTTCCAGTTCACCCCTCTGCCCTTGGGCTTACCTCCGCTCCTCGAGTATTTGCCAGAGTTCTGGGGGCCCTGACTGCTTTTATTCACAACAGGTGGATTCAATCAAGAGAAATCCTGGACCAACATTTCCAGGTCTATGCTCAGATTCTCCTCCATTATCTCAACATGGAGAAGTCTGCTCTGCTTCCCTCTCAGAACTTTGTTTTCCTCGGACTCTGGTTTGATACCTGTCAAGGGAAGGTTTTTCTGATGGACTCCATTCACTAGATCATGCATCTGGTTTTCCTAAGCTCTGGAATGGCCCTCTGCTCCGGTTTGCAAATTAATGACTTGCAGGTCTCATGGTGACCACCATGAAGCCAGTTCCATAATCTCTGGCCCATACCAGGGAGCTCCGTTGGTTCACCATCCGCTCTTGGCATGGGAACATGGATCTCTTGGATATCGGAGGGTGTCCTTTCCTCTGGAGGTCAGACAGGATCTGCACTGGTAGTTGAACAGTAACAACCTAGATCAGGGGAATCCGTTTGTGATCCAGGAATGGATCTTTGTCACGACTGATGCCAGCATGCTAGGTCCTGGGTCACCTGGGGATTCAGGGCAGGCGGACCTTGGAGTCCCTTCAGTCCATCAGTGTTCTGGAGCTCGGGGCGATTCAGCACGCTTTTGTGTATTGGTCCCTTCAGCTAACTGGTCATCCAGTACGCGTTCAGTTGGAGAGCTCCACAGCCGCGGTATACATCTAGCAAGGAGGCACTAGGCACAAGAAGCGCTCTCGCTTGGTCAGAGGTAGTCTATTTTGGCTTTGGCAGAATTTCGTGTTACGGCTATTTATGCAGTGCACGTTCCAGGGGAGGACAATTTCTTGACAGACTTTCTCAGTGGACTCCACAGAGTGGGACCTCCATCAAGATGTATTCAACTTGTTGGTGCAGCAGCGGGGACTTCCTCATATAGACCTGATGGCCACCAGGGACAACAGGAGGTTCCACTGTCTTATTCCTGTTGGGGGGATCCTCTGGCCTTTGCTGTGGATGCCTTGTCAAGTTGGTGGCTCTTTCATCTGGCTTACATCTTCCATCCAATTGCTCTCATCCCCAGGGTGCTTAGAAATATTTGGATGGATGGTCTGGCGGTCAATGTGAATTGCTCCTTATTGGACCAGGAGGGCTTAGTTCCCTGAGCTGATTTCCCTCTCCATTCGGGATCCGTTTCCACTGCCACTCAGACCGGAACTCTTTCAGGGGTACCTCCTGGAAGGAGGATGTGTAGCGGTGGGCTTTGTCAGCATGGCTGTTTGAAGCCTCCATCCTGTGCAGAAAAAGTTTCTCCTCTGAGGTTATCTCCACTATGATCCAGGCTCTAAAGCCTATTTTCTCTAATGCCTACCACAGGGTTTGGTCTGTCTTTCATTCTTGGTGTGTCGATAGGATTCTGTCTTTACAGGCGTTTCAGTAGTCCTGTCCTTTTTGCCTGACAGTGTTAAAAAAGGGCTTGGTCTTTGTTCCTTGAAAGTTCAGACTTGGGCGCTCCGTATTTTTACAGAGACTCATTTACTGTCAAATGTCAAGGTATTTCTTCAGGTGGTTGCTCATGCTTTACCTGCATACAAGGCTCCCACGCCCCAGTGGGAACTTTAAACTGGTTTTGGGTGTTTTGCAGAAGCCTCCCTTTGAGTCCCTTGCTACCATTTCTCTGTCATCTGATGTGAAAGATGACCTTTCTTCTGGGAGTGGCCTCTGTGCACAGAGTTGCCGAGTTACATGCTTTGTCTTGCAAGCCTCCTTTCCTAGTTTTTCACAAGGACAAGGCTGTTCTTAGTACCTCCCAGGAATACCTTCCTAAGGTGGTCTCTGAGTTCCACATCAGTCAGGAGATTGTTGTGCTTTCATTTTGTCCTGACCCCAAATCTGACCAGAAGAGGCATCTCTGCTTGTTTTGATGTGGTATGCTGGCTCAGGTTTTGTGCACCGTACTTTGGTCTTTGCGTAAAGACTGTTGCCTTGTTTGTCATCCCTGAGGGTCCTAGTGCAGGTATGGCTGCTTCCAAGGTCACTATTGGGTCCTGTATTAAAGGGATAGTAATACTTCGTTTTAACTTTATTTTAATTTGTAGGCATTAAAAAAACATGAATAATGATATAAGTCTTATCTCTCAAACCTTTTATGGTTTATGAGATATTCACAAGCAAAGTTTCCCCCTCCCGCCCCTTTTACCTACTGTAAACAATCTCTTCTCAGATGTGAAATGCAGTCCATAGACTGGACAGATAACAGAAGGGGACACTCTTATTCCTATGAAAACAATGAAATCCCTGCCCCCCTTGACAAGCTTTTCAGGTTTTTCCCTTATCTTAATTGAAGATTGTCCCTCTCTGCAGTCTACCTGGGCTGCTCCCTTCTGCCCTGGCTGAGAAGTGTTACATCAGTAAAAGGGGTGGGAGGGGGACACTTTGCTTGTGAATATCTCTTAAACCATAAAGGTTTGAGAGATAAGACATATCATTTTTCATGTTTTTTTAATGCCTACAAAATAAAATAAAGTTAAAATGAAGTATTACTATCCCTTTAAGTCTACCAGCTGCAAGGCTTACAAACTCAGGGAGAAACATGTTCCCTGACAGCACACTCCACCAGGTCTGTTGGGGCCTCCTGGGCCTAAAAGAATCAGGCCTCTGCTGAACAGCTGTGCAAGGTTGCGACTTGATCCTCCGTGCACACCTTTGCCAAACACTATTGTGTTGATCTGGCTTGTGCTGTAGCCAGTTTTGGCAGGAAGGTCCTTCAGGCAGTTCTGCCTTTCTAAGGGCCCATTCCTTCCTGTGCCCTACTGTTCTTTAATGGTTTTTGAGCCTGGTTGGCTCTTGTTCTTGAGTGCTGTGCTATTGTTGTGTCCTTATCAGTGTCTGTTGAGTTATGTTTGGGCTGTTCCTAGTTCCGAATAGTCCTTGGGAACTCTGGTATCATGGGGACCGGCACTTGGTCCTTTCCTTTTTCTTCCCACCCTGGAAGCTTAATTTTGGTATGTACCCATGGTACCTGTATGTCACATTGGACTATAGAGAGAAGGGGATTTTAGTCTTATCTGTTAAATCCTTTTCTCTTAGTCCACATGACATACAGGTCTCCCACCCAGTGAAAGGGAACTCTCTTGTTCTCACTTGGGTGAACGTGGGAGTCCTCCTTCGGTCTTATTGCTCACAGGAGCTTATCTTTTTCTTCTTTTGCTGTCCTCTTTAGTGAGCTTGTCTCAGGTAAGGGTAGCCTTATAAGGAGAAGGGAAGGCTCCACCTCCAAGACTTTGTCTTTTAAATGTTCAAGCCTACTGGGAGAAGTCTCCTCCCCATGGTACCTGTATGTCAAATCCTTTTCTCTTAGTCAGTATAACAGATAAGACTAAAATCCTCTCTTAAATCTTTTAATGCTTTTCATGCGTTTAGTCTTCACTCAGAGTGAAATGGTACTGTTTAACTTCTGAATTGTTTGATAGTTAATGATCACATGGGCTGTAGATATGAGTGGCACAAGAGTCTAAAGATTTCTCCTTTTCTACTTTTCCAGGTTATTGGACTCCTAGATGTCTTTACTCCAGCCACATCATTAAATGACTTCCATAACTTGTGAGTGAAAAGTTTGCATATTCTTTTGAATGGGGAACAAAGTGGGGATGTCTACTTTTTGCGTATGTTTTTCACATAGCAAATTGCATATTTATTTTTTCATATGGCTTTTGCTTAGTGTTTGTGTATTGCGTACAACCTATTGCGTATACTGTTACCTACTGTATTCTTCTTATAGAATTTTGCATATAGCGGTTTATGTATTTCTATTTGCGTTTAGCATTTTTCATATATCATTTTGCCTATATAGGATTGTGTATTGTGCATAACATTTTGCTCACAGGGTTTTGCAAATAACGTTTTGCGCATAGGGGTTTGTATATAATGTGTTGCATATAGTTTATACCATACTAGTTGAAGAGCCAGTGTACATGGGCCAAAGAGGCAGCCGGTCGCGGTGCAGTCATGCACAGTAGACTGCCCGAGCCGTGCAGCGAGGACTCCGGGCTGACTTCCATGCGCCCCACTCCGTATCAGCCGCATTATGGGCAGTGTCTACTGCGCATGACTGCAGCATGAGCAGCAGTCTCTACTGAGCATGACTGTGTTGTGACAAACTTTTTAGCTAATTATAATATAGGATTGTGTATACTGTTTTGTATATTTTGTATATAATGTGTTTAGTATATATCGTAAAGCATTTTGCATATTACGTACAGTGTGATGCTTACATACTTTTGCGTACTGCAGTTTGCATATAGTGGTTTGCATATATCTTATACCATATTGAGTATAGTGTTTTGCTTAGTGTGTTGTGCATATTGTGTTGTGCATAATGTTTTTATTATGTACATTGTGTGTCTTTGTGGATGCACTGTCTGTTTTTGTTGTATGTTGCGTGTATATGTGTGTGTATTATGTTTGTGTGTATTGCATGTGGTGTGTGTGTGTGAGAGATCTTTTAAGGGTAATATATTGTTCTGGGCATATGTCTAGTACTTTATAGTAGTGTTTTAGGACACTTTTTATAGGGAAGTGTCAAAAACTGCACTCCCTCCTCTACCTGCTTGTATCTGTACTTCACCCATCCTCTACTTAGATTGTAAGCTCTACAGGGCAGGGACTTTGTATCCTAATGTATACTCACCTGGTGTTCCCCTTATGATTGCATATGTAATGATTTAATTACTGCACTTTATGTACCCCTTCTATACTAAATGTAAACTGTAAAGTGCCAAGTACAACTGTTGGCACCAGGGCTCAAAATTTCAAGTCTGGAGCTACTAGCCAAGCTTTAAAAGTTACTCGCCACCAGTTTCCACGTCTAGCCCCACCCATACCACTGCATTTAAGCCCACCCATCTCAAGTTCTCTGATGAAATGACACTTCTGCCCGCGCTGTGTCCGTGCCCTGCCCACGCAGTGTCCGCATCTGGCTTCCTCCCCCCCCCCCCCCCCACACACACACGCACACACCCTGGCCACGCCTGGCTTCCCCCCCCCCCACAATCTGGCCACACCCCGGCTTCCACCCCCCACCCTGGCCACACCCATCTGGTCACACATTACAAACAAAAGAGTAGAATATCTGAGTAGCTGTTTAACCCCTAGAGTGCCAAGTTGGTACAATGTACGAGTGGACACAGCTGTACCTGCTGTGCCACGCTTGTACAATGTACAGCTAAAATGCGGTCACTTCAAAAGCAGTATAACCGGCTTGCAGTGGCTGCATTTTAGCTAAAATGCTGCCTGGCACTCTTGGGGGGCATGAGGATCAATCCTCATGCCCCCCAGTTATTTATCTCCCAGCCGATCGCTCTGGGAGATCAGTATACACAAAGGAGAAGCGGAGCTTCTCCTTTCCCCTCTCTCCTATCCGAACTTCCGGGTAGGAGTGGGCGGGACCGGGGGAAGCTTCCCAACGTCACCGATGACGTTAGGAAAGTTTCCCGGTCTCCTGCGGTCGCCATATTGATCAGCAGGAAATGTTATGGTTTTCAAAGATTTTAGTATCTTTGAAGTGGTGGAAATGTAAAAAAAAAATGTATTTATTCCTATAGCGCCAACTTTTGGAAATATTTGTGCACTTCAGCCCAGGGATAGAAAGGCAAGTGACCCCTCATTTGATGCGGGAGAATGTCTACTTTCCAAAATGGTATACCTTTTATACCTTTCCTTCATGTCTCTAACAGTTATGAACATTTTAGTACAAGCGGCCATTTTTCGAGGAAGCAATCAGGCAGGTGTAGTTATGTGCTTCTGGCACCCTTAAAGGTAGGTCAACTCATTCCAGTGGGGTGTCATTTTTCTCCTAAGAGCACTAGCTAATGAATACATTTGGAAATTCCATGGTTTTCACATATTTCAGTACAGTTGAAGGGGCAGAAATGTAAGAGAAAATGCCTTCGAGGTTGTAGTAGGTGTAGTTTTGTACCTGTAGTGCCCCCTAAGTAGGCAGGAACATTCTCTAAATGTATGCAGGGGGTGGAGCCTCCCCTCCCTCCTAGGCTGCTCCTCAGTCAGCACAAGCCAGAATGATTTGTTCCTCGGTGTGTTCACACCAGGTGGAGAACATCTCTCTTCAAACTTTAGTTTATTATTTTTGCAAATATGGAATACCACCATTAGGCGGGTTACCATGGCTGTCATATGCCCTCTTGAAAGTGGATAGCACAGCTTCCAGGGTACTTCTGGTGGACCTTTTGCCCTGATGAGGGAACAACTTGGTTTCAAGTACTTCCCTGAGGGATTATCCTCTGTGGTAATTCTTTCCTTTCTTGGTAACCTGAAGACAGAAGTCCTGCAGAAAGGTGAGCCACCCTTTGAGTGCTGAAGGTCCATTTGTCCCACAGTGTCCCTTCATTGGGCTTGTTTTTGGGAGTTCTCATTGCGCACTCCGGCACTCATTGGGTGTTTTTCTGTATCTTGCACTGTATTTTATTGCAATGTATAGTGTATGTCTGGGGTTTTGGAGCTGTTTATGTGGGCTTTAACCCTTTCTCTGCTGGATTTTCCAGTCTCCTGAGTATTTGGGACATTTCCTTTTCAGGGTCATATTTTCTTATTTAGTACATGTGTTTACTATGTGTTTTGCACCTCTTAACTATAAGGGTTTTCTTTATTAGAAATTATGTTCCGTGCCTTTAAGCGCGATTTTCCCGCATAGACGCCATTGCTCCTTTACTCTCTATGGGCTTACACTGTGTGGGACGTATCTCTGGAACCGCTTCACATAGAGACTTCAGAGAGGGCTCATTTTTTGTCTTCCCTTGCTCTATCATCCGGTTGCATGTTTGAGTGTGTTGGGCTTCGGGCACTGTTTTAGGGTACTTGGTGAGAAAAACTACGTTTCCCATGAGTGCTCGTTTCGCGCCCTTTTTCTGATTGGCTCCCGTCGCGGCAGCCATTTTGTGAGTTCTTCTCATCGAGTATACTACGCAGGGACCGGACCTTCTCTCTCTCCTCTGCTGATTAACCCTTCGCTTGCCAGATAGGTTTAGTTTTAAACGTTTCTGGGGTGAATATTTAATCTTTCACACTTTAATTGGGTGATTTCTGTCTGTGGGGTATATCTGACACTGTGAGTATGTCTACTCCACTGGAGCCTGGGACTAGACCTAAGACAAAGGAGGCTGGGGTATCAGTATCCCCCATTGCGTTTTGCTCCTCCTGTTATTCAGGGCTACGTAGAGAATTTTCTGGTCATTTATGCCCAGCTTGTGCGGAAGGTCATGGCAGCAACCCAGGGCCTTACAGCCACGCTATTGAGCCAACATGGGTTAAAGAGTTCAAGGCTGCAACTAGGGATCTCAGATCCACTCTTCAGCTCTTTCCCTCTCAGGTTCAGGGGGCTCTTCAAGTATGGCAGACCCCCTCCAATGTCAGGACCTCCCTGCCCAAGCCACAGGGAGCTCCTGATGTATCTGATTCTTCTGAGGAAGAATTGTTGCAGGATTCTGATATTGAGGATGGTAGTTATTGAGTCTACCAGATCGGCTGGGGACCCTTTTGAATGTGATCCTGAACTCTCTGCTGAGGGTTTGATCAGGGCTGTGTTGACCACCCTCAATCTTCCCTTGTGCCAGGAGACTCCTCTTGACCCAACGGACGTGTTTCAGAAACATTCTAAGGCTGTTACTTGCTTTCCTACTAACCCTACTCTTGAACGTTTAGTTTCCGATGCGTGGGAAAAATCCTGATAAGTCCTCTTCAGTCTCAAAAAAGTTTGCCAAACTTTATCCTTTTCCTGAGACTGAATTGGCTAAATGGGTTCATCCTCCTTAAGTGGATGCTCCAGTTTCTAGGTTGGCCAAATCTACTGCTTTGGCTGTATCTGATGCCTCTGCTTTACAGGATTGGACTGACAAAAAGTTAGAGATCTGCCTTAAGTCAATTTTTGCCTCTATTGGTACTGCCATGCGTCCAACTTTCTCTGTGGCGTGGGTTAACCGGGCCATTGCGGTCTGGACTGAACAACTTACTGTGGCGGTTCGCCAAGATGCGCCAGTGTCAGAACAGTTGCAGTTACTTGCTAATATTTCTGAAGCTCAGAATTATGTTTCTGACGCTGCCTTTGATGCTGTTCGCATGATGGCGAGGGCTTCCACTTCTTCTGTGGTGGCTAGACGCGCTCTTTGGTTAAAGATTTGGTCTGCTGACACCGCTTCCAAGAAAGTTTTGCTTTCTTTGCCCTTTCAAGGGACTTCCCTGTTTGGATCTGAACTGAAGGAACTGATCAGCGAGGCTACTGGAGGTAAAAGCACTCTTCTACCCTCTTTCTTTAAGAAGAAATTCCCAGCTAAGCGCTATCGTTCCTTTCGTTCCTTCCAAACTGAGACACGCCCCAGGCGGTTCCGCCTGCTCCGCGCACCTCCTCCAAGCCCAAACAGTCCTGGAAGCCAAAGTTGCCCCCAAGGCCAAGACTTCCAAGACTGCTTCGGCATGACTCGCCGAACCCGGGTCCGCATCTGGCTGTAGGTGGACGCCTTCACCTCTTTCACCGGGTTTGGGAGGATTCAGTGGTGGACCCTTGGGTTCTTCAGGTGGTGTCAGAGGGATACAAGATCCCTTTCTTTTCCCTTCCTCCTTTTCGCTTCCATTTTACTCGTCCTTCTCAGGACTCCGCAAAAAGGCGTCTGTTCGACAACGCTATTCAGGATCTTTTGGCCAAGGACGTCCTGGAACCAGTTTCTCAGGAGTACATAGGTTTAGGATTTTACTCCAACCTGTTCGTTGTGGCCAGAAAGGACGGCGGAGCTCGTCCTATTTTGTACCTCAAGGATCTCAACTCCTTTGTTGTGAGCACCCACTATCGACAGGAATCTCTGCGCACTGTGATAGCTGCTATGTCTCCGGGGGAATTCCTTGCTTCCCTGGACCTTCAGGATGCATATCTACACATCCCTATCCATCTAGAGAGCAGGCGGTATCTCAGGTTTGCCTGCCACAGAGGTCATTTTCAGTTTTCGGCTCTTCCCTTTGGGCTGACGACAGCTCCACAGGTTTTTCAACGTGTCCTGGGAACATTGATAGCGGTCATCCATCGGGATGGCATCAGAGTGATTCCATACATGGACGACTTACTCTTGAAGGCGACATCAGCAGATGTCCTTCACCAGCAGGTTCAGGCTTGCATTCAGACTCTCACTCACCACGGATGGATTGTGAATATGGACAAGTCAGACTTGATTCCAACTCAGCGGATTATCTTCCTGGGCCTTCTGTTCGACACTCAGCAGTGCATGGTGTTTCTGCCGGAAGAGGTGGCTCATCAGATTGCTCTCCGGGTATTGAAGATCCTGGCCCTCGAGCGGATTCCAGTGCCGAAATTGACTTCTCTGGTGGGGAAATTCATTTCCACGATAGAGGCGGTGCCTTTTGCTATGGCACACACCAGGGAACTTCAATGGTTCATGATCCAGACGTGCAGGAATCATCTAGACCATCTGAAACTCTGTTCCTCTACCTCCTCATGTCAAGTTGAGCTTGGAATGGTGGTTGGACCTTTCCCATCTCCTGAAAGGGAGATCCTTTCAGATCCCTTATTGGACCACGGTCACGACGGATGCCAGCCTCCTGGGATGGGGGGGCGGTGTTGGGTCGCTTCAGTGGCCAGGGGAAGTGGGGACTGGAGGAATCTCTTCTGTCCATCAACATTCTGGAACTCAGTGCGATCTTCCTTGCCCTACGCCATTGGGAATCTCAACTGGAGGGTTGTCCAGTCAGGGTCGAGTCCGACAACGCCACCGCAGTGGCCTACATCAACAGGCAGGGCGGAACAAGAAGTCTCGCCGCCTGGTTAGAGGTCAAGGCCATCTTGTCTTGGGCGGAAGTACATGTTCCCGTCATTTCAGCGGTTCACATTCCAGGCGTAGACAACGTCATGGCAGACTTTCTCAGTCGTCACACAGTCGACAGCAGAGAGTGGGCTCTTCATCCGGAGGTGTTCCAACTCCTCACTCAGATGTGGGGGGTTCATGTGGTGGATCTGATGGCAACCAGACACAACAGGAAGGTTTCAGTGTTCTGCTTTCGGTGGAGGGATCCACTAGCTCTAGCAGTGGACGCCTTGTAAATTCCTTGGGAATTCTCCCTAGCCTACATCTTTCCTCCTCTTCCACTGTTGATCAGAGTCATCCAGAAGCTGAAGATGGAGCGTTGTCCAGTTATTCTAATCGCTTCGAATTGGCCTAGTCAGTCCTGGTATCTGGACCTGATGGCCATGTCTGTAGCGGAGCCTTTTCCGCTTCCCTCTTGTCCAGACCTTCTTCTACAAGGCTATCTGTGGAAGGAGGATGTTCATCGTCTTCATTTGATGGCCTAGAGGTTGAATCCTCAATTTTGAAGAAAAAGGGTTTTTCCTCTGCTGTGGTGTCTAGGATGCTGCGCGCTCGTAACCCCTTGTCTGCCAAGATTTATCACCGGATCTGGTCGACCTTTGTAGCTTGGTGTGCTGATAGGGATCTATCGCATGATTTTCATCTTCCTACTGTCCTGGCCTTTTTACAGGACGGTGTTGATAAGGGACTCAGTTTGAGTTCTCTTAAGGTTCAGACTTCAGCGCTCTCTGTCTTTTTCTAGGAGCACATTGCTGTTATTCCTGACGTCAAAGTTTTCTTCCAAGGTGTGGCTCATGTTCGTCCTTTTTTCAGGAGCCCGGCTCCTCAGTGGGATCTCAATCTAGTCTTGGGGGGCCCTTCAACGACCCCCCTTGAGTCTTTGGCTACTGTTCCCTTGCGCCTTTTGTCCTGGAAGATGGCCTTTCTTTTGGCTATTGTATCGGTTCGCCGGGTGGCGGAATTATAGGCCTTGTCTTGTAAACCACCTTATCTGGTGTTCCATAAGGATAAGGCTGTGCTTCGCACTTCCAAGGAGTTTTTGCCTAAAGTTGTCTCCGAATTTCACATCAATCAGGAGATTGTGGTGCCCTCTTTCTACCCTAACCCTTCCTCTGACAAGGAGAGGGATCTTCATTTGTTGGATGTCGTGCGTTGTCTCAAATTTTATGTTCATCGCACTGAGGCTATCAGAAAGTCTGATGCTCTGTTTGTCATTCCTGAGGGGCCTAGGGCAGGGAGACCGGCATCCAAGGTGACTATTGCATCTTGGATAAAATCTACCATTTGTAAGGCTTACGAATTGCGGAATAAACATGTGCCCTTTCGGGTCACTGCTCATTCTACCAGATCAGTTGGGGCCTCTTGGGCCTATAAAAATCAAGCGTCTGCTGATCAGCTGTGCCGGGCGGCCACTTGATCCTCTGTGCACACATTTTCAAAGCACTACCGTGTGGATGTGCTGGCCTCGGCTGATGCCAGCTTTGGGAGCAAGGTCCTGGAGGCAGTTCTGCCTGTCTAGGATCTTCTTCTTCTGTGGTCCTTCGTGCTTCCGTACTGTTGAGCCCTGTTGGCTCTAGTTTGTGTGCTGTGTAACAGTTCCTGGGGTTTGTTTTTACCCCTAGTTGGTGTCCGTTGACACTTCTGTTTTGTTGGGATCTCTGACCGGTTGGCTTATAGAGGTTCTGGTGACTCTGGGGGCCTTGCGCCTGGTCCTTGCCTTCTTCCCGCCTCTGGGAAACTCAATGTTTGACATCCCAGTGTACCAGTAACCTGTATTGGACGACAGGGAAAATAGGATTTTAGTCTTACCTGTTAAATCCTTTTCACTTAGTCCATACAGGTTTACTGGTCTCCCACCCTGTCAAGAGACCATGCTTGGCTCTCCTGTGGCATTCTGTGGGAGTCCTTTGGGGCATGCTCACAGGGGTCGTCTTCTTCTCTTCTATCTCTGGTCAGTGTTAGTGTCTCAAGTCATTCTGGCTCGTGCTGACTGAGGAGCAGCCTAGGAGGGAGGGGAGGCTCCACCCCCTGTATACATTTAGAGAATGTTCCTGCCTACTTAAAGGGGCGGATCGCCTCCCGGTGTACCAGTAACCTGTATGGACTAAGTGAAAAGGATTTAACAGGTAAGACTAAAATCCTTTTTTTTTTTTTTTTTTTTTTTTTTCTCTGTAGTGCCACGTTCTGGAAGCATTTGTGCACAACAGGCTTGGGGCAAGAATGCAAGTTACCCCTCATTACATGTGTCAGGTTGTCTACTTTTCAGAAATATATAGTTTTATGTAGTTATTCCACTGTTTTAGGGTAGTTTTACCACAAAAACCCTAGAATGCGCATGTTCATAAAGTTGAAAATACCATTTTGCGCTCCTGGTGATTAGCGGTGTGTGCTAGCAATGGGCATACAAATTTGGTATTTTTTTTACTTGGAGGACTCAGGGCTTTTTCAAATAATTGAAACTTTTGCAATCAAGGTAAATGTTTGATACATAGTATGTGATTTTTAGCAATATAAGTGCATTTTCACTTTTTTTTTGTCATTATGACATCATAGCTTTTTGCACGATGCAAAATTCTCTTCATTTAAGGTACCACGAGAGAGCCCAATTATTTCTGAAAAAAATATTTAGTTTTCCATATGTAACTAGAAATTCCCAGAGTAAATCAAGCCTAAATAAAAGGATAGCAAAAATGCTGAAAGTGTCTGGCCTGGCAGTAGAGCAGAAGTTATAGATGGTGTGCAGAGCGCTAGGAAATCATGTCATACCCTGCTGTATTTTGTCCATTCATTACCAAGAACCTGAATCAGAAGCTTGAATAAAAATGCTCATCTGTTAAAAATGTCCTTTCCATAGAAATATTGCCATATTTATTATTAATATGCTTGTGATCCAAAGTCAAAAACCTAGTCAGCGACCAACAACGTAGTCTACAGACTAGAGAGAGATAAATCACAAATCGTAGTTTGTAGTAGAACCATCCTGGTCTATACCATTCTCAAAGACTGGCCCTCAAGGATCCCACACAGCCGAGACACTGATCTGTACATGCTTCACACTAACCATACTGACAAACAGCGAAGGAAACAAAAGCGAACAGCAACAGGTCACGTCTGCCTAATGGGACTAATGCTTACACAGATGGGGCCTGTGTCAGTAGCGGAGGGGGAATTGTACCATCCACATTGACTTTCCGGGCCTAGAGGTAACTGGTCTCTCTCATGTCCCTGCTCCTCTGTGACTAGAGACACTGCCGGTACCTCTGCCTGACTTGGAGCCAATCAGCAGAGGCCCAGAGCTGATCAGGGTCCAGGGCGAGTGCCCAGCCAAAGGAGCAAAACCAGAGGGAACCACAAGCAATAGGCTGCCAGATCCCAAGTGTCATACAATAGGGAAGGAGTACTTGGAGGGCACTCCACACTTTCCGGTCTACCACGTGCAGATCGTGACACATTTCTACTCGTCCTCACTCAATTTTTCCTCGCCAAATGCGAGGAGGCGAGTGGAAATTTTGAGCCCTGGTTGGCACTATATATATATATATATACATACATACATACATACATACATACATACATACATACATACATACATACATACATAGTTCCTGAAAAGGATGATGGCTGTCGTCCTATCCTGGATTTAAAATTTCTCTTACTTCATGCAGCTTGGCTCACAGTGGAGTTTTTGAGCTCGGTGGTCATTGCCATGAGTTGTGGCTCCCCCCCCTCCCCCCCGGTTTGCCTTTCAGAACTTTTTTCAGTTTGCCACCCTCCCTTTTGAGCTGGCATCTGTACTGCGGAGTGCTTAGGATTCCCCAATTCTGGGTGACCTTTTACTAAAGGCTCCTCATTCAGTGGATGCTTTGTGTTTTCAGCTTCAGATGTGTCCATGTTGGAGCAGCCTGGCTGTGTGATCAGGTTCAAGAAATTCTCTGTAGTTCCATCCTAGGTTCTCGTCTGTCTTCTCATCAGATTTGACACCTTTCAGGAACAGAAGAATGGGTTCGGATTTTGGCATGGCAGGTGTCTCAGACCTCAGCTTGCCCATCAGTGACGGTGCATGAGTAAATGAAGGTATCTGTCTTGGAAGCAGTTCTGTTTCACAAATCGAAACTGTAGCTGGCGATTCCCAGGAATTGGTACAAACAGCAGTTTCATCTATCCTGTGTTGTGTATCTCTCAAGCTGGATGAAGTCAGATCTTCCTTGGTGGCTCCAGGACACTCGCCTAACTGTGTCATCAGTTGATCATACTGAATTGGTTCTTAGTGAAGACAGATGTGAGTCTGGGCGGGCTGGGGGGGGGAGTCTTGTTCGTCACTCAGGACAGTGAGTCTTCTGTCCATGACAACCGCCAAGAAGTTAATCTGATTATCTCTTTTGCAGAAGCTACTTCTTCGCTTGACCATGTATATACTAATTGGAAAGCATAGTGGCAGACTTTCTCACTCACAAACTGGTTTCATCTAAAGAATATCATGGGGTCTGGTCCTTCTTTTTCAAGTGGTATGAAGACCAGGGATTACTCTGTCCCTTTTTGTCTTGCAGTTATTTTGTCCTTTCTTTAGGATGGGCTTACAAAGGACTTAATAGAACTAGGACCATCTGTTCTTTTGTAGAAGCCTATTGCTTTGCTGCTAGGCACACAAGGGATTCCTTCTGCCGACCCTGTCTTTTGTGATCCCACTCTCCTTTGGGACTTGAACATAGTCCTGGGGTGCTCCAGAAGGATCTTTTTGATTCTTTGGCTTCTGTATGATTCTTGACTCTTAAAGGGATAGTAATACTTTATTATTACTATCCCTCATATTGTAGGTATTTGCAAAATAAGTTAATTCTCAGGTTAATCTCTCAAACCTTTATGGTTTGAGATATAACTGAAGGTAAAGTTCCCACCTCCCTCCCCCTTCCCTGAAGGCAGCATTGTGCTGACTGCAGGGGAAGTCTGTCGTACGACAGGCTTGCGACTCTGCAGCTGAGCCGCGATCCCGTTAGTGAAGAAGAATTATTTCACTGAAATGGTCTTCTACATGTGCTTGGTTTGCGAGCACATGTAGAAGACCGTTTCATTGAAATAATTATTTGTCACTAACGAGATCGCAGCTCTGCTGCAGAGCCGCATGATGAAAGACAGACCGGATATCCCTGCAGTCAGCACAACGCTGACATCAGGGGAGGGAGGGGGGGAACTTTGCCTTCGGTTATCTCTCAAACCATAAAAATTTGAGATATGAGCCTGGTGGCTATTAACTTACTGTGCAAATATCTACAATATGAGGGATAGTAATAATAAAGCATTACTATACCTTTAAGGCAGCTTCCCTGCCAGCAATTGTGTGTTCATTGTGTGGCTGAAATACAGGCGTTGTTCTTTAAACTCCATTTCTGATCTTTCATCATGATGGTGTGATTGTGTGAACTCTTTGGTTTGTCCCTAAAGTGGTTTCTGAATGTAACCTTAACCAGGAAATTGTTCATTTTTTTTTTTTTTAATATTTTTTCCTCCTCCAGTTTCATCTAACAGACTGGAGCAGGAGCTTCACTGCTTGGATGTATTTTGGTGTCTGAAGTACTACGTTCATTGCATGAAAATTTTTTGGGGGAAATAGTACTCCCTTTGTGTTATTGCTGAGGACTTGCATGCAGACCAAGGTACTTCTAAGGTGACTATGGCTTTTTGGATCAAAGCCACAAGCAGGCCTGTGTCCTTTGGGGGGTGGGGAAGCTTGTGCACTTTTGGGTCACTATTCACTCCAGCAGAGTGGTGGGTGACTCCAAGGCCTAAAAGAATCAGGCCTCTGAGGACAGAAGGTTGTAAAGGCTGTAGAGCCTGTGTAGGAGACTTTCTTGCCTTTACTTCTAGTAACCTTTTTGCTGTTGGTTTGGTATGTTGTCTGTTGACACCTAAGATTCAAACTTTTAGTTTGTCTCTGAGCATTTTCTTTCTGTCTCTCTGGAATCTGGGTGTATTATCTTTGGTATATCCTCCTGGTTCCTGTGTTCCACACTGGATGAATGAGAAAAGTGGACTTGTTCACTTACTGATTAAATCCTTTCCACTGAGTCCTTGTGGAACACAGGATATCCCACCCAGTAAAATCATGGTTGTTTGAGTTGTTCCTGGCAGGGGTGTCATGTTTTCTCAGATATAGGTGGCCACTTTCCTGCCCTAATTTCCCTCCTGTCTTTTCTATACAAGGAGACCGTGACTGGTAGTGGTAAAGTGTAGCTGGGAGGGAGTCCCTGCCTCGATTTCTTTATGCAGGGACAAAGAGAAAATGGTTTATCTGTTGGTAAAGAAATTTTTTTACGGTTCTTATTGAAGTTTGCAAGGCCTATATGCCTAGAATAGGGGAGAAATTAGTCTTATTTGGGGCCGGATTGGGTTGCTTTATGGGAGGAGGGGGATTACCTTTTTGGGGAGACTAGTCCCTCATCTTTGGGGGTTCTTTCTTTTCCTTTTCACCAGGCCCTTTTACGTGTGTAAAATGAGTCCACGGATTTGAGCGCTGCTTGTTCCCTGAGGCCCTACTCTTAGTTGTCAGTCAGTACAAACTGTTAAGTCTGACTTCTGTACCTGGTATTGGTACAGTAAACTAACCTTTAAGAGGCCGTGAGAGAGAAGGTCATAAGGGAGAGTAATTGCAATGTCTGGCAGACTGAGGGATATGAGGAAATGACAAAGATCTTATCACAATTTGTGGCAAGGCCCTATCTCCTGATTGTGTAAGGGGCAGTCAGCGGGTGCTCTGTGGTGGGTAGTAGGGGCTTACTATCTTAGGAGTTAGTGACAGAGGAATTAAAAACAGACCTGGGACATCCAGCTAATTTTTCATACTAGGCTAGAAGCCAACTGTCGAGGTTGTGCTAGACCTTTGGACATGTACAGTAGGAGTTGTTAGAAGTCATTTTCTTCTAATAAATCCAGGACACTTCTTCCTTTATATAGAGGTTTAATGGTTTCATGTGGTATCAGGCAGTTTACAGATTTTCTATATCCTAGCAGCATTGTTTCAGTGTATACTTGCTTCAGGATTCCAAATATTAGAAGAAAGGGAGAATCTTTTATACTGACTCTACACAAAGGATTGCATGCTGGCCACTCCTATGTATACATCTAGACATACATGGACATCTGTGTACATCAAGAAGCAAAAGCTTTGGAAGAGCAATTCTTTTTTTTTTTTTTTTTTTAACATTCGAGTAGCATGAGCTCACTTGGACACCATTACATACACACACACACACACACACACACACACACACACTTAAATATTCCAACAAAGACTTGCATTGCATCCATTTTGTACAACTGCAATCGTAATGTGTAACACAATTAATCAATACCCCTTTGAACATATATTACTTCCAGTTAACCTTTAACAAAGTATATAGATCTTGTGAACAACGGAGTAATCTTTGTAGCTTAGATGATACACACTTGTATCTGCACCTACAACAAATCTACTATACAATACAAAAACAGCTATAACTGACACTGATGTACCATTAAACCACACACTGAAAAATGAATGCATGTTAAACAAAAAAGTGAAGTTTAGTCCAGAATCTAAATGAAATGAGATGTGTTCACAGTAGAGATGCACTGATACCGATTTTTGAAGACAGAGTACGAGTACTGATACTTTTTTCAAGTACTCGCCGATACCAATTACCGATACTTTTTTTTTGCGGTCATTTTCCAGTTTTCCAAGTACCTATATGCTTTAGGTACTTGGAAAACTGGCAAATGACCTCAAAAAAAAAAAAAAAGTATCGGTAATTGGTATCGGTGAGTACTTGAAATAAATAAATATATATATATATATATATATATATATATATATAATATATATAATGTACATACACACACAACCTCTTGACTCTTGATTCCCACCTATTGCTTCATTCTCCCCCTCTTGAGCCCCCTTCTTTTGTTTTGTCTTTTTCTCTTCTATTTGATCCCCCTTTCTCCCCTCCTTCTCCTTGACTCTTGATCCCACCCTTTTGCGTCTCTCTCTCTCCTGATCCTTCCTCCTTTTTATCTCCTGATCCTTCCTCCTTTTTATCTCCTGATCCTTCCTCCTTTTTGTCTCCTGATCCTTCCTCCTTTTGCCTCTTTTTCTCCCTCTTGACCCCACTCTCTGCCTCTTTCACCACCCGCTGCCCCATCTTGCCTCCCTTACCCTCCTCTGCCGTGTGCTTTCTGTTCTCTCGTGAGCCCCGGCAGAGGTCAGCATTTGAGCGTTGCCATGGTAACCCACGGCAACGCTCCGCCCCTGCAGGAGGGAGAGATGTGACCGGGGAGCATTGTGAGCAGCTCCCCGGACTCCCTCTCTGCAGCACCGAGCCTGACACAGGGTACTCGCGCAAATGCTGGTATCTGCACAGATACCGATACCAGTATCTGTATCGGTGCAACCCTAGTTCACAGTTCAGTTTCTGATCCATACTTTATAAATGTACCAGTTCACAAGTTGTTGTAAAATGGTTTTAAAAGAAAATAATCATTTTACTGTAATCAATTGAGATGTGGTTTTCCTTTACCCAGTGAATAGTTTATCAGCGGTATCAACGTATTTTGTTCTCCAGATGTATAGTCCACTTAGTCCCTGGAATCCACCAAACAAGTAGACACACAGGAGGCTTGTCGATCATCTGAAAGAAAAAAAGTGCTGAATCCTTTTCTAACCAGATAACATCTTGCTTTTATCAATATGCATAACGCTTGTCCCTTGCTACCACATTTTGAGGATGCAAAAGTCTCACCCATTCTCAATGTTCCACAGCCATCTTCACTGTATGAGGGACATAAACTTCATGAGGCAAGTATAATGGCATACATCTTCTTGTCATGAGTCCAAAGGGTGAGACCTGTGTCTTGGCATTGGGTTTAGCCCTGACAGTACAGCAGGTAAATGATCTAGCCAGGTGTTACCATAGAAAATAAGCATTTTATCAAGTCTGTACTTCAAAGACCTATTCATTCTCTCCACTATATGCTCTTATTGTAGATGGTAGGTGTGACGGATACCTGTACACAGACTGAGCAGCTCCGCCAAAACTTTGCTTCCTTAACCCAGGACACTCAGGATCTCCTCCAGTCAGGAACCAGGATCATAGCTCCATTCACCCAGTCACTTAGGCAGGACTCCGTGTAGGGTGAACGCACTCTGGATAAAGCAGGCTTACACCACCAGACAACACCAGTGTAGGTTAAGACACAAGAACTGTTTTATTGTGAAACATACAGGGTTTAAATAAACAAATCACAAGTTATCCACCCATAATGGGATCCAATTGGGACACAGATACTGCGATACAATGGGGCTGTTGGTGGAGGGGCACAAAATGCAAAGAGGCACAATGGAGAAGTAGGAATACACATCTCTACAAAAGGGTCAATGGGTGGAGGGTGATTTCAGGATAAACATGGAGTACACTGAGCACAAGGAGAGTGTAAACATACTGTGTGATGATACAGTGGGTAGGTGACAACAGGATACAATGGGCCAGACCTAAGTGAGTTAACTATACAATGGGACAAAGGAATAGGTCTGGGTAAAAGGGTTACAGGGACCAGAATACACAAAACTGGATGAGGTGTTGAAGTATCTTTTACATATTAGTCCTTTGGGAAGTCTGATATCCTTTGACAAGGCTGGGAAGAATGTTCACTAGGTTTCTTGGTCACCTTGTACCCCCAATAAGTACAGGGTGACTTAGCCCCAAGAGAGGACTGGGGAGCTGGTAAAGGGTCCTCCATGACAAGGGGCGAACAGGGCAGAGATTAGTCTCAGGTGGAGGCCTTACCCTGTTCCAGGGCTAGGTCCATAGTCTGTGGGCAGGAGGCTGGCCCTAAAGTCCCTCCAGGAGCCACGGGACCGGTGGTTCCTGTGACAGTAGGGTACATGGTATGATACATGGAATATTTGCTAAAATATCACAAACACGTTTCATAACTTCTCCAGTGAAGTGGAGGACATGATCATTCTCAATGACCAGTGGAATCTCCAGTGAGCAAACACATATTTCCAAAGAAATTCAGCAGTGGCTAGAGCGGTGGTGTTAAAGGAATGACATTTTCTCGTTTAGAGAAATCATCAACCATAACGAGGAAATATGTTATACTACCTTTTGAAACTGGGAGAGGTCCAATATAATCAGTTTGCACCATGTGCTAAGCACAGTTTGATATTAGGACGCTATGTAGAACTGGTCTTTACTCTTTTAGCCTTTTGGTTGCATTGTGCACTCTGTAGAACTGTAACTTGCAAACCCAGTTCTAAAAGAGCTATGCAAAATGAACCTTGCACCATCAACATGCAAACAAGGTGCTTGTTCCTGTGGCAAAATGTTATATGGCCTCTGACTGTATTTCATTTGTAGAGTAATGCTGTTTCCCTTCATTTTGCATTAGTTGTGATAAGTTATGTCTGCTACTGGTTTCAACATGCAATTCTTTTCCTAAAGCTTAGTTGGCCGTTTGGCTATTCTGTTCTGATTAATTGCTGTGTGAGTTTGCTTAACTGAACTTCTGGGCGGTCTGTGCGGTTTGCACAATAATTTTCTCAGTTACTTCCATAGTCCAATAAGACAATAAGCAATTGCTTAAAGGGATAGTAATACTTCGTTTTAACTTTATTTTATTTTGTAGGCATTAAAAAAACATGAAGAACGATATAAGTCTTATCTCTCAAACCTTTATGGTTTAAGAGATATTCACAAGCAAAGTATCCCCCCCCCCCCCCTGTTCAACCAGATAAGAAGGGAGGTACCCAGGTAGACTGCAGAGAGGAACAATCTTCAATTAAGATAAGGGAAAAAGCTGAAAAACTTGTCAAGGGGGGAAGGGATTTCATTGTTTTTATACAAAGAAGATTGTCCCCTTCTGTTATCTGTCTAGTCTTTCAACCAGATTCACATCTGAGAAGAGATGGCTTACACTAGGAAAAAGGGGCGGGAGGGGGAAACTTTGCTTGTGAATATCTCTTAAACCATAAAGGTTTGAGAGATAAGACTTATATAGTTCTTCATGTTTTTTTAATGCCTACAAAATAAAATAAAGTTAAAACGAAGTATTACTATCCCTTTAACACATTCATGCATCCCTTTTTCCACAGGTGTGAGTATCCTGACATCTGATCCTTGTTTCTACATGGGAACAGATGAGCTTGATTTCTTCCCTGAATGATACTGTATAATAAATGGTAACCAATTTATAGGAGCAGCCAAGGCAAGCATGCCTTTGCCAAGGCTGCTGGGTAACCTATGTCCACAATATTGGTTCTTCATTTGCATGTGATTTCAGCAGTTCATAGAGAGGTGTTTTGCCTTTCCACCCATATCCTCCCTGCTGAAATGAATTGATCCACAGTCCTGTTTCTCTTTAGCCCAGCAAACTGGATATGATACTTATAATTGTGAGTACATCAGCAGCACCCGTGGGTACTTTTTTCTTTGCATACAACCATTGCCCATATGAACAGAGTGGATCTTATTATAGAACAGTGATTCTCAAGAGAATTTTTCCACCGTGGTGTCGTGGTGGCCGTCGCTGCGGCCGCCGCGGTGTCGTGGTGGTCGCTCCATGACATTACATGCATAAATGGTATAAGTGGATAAAGACATACAAAAATTGCATATAAATATGTGCAACACTAATAAATTTGCATCATATTACAATTTAAACATTCGAGAAATCACACTTAAAAACTACCCCATAAATGGTTCTTAAAACTTACTAGTTAGCAGGTGTTTGTTTACATTCAGAAACAGTCAGTCAGTCATTTGCTCTTCAAGTTCCAAGCAGGCTACTGGTTTACAGACAATATGGATGAGAGTTCACAATCGGTTGTTCCAGGATAGGAGTTCCTTTGTCAAGGGGTGGCCTACATCTTAAATTAACTAAATACATCACAAATCGGGCTCAGTTCCATAGTTTTCCCAAACATATTTTAGGGCCATAAACAATAATTGTGGATTCACACTATTTGTTTTAAATAGCTGTAGTCCTCAACACTTGCCCTTACAGGCTAGGACTTAGGAATTTCCCTTGGAGCACAGTTGAGTTTATCAGAGGAGCAATCAAACTGATAAACTTAGTTGTGCTGTAACAAGGAAATCCTCAAATCCTGGCTTGTCAGTGGCTACTGTGGGCATGGTTTGAGAATCACTGTGCATATATAACAATACTATTTGCTCTCCACCTCTCCTATGCCAAGAAATATGCAATTTAGGAGTATGAAATAAAGTAGTGGTAGTGTCACTCTAAGCCTAAGGCTTGGAGTGAGATAGGTTAGTAGTGACAACAGCTTAAATGTGTTTAATTTTTATCAAGTGAAGAGCTTTGAATACTGCAACTTTATCTGCCCATCATTGCAAGATGCACACTGTTCATTTTGCAGGCAGCTTGTCATGACTTGAATAGAAACAATAAGATAATATACATATCTTCCAAATACATTTGAATATAGTTAAATCACCATTGGTGCTCCCCTATCAAAAGTTTATATCAACAACAAAAAAGATACTTGTCCCAGATATCAAAAAGTACTATGTAGCTTTCACAAATGTACTTCAGATCCTTAAGTCAAATATATATCTTCACAGTTCACTACTTAGTTTCAATATATATTCAATAAATATTAGTAATTAGTCCATCTGAGGAAATCTCTGTTCACTGTCTTGTTCATAGCCACTTTCTGCACTTTCTCAAACTTTAATCGCTCCCTGCATTCTTCTTCAAGCATACCTCCTCCCTGCTTTCAAACTCCCCCCCCCCCCCCCCCCGAGTATCCTTCGAATTTCCCTCCTTCATCCTGCAGAACCCCTTCCTCTGTCCCATGATTTCCATCTACCTACTGTCCTGGCCTTTTGGCAGGACGGTGTGGATAAGAACCTCAGTTTGAGTTCTCTTAAGGTTCAGAATTCTGCGCTTTGTTTTCTTTCAAAAGCGCATTGCCGTCCTTCCTGATGTCAAGGTTTTCTTCCACGGCGTTGCTCATGTTTGTCCTGCCTTCCGGAGTCCTCCTCAGTGGGATCTTAATTTGGTTTTGGGCATTCAATGTCCTCCCTTTGAGTCCTTGGCTACTATTCCTCTTGACGTGGAAAATGGGTTTTCTCCTGGCGATTTGTGTTTGTTCGCCGTGTTGCGGAGTTACAAGCTCTTTCCTGTAAACCACCATATCTGGTGTTTCACAAGGATAAGGCGGTGCTGTGCACCTCCAAGGAGTGTTTACCTAAGGTGGTCTCCGAATTTCACATCAATCAGGAGATTGTGGTGCCCTCTTTCTGCCCTAACGCCATCTCTGACAAGGCGAGAGATCTCCGCTTGTTGGATGTGGTGCGTTGTCTCAAGTTTTATGTCCATTGCATTGAATCTGTCAGGAAATCAGATGCTCTGTTCGTCATTCCTGAGGGTCCTAGGGTAGGAAGACCTGCATCCAAAGTGACTATTGCGTTTTGGATCAAGCCCACTATTCGTAGGGCGTACGAGTTGAGGAATAAGCATGTTCCCTTTTGGGTCACGGCTCATTCCACTAGGTCCATTGCGGCTGCTTGGGCCTATAAGAATCAAGCTTCTGCTGATCCGCTGTGCAGGGCAACCACTTGGTCCTCTGTGCACACCTTTTCAAAGCACTACCGTGTGGATGTGCTGGCTTCGGCTTATGCCAGCTTTGGGAGGAAGGTTCTGGAGGCAGTCTTGCCTGTCTAGGATCTTCTTCTTAGGTTCTTAGTGCTTCCTTACTGTTGAGCCCTGTTGGCTCTAGTTCAGTGTGCAGTGTAACTGTTCTTGGGGTGTTTTTACCCCTGTTCAGTGTCAGTTGACACTTCTTCAGTTTTGTTGGGCTACCTCTGACCTGTTGGTTCATAGCTGCACTGGTGACTTTGGGGGCCTTGCACCTGGTCCTTGCCTTCTTCCCACCTTTGGGGAAACTCAATGGTTGGACATCCCAGAGTTACCAGTAACCTGTATTGGACGACAGAGAAGAGAGGATTTTAGTCTTACCTGTTAAATCCTTTTCTCTTAGTCCATACAGGTTACTGGTTTCCCAACCTGTCAAGGGACCATGCTTGGCTGTCCTTTGGCAGACCGTGGGGGTCCTTCGGGATCATGCTCACAGAAGTCTTCTTCCCTTCTACTATCTAGTCATAGTGTCTCAAATCTTTCTGGAGCTGGTCGGCTAGCTGCAGCTAAGGAGAGAAGGGAGGCTCCACCCCCTGCATACACTTAGAGTAATGTTCCTGCCTACTAAGGGGTGGATCGCCTCCCAGAGTTACCAGTAACCTGTATGGACTAAGAGAAAAGGATTTAACAGGTAAGACTAAAATCCTTTTTTAGTCCAGATTCCAACAAATAGTTCCTGATCTGATCCCTATCCTGTAACTGCTCTTAAATATTATATAATTTCCAAATGCTTTACTCACTGCTTCTGGACTAACCAATTGCTTATCCCCATCAACTATTTTAAATATTCTTGCCTTTGTTATGTTTTTAAGTTGATTTAGTAAGCATTTTGTCTGCTCTATTACCCGCATAACATTTTTGCTTCATCTTCAACATATTCTTATTAGCCTTAATATTCAGTTGTTCTAAAATTTCTTTCTTAAACCCTTCAGTGCCAGAGGCTTGGGCCATTTCCTGTAAACTGTAGGCCAGACACATTTTCAGCATTTTTAATGTCCATCTGTTTAGGCTTGATTTTCCTCTGGGAATTTATTTTATATTATTATAAACATTTACCTTGACTGCGAAAGTTACAATTTGAAAAAGCTAAAAGTAAAAATATTTACCTACGTCAATGGCTAGCGCAGGGCTCTAATCACCAGGAGTGCAAAATGGTATTTTTAACTTTATGAACGAATATGCGTGTTCTAAGATTTGTGGTAAAGCTACTCTAAAACAGTGGAATAACTATATGAAACCATACCAGTTTGGAAAGAAGACAACCTGCCGCATCTAATGACAGGTGAATTGCCTTCTTACTTCAAGCCTAGTGTGCCCAAATGTTTCCAGAAGGTGGCACTTTAGGAAAAAAAAAATGGCATTTTCTTACATTTCTGCCCATTCAAATGTACTGAAATCTGTGAAAACCATGGAATTTCCAACTGTATTCATTAGCTAGTGCTCTTAGGAGAAATGTGGTGCTACAGAAAAAAAAAGATTCTATGGGTATCAGTGGTCAGCCAGTATACGTGAGAACCTGTGACTGCCAGTGAAACCAGGAGTGGGGAGGGACGAGGGGTCAGGCAGTGTATGTTGGTATATCTACCAGTTGGCAGTGAGCAAGTCTGGCTTTGGTGGTGGGGGAGGTAAGACAGTACATATGGGTGATCTGTGACTACCAGTGTGCACTGTAAGTCCCACATACACGGTCTGATTCCCAACCTGAATCAAGTGAGTATTAGCACTTTGGTCTACCAGTAGGCAGTGGAACCATGCTGGGGCAGTCAAACTGTGGGAATGGGACTGCCAGTGGGATGTGGAACTAGGTTGGTGGTGTGTGTGTGTGTGTGTGTGTGTGTGTGTGTGTGTGTGTGTGTGTGTGTGTGTGTGTGTGTGTGTGTGTGTTTGGAGGCATTTTGTGTGCATGCTACAGGGGTGTCGCACTGGACCTCCTATGGCACACAAAGTTAATATTTTTAATTTTATTTTCATACACCATAGGGCAGAATAAAGAATAAATGCGTGTGCCGGGGGTGGGGGGGTGTTGTGTTTCCAATGTATTGCAAAGCACAGCATTCAAAACCCCCCCCCCTCCCCGTGGTGCCACACATGGTTTTCTTTCTTTTTTTTTTTTTTTTATATCCCTGATGCCACCCCAATGAGGTCTAAATAAAATAAAAATGAAACAAAAAATGCTTTGTCTGTCACAGGGCAAAGCATTGTACCTCCTGTGGCACACAGAGGGTTAGTGTTTTTTTTTTTTTTTTTTTTTTCTTAGTCATACCATGTTGGGGGGCATCAGGTCTACTCCTGACCCGACATACCCCCCCCCTCCCCACAAGGGCAGAATAAAAAATGTGTGTCACAGGGGGGGTCCAACACATTTTTTTGGTTTACACCTTGTTGGGGGGCATCAGGACCCCCTGATGCCACCCTAATGAGGGCTTTAAAAAAAAAAAAAAAAAAAAAAATTAACCCTCTGTTTGCCACAGGACATCCAGTGCATTGGTTTGCAATGTACTGGACACCACTGTGGCAGACAAAGGGTTTATTTTTTAACAGATAATTTAAAGAAATGTATAGATCGGACAACGTTTTGTTCTACTTTCTCCTATAATAGGCTTCTTTCTTAATCAAATGTCCCCTGAGGACACATTTGTATGCCCCCCCCCCAATATATTTCTTAAACTAACATCTCCAGTCATATTTTCCTCAAAATATTGTCTAGAAATCCTAACTAATTTATCAATATTATCTTTGGATTCCAAGTAAGATCCTCACAACTTCCATGTCCATTCCACTCTACTATATTAACTTTTAATTTCAAGACACACTGGATCACGATCAGACCATACCACACCTCCTATCTCTATCTTTTTACAATCCTTGTTAGTCTCATATCGATCCTAGAAAAAGATTGATGTCTATGTGGGGGGGGGGGGGAAGTCAAATCTCTATCAGGGTTAATAGTCCTCCAAACATCATATAATCCAAATCTACCCAGTGTGTCTTGAAAAGCTTTTGCTATAGCCCTTTGACTATAGTCCACCTTATAACATCCCCTGCCAGATTTATCTAATTCATAATCACCTATACAATTGAAATCCCCTAGACACGCAGATGTACCCTGAACACAATATTGCACTTTATTAAAAATACCATTTACAAAATAAATCTGTTTTACATTTGGTGCATAAAGAGTATAGAGAAAATTCTACCATCAATCCTACACGCCAAAAAAATAAATCTCCCCACAGAATCACTTTGTCTATTTAAGACCTCCACATTGATATTATTAGCAGGAGATGTGTCGGCCGACAAGGAGACTCTGCAGCAGAGCTGCAGTCAGTTTTTTTTTTTTTTTTTTTTTTAATATATATATATATATATATATATATATATATATATATATATATATATATATATATATATATATATATATATATATATATATATTATAATATAATATACCATTCCAAGGAAGTCATTGTGTTTAAAAAAAAAAAAACCCCAAAAACAACAAACAAACAAAAAAAAAAGCAAATGTGGCTCTGCTGCAGAGCCTCCGTGTTGGCTGACACGGATCTTCTGCTGACAGCTTTACAGATGACAGCAGGGCACATCAAAGTTTGAATGCCGGAATCTCTCAAACCATAGTGGTTTGAGAGAGAGGTTTTTTCGCATTATATTCAACTATTGAAGTACTACAAAATAGTCTACTTATATTGGAACATTAATAACACTTTCAATCCCTGCAAATTAAGTGTTAGTTGGTAATTATGGATGAAGTAAAATTTCTAAGTGCCATATTCGGGGGCTTGAGTTCCCATAATTCTTATAGCAGATTGACTTACTTGCTAGTTTCACAGTCCCTATTGCTTCCTGTGCCCACTGCTACTATTCTATACTACCATAAAGTGATAAGCAGGCACTGATAAGTAAAGCACTTAACAATAATCACTATAGTAATGTGGTGCACTCCCAGATCTAAAATATACAATTATACAAAAAAAATTTTTCTTTTGGGAAAAGAGCTAGAAGAGACAGATACACTCCAACTCACCCAACTGGAGGCTCACAGATTAGCATATAAAGTACAAAAAAAATATGAATGCTTTATTGATCCAAAACAGATGAACAATAACATCTAAAAACAATTAAAAAGATGAATATCTAGGGAAAACCAAGAGTTGCTTCAGCATATATATGATATATAAATAAATATAAATATATCAAAAAATCTAAATTAGTCGTACAGTGCAAAAAAAATAAGTGCACCGACATTCTGAAAAAAGTCAAATCCCCATTTGATTGAAGAGTGACCCCATTCAATGGTAAATTTACAGGAGTATCTAAACTGAACCGAGTGAGCAGAGTAACAGTGCAATCTACAGCAATACAAACAAATCCCAACTATCTGATCAAACATATACGTTAGTGTCCTTCAGAATAAAATTAAGTGACCACAGCAAAAAAATCAAAAAAGTTCAGAAGAATGGAATACTCAGCCATCGAAAACTCAGGGTACAAAGAGGTAAGGACTAACTGCAGAGCTGGAGCAGACTCTTGGTTTCCATTAGCAGCTCATCCCAACACGTGTTGCCATAGACTGTATTTGTTTGTTAGTGTGGGAAGTCCACAAATGTGTGATCAGAGGCAATTTTATAAAAAAAAAAAAAAAAAAGGTGGAAGCAGATCAGTTCTATGATTAGGCTTCTCGAATGCTCATGTAAAAAGGCCCTTTCGAAGTCTAAAGGCTTTCAACCAGGTCAGCTGGTCGTACCTCAAAGCGGTTTTGTGGAATGTTGACCTATGACCACATGTGATTCCCGGGATCTTTAGCTTATACTCCAAATCTTCAGCAAGGGTCTGCATTAGAGGTATAACAAGCAGGAAGAGGGAGATTGTGATCCCTCTGTATAGAGCTCTAGTGAGACCACATCTGGAATACTGTGTACAGTTCTGGAGGCCTCATCTGCAAAAGGATATAACTAAAATTGAGCGGGTTCAAAGAAGAGCTACAAAAATGGTGGAAGGTCTAAAGCATAGAACTTATCAAGAACGACTCAGAGATCTAAATATGTATAGTCTGGAGGAAAGAAGAGAAAGGGGGGACATGATTGAAACCTTTAAATATGTTAAAGGACTGAACAAGGTTCAGGAGGGAAGTGTGATTAATAAGAATCTGAATACAAAAACAAGGGGGCACAATCTGAGGCTAGTTGGAGGAAAAATCAAGAAAAACATTAGAAAATATTATTTCACTGAAAGAGTAGTAGAAACTTGGAACAAACTTCCAGCAGAGGTGGTTGATAAATCCACAGTAACACAGTTTAAACATGCCTGGGATAAACATGTATCTATCCTAAGATAACAATAAAGGAATACTAAAGGGCAGACTAGATGGACCAGGTGGTCTTTTTCTGCCGTCAATCTTCTATGTTTCTATGTTTCTATATTATTGGAGTCCTGTCTGACTGCTTCCCAGTGACTAATGGTACACACCAGGGATGTCTCCCCATACAGACCCCTCTCCTTTTGTTATTGCTTGCCGTACAAACATGCTGTACTCAGTAAGCTGTTCTTGACAACTTGGGGTAAAAAGACTTTGGGAGAGATCTTGCTTTGGACAAGTGCTTTAAGATCATTAGGCTTGATTGCAATTTACCACTGATACTAGAATACATTAATTTAATTACAAGGTAATATCCCAGTGGTATAGAAAGCCAGTGGATTGGAAAATAGGGGTCCGCTCGACTGGTGATGTGATGGCGTGAGATGCCTTGGGGAGGAGCGTCGGAGATGCACAAGAGAGACACGCTGGTATGATGGACTCCAAGACGCAAGGATAAGCGGGTGTGATCTGATAACACGTGGGTGATCACACGGCCTTAAGGAAGCTTCCCTTTTCACCATAGGCCTATGGGTATGAAGCAGCGGGTGTGAGCATTTCCCTGAGAGGTGACTGAGGATGCAACTGGCGATATAGGGACAAGCACAGACACGGGAAATTGCAAGAACGTTTTGGAGAGGATGGTGGAGAATCCCATGGTGCCTGAGTACTTGGAATGCTGTTGAATGTCAAACCGTGAGTGATCTGAGGAGGTAAAGGAGATACTGGCTGACACGCAGTATAAAGTTTAGAACGGCAATATAATGTGTAAATACGGCCGTGTATATTGAATCCAAGTATGATATTAAAGAAGTGCTGGCTGGTTATGCACAGTGCTTGGTTATTGACTGGATGACTAGAAAATCAGATGCCTTTGTGAAGAGGATTAACGGTGTACAAGATGGAAACTGTGTCCTCTCTGATAAAGTAGATTGCCATGAGGGCCTATTTGACAACAGTAGACTTGATGGACGCATATCATCATATCCCAATAGACCCAGGTCATTGCAGGTTTCTGAGGTTTGCAATAAAGGAAGAACATTTTCAGTTCACAGCTCTACCATTCGGCCTGTCAGTCGTGCCCAGGGTATTCACAAAGATCCTGGCAGCAGGATTAGAACACCTGAGGAAAAAAAGGATAACCATAATCCCTTATCTAGACGACTTACTAATCACATCCGCCTCAATACATCAGGCAGAAAGTCACACTTCGTACGCCATAAATCATCTCTAGAGCCTGGGTTGGATTATAAATTTTCACAAGAGTCAGTTCCATCACAAAGCTTATTATTTCTATGAATCGACATAGATACACTCAAAGGAAGAGCATATCTATCAAGCGACAGACAGAAGAGTTGTTCAGAGCATTAGAAAATTCAATTCACTGAGGAGACATTCAGCACAGGGTTTTATGTAGCTCTTAGGAGTTTTAACCTCTACTATTCAGGTGTTGCCATGGGCAAGGTTCCATATGAGAAACATCCAGATCCATTTTCTAAGCAGATGGAACAAGAATTACAAGGATGTATCACAAAGAATTGTACTGTCACCAAGAATAAAGAAGGAATTACTGTGGTGGAAAAAGGAATATCACTGAAACGGACCTGACAACTGATGCCAGTCAGCAGGTTTGGGGAGCAGTATGGAACAGACAAACAGCCCAAGGCATATGGTCAGAGAAAAAAAGACCCTACATATAAACATATTGGAGCTCAGAGCTGTGAAGAGAAGCTTGTTCACATTCAAGAAGGAATTAAGGGGGAAGTCAGTCAAAATCTAGTCAGACAACATGACAATGGTTCTATACCTGAAGAATCAAGGAGGTACCAGAAGCAAAGGACTTTCTGGGGACAGACAATACTGCAATGGGCAGAAAGGAATCTAAAGATTATCACAGCGGTCCATGTGCCAAGGACCCAAAACATCCAGGAAGACTTTCTGAGCCGAAACCAGTTAAACCCAGGAGAATGGGTGCTCAATCCAGTGGTGTTCCATCTAATAACACAGAGATGGGGGATTCCAGAGACCTTATGCCGTCAAGGTACAACACCCAGTGCAAGGGGTTCTTCTCCCGTTTGAAAGACCAGAAAGCGATAGGGCAGGACTCCCTATCCTTACTATGGGATCATCAGTTAGCATATGTATTCCCTCCAATTCCATTAATACCGGAAGTCCTCAGGAAAATAAAAAGCGAAAACTCAAACGTCATATTGATGGCTCCTGCATGACCAAGAAGATTGGTATGTGGACCTAGTAAACATGTCAATAGAGGATCCATTGACATTACCAAATCATCAAGACCTATTGATCCAGGGGCCCATAGTTCATCAGAATCCACATTTCTTCAAATTGAAGGCCTGGAGGCTAAAGGGAATCACTGTCTCTCAAGGGACTTTCTAGGCCAGTAATAGATACTATAATAGCAGGAAGAAAACCATCTACCACTAAGATTTATTATAAAATCTGTAGGACTTTTAGCTGTTGGTGTAGGGGCAACAAGATTTGTAGAGCTGATATCACTATGTCAAAGATATTGCAGTTCCTACAAAAGGGTTACTACAAGGGGCTTAGACCTACATCTTTAAAAGTCCAACTATCTGCCATTTCAGCCATACTGGCATCGCATTTTGCAAAAGATGACTTAATCAAAATATTTATGAAGTCCATTGTTAAGTCAAGGCCTCGAATCAGAGATGTCATTCCCCTATGGGATTTTAACATTGTCCTGAATCAATTGGCTACTTCGTCAAAATGTGAGCCAATTCAGGACATATCCCTAAAGTTTTTAACACTAAAAACATTTTTTCTAACAGCCATTACTTCGGCTAGAAGGGTGAATGAGATTCAGACTTTATCTATCACCTCCCAATACATGGTGTTCCACCAGGATAAGATTGTCCTAAGGACTAAACCCTCCTTCAGACCCAAGGTAGTATCTTCCTTCCATATCAACCAGAAGATTGTACTACCATCCTTTTGCTCTAATCCCAGTAATAGCAAGGAGAGAACATTGCATAATTTGGATGTAGTTAGATGCATATCATGTTACTTATCCAGATCTAGGGAATTCAGAGATTCTGAAAATCTCTTTGAACACTTCTTTGGTAAATTTAAGGGTAAAACTGCATCTAAAGCATCCATCTCTAGATGGGTTTCTGATTGTATCAGGATAGCTTACGCAGAATCAGGGGCAATAGCTCCAAAAGTTAAGGCTCATTCCACCAGAGCCATTGCTACCTCCTGGGCAGCCAAAGCTGAAGCCTCTATAGAGGACATATGCAAGTCTACAACTTGGTCATCTATTTCGACCTTTTATAGGCATTATCAGTTGGATGTTCAAGCATCCGCTCAAGCAAAATTTGGAAGACAAGTCCTGGAAGCGGTCATTCCTACCTGAGGAGTAAGATACTATGCCTCTTCCCTTTTTTTTTTTATATGTATTAACCCTTTCAGTGCCGGAGGCTCGGGCCATTTCCTGTACCCTGCAGGCCAGACACATTTTCAGCATTTTTGCTATCCTTCTGTTTACGCTTGATTTCCTCTTGGGATTTTTAGTTAAATATGGAAAACTATATATTGTTTTTTTCAGAACGAATTGAGCTTTCTCATGGTACCTTACATGAACAGAATTTTGCATCGTGCAAAAATCTATGATGTCATAATGACAAAAAAAAGTGAACATTTACTAATTTTGCTAAAATCACATACTATGTATCAAAAACATTTACCTTGATTGAAAAAGTTTCAATTATTTGAAAAAGCCCTGAGTCCCCCGAGTAAAAAAATACCAAATTTGTATAGTTTTACCTACGTCCATGGCTAGCGTAGAGCCCTAATCACCAGCAGCGCAAAATGACATTTTCAACTTTATAAACTAAAATGCGCATTCTAGGGTTTTTGTGGTAAAACTGCCCTAAAACAGTGGAATAACTATATAAAACTATATATTTCTGAAAAGTAGACAACCTGCCGCATCTAATGAGGGGTAACTTACCTTCTTGCCCCAAGCCTGTTGTGCACAAATGCTTCCAGAAGGTGGCACTATAGGAAAAAAATGGCATTTTCTTACGTTTCTGCCCCTTCATCTGTATGGAAATCTGTGAAAACCATGGAATTTCCAACTGTATTCATTAGCTAGTGCTCTTAGGAGAAAAATGACACCTCATTGGTATGAGTTCCCCTACCTTAGTGGGCGCTACAAGTACCAAACTACACCTATTGCAACCACTAATTTTTCTAACATTTTCTCAAACATTACTTGTCTGTACAAAAATGGTTATAACAACTAGAGAAGTGAAGAAAGGTTACACAAACCATACCATTTTGGAAAGAAGACAACCTGCCGCATCTAATGAGGGGTGAATTGCCTTCTTACCCCAAGCCTGTTGTGCCCAAATGCTTCCAGAAGGTGGCACTTTAGGAAAAAAAATGGCATTTTCTTACATTTCTGCCCCTTCAAATGTACTGAAATCTGTAAAAACCATGGAATTTCCAGCAGTATCCATTAGCTAGTGCTCTTAGGAAAAAAATGACACCCCATTGGCATGAGTTGACCTACCTCAGGGGGCGCTAGAAGTGCAAAACGACATCTACTACAACTTCTAAGTTTTCTAACATTTTCTCAAACATTACTTGTCTATACAAAAATGGTTATAACAACTACAGAAGTGAAGAAAGGGTACACAAATCATACCATTTTGGAAAGAAGACAACCTACCGCATCTAATGAGGGGTGACTTGCCTTCTTACCCCAAGTCTGGTGTGCACAAATGCCTCCAGAAGGTGGCGCTAATGAAAAAAAAAGGCATTTTCTTACATTTCTGCCCCTTCAAATGTACTGAAATCTGTAAAAACCATGGAATTTCCAGCAGTATCCATTAGCTAGTGCTCTTAGGAGAAAAATGACACCTCATTGGTGTGAGTTCCCCTACCTTAGTGGGCGCTACAAGTACCAAACTACACCTATTGCAACCACTAATTTTTCTAACATTTTCTCAAACATTACTTGTCTGTACAAAAATGGTTATAACAACTACAGAAGTGAAGAAAGGGTACACAAATCATACCATTTTGGAAAGAAGACAACCTACCGCATCTAATGAGGGGTGACTTGCCTTCTTACCCCAAGTCTGGTGTGCACAAATGCCTCCAGAAGGTGGCGCTAATGAAAAAAAAAGGCATTTTCTTACATTTTTGCCCCTTCAAATGTACTGAAATCTGTGAAAACCATTGATTTTTCAAATGTATTCTTTAGCTATGGCTCTTAGGAGAAAAGTGACACCTCATTCGTATGAGTACACATACCTTAGGGGGCGCTACAAGTACAAAACTACACCAACCTCTAATTTTTCTAACATTTTCTCAAACATTACTTCTCTGTACAAAAATGGTTATAAGAACTAGAGAAGTGAAGAAAGGGTACACAAACGATACCATTTTGGAAAGAAGACAACCTGCCGCATCTAGTGAGGGGTGACTTGCCTTCTTACCCCAAGCCTGGAGTGCACAAATGCCTCCAGAAGGTGGTGCTAATGAAAAAAAAAGGCATTTTCTTACATTTCTGCCCCTTCAAATGTATTGAAATCTGTAAAAACCATGGAATTTACAACTGTATCCATTAGCTATTGCTCTTAGGAGAAAAATGACACCCCCATTGGTATGAACTGACCTACCTTAGGGGGCGCTACAAGTACAAAACTACTACTGCTACAACCTCCTGATTTCTCTAACATTTTCTCAAACATTCTTGCGTGTATGAAAATGGTTATAACAGCTATAGAAGTGAAGAAAATGTAGCGAAACCATACCATTTTGGAAAGAAGATAACCTGCCGCATCTAATGAGGGGTCACTTGCCTTTCTACCCCTAAGTTAGTGTGCACAACTATTTCCAGAATGTGGTGCTACAGAAAAAAAAAAACTTTTTTTTTTTTTTTTTTTTTTTTACAAATCAGTCACTTCAAAGATACGAAAATGGTTCAACACCATGGGATTTCCTAGGAGGACCTCCTGCCAGCCTACGATAAATGGTACCCCACTGCTGTGGGATGACATACCATATTGGGTGCCAGGAGTGTAGCTACCAGTTGAACAAGGATGGGGAAGCAAACAGCGTATGTATGATTCTATGGCTATCAGTGGTCAGTCAGTGTACGTGAGGACCTGTGACTGCCAGTGAAACCAGGTGGGGGGAGGGACGAGGGGTCAGGCAGTGTATGTGGGTATATCTACCACTGGGCAGAGCGCAAGTATGGCAGTGGTGGTGGGGGAGGTAAGGTAGTACATATGGGGGATCTGTGACTACCACTGTGCACTGTAAGTCCCCCACATACACTGTTTTATTTCCAGCCTGAATCCAGTGCGTATTGGCACTTGGGTCTACCAGTAGGCAGTGGAACCAGGCTGGGGGGGTCAAACTGTGGGAATGGGACTGCCAGTAGGCTGTGTAACTGGGCTGGTGGGTAGGGTACGGGGGGGGGATTGAGTCATTTTGTGTGCATGCCACAGGGATGTCCGATGCATTGCAATGCAATGCAATTGACCCCCTGTCGCACACAGAGGGTTCTTTTAAAAAAAAAAAAAAAAAAATTCTTCTTTATTCATAGCTTGTTGGGTGGCCTTAGGGCCCCCCAACAAGCTTTGAATGTAAACCAATAGTAAAAAAAAAAAATCCTGTGTGTGCCACAGGAGGGGGTCTAAAATGAACCCCCTCCCCTGTGGCACACAGAGGGTTAATTTTTTTTTGTCTGTTTTTTATAGACCTCATTGGGGGGCTTCAGGACCCTTCCTTATGTCCCCCAATGAGGTCTTAGTAAAAAGAAATATGGGCTAAAAGAATTGACCCTGTGAGTGTCACAGGGTTCTCCAGCACATTGCAAAGCAATGTTCTGGGGACCACTGCGGCACTCACAGAGTTAATTTTTTTTAATTTTTTTTAAATTATTATCAGACCTTGTGGGGGGACATCAGGAATTCTCCTGATGTCCCCCCAACAATCTCTGATTATAAAATACTAAAAAATATTCCTATGTCTGCCACAGGAGGGGGGCTCTGCAATGAACCCCCTCCCCTGTGGCACACACAGGGTTAATTTTTTTTTTTTTCTATTTTTTATAGACCTCATTGGGGGGCTTCAGGTCCCTTCCTTATGTCCCCCAGTGAGGTCTTAGTAAAAAAAAATATGGGCTAAGAGAATTGACCCTGTGAGTGTCACAGGGTTCTCCAGCACATTGCAAAGCAATGTGCTGGGGACCACTGTGGCACTCACAGAGTTAATTTTTTTAAATTTTTTTTTAATTATTATCAGACATTGTGGGGGGACATCAGGAATTCTCCTGATGTCCCCCCAACAATCTCTGATTATAAAATACTAAAAAATATTCCTATGTCTGCCACAGGAGGGGGGCTCTGCAATGAACCCCCTCCCCTGTGGCACACACAGGGTTAATTTTTTTTTTTTTCTATTTTTTATAGACCTCATTGGGGGGCTTCAGGACCCTTCCTGAAGCCCCCCAATGAGGTCTCTGCAAAAAAAATACAGGCTGCAACAATTGACCCTGTGAGTGCCACAGGGATCCCCAGTGCATTGCAAAGCAATGCACTTGGGAACCCTGCAGCACTCACAGGGTTAATTTTTTTATTTGTTTTTTTTTTTTTTTTTTCATTTTTATTTTCAGACCTCGCTGGGGCACATCAGGACCCCTCCTGATGTGCACCCAGTTATTGATCTCCCAGCCGATTGGGCTGGGAGCTCAATATGGCGACAGAAGGAGAGCAAAGGCTCTCCTTCTGTTCACTCCTACCTCCGGTAGGAGTGATCTCCATCGGGGAAAGCCTTGTAACGTCATCGGTGACTATGTCACCGATGACGTTGGGAGGCTTCCCCCGGTCCCGCCCACTCCTACCCGGAAGTTCGGGTAGGAGAGACGGAAGAGGAGAAGCTGCGCTTCTGCTGCGCTTCTCCTCTTCCTTTATTGATCTCCCAGCGCGATCGGCTGGGAGATCAATAACAGGGGAGACATGAGGAGTGATCCTCATGTCCCCCCACGATTGCCCACCTTTTTTTTTTTTTAAAATGCGGTCACTGCATGCCGGTTATACCGGCTCATGCAGTGACCGCATTTTAGTGGGTACATTGTACGAGCTTGGCACAGCGGGTACAGCTGTCCAAACTCGTACAATGTACCCACTTGGCACTCAAAGGGTTAAGATTCCCTGCCTAAGGGACACAGCTTTGGTACATCCCATATGTCTAATGCCGTGGACAGGGGACACAGAAGAAACTGTTAAATTTACCGATATTTTCTCTTCTTCTGTGTCCCTTCCACGGCATACCCTACCCTCTAATTATATTCTGATTATATTTTTCAGCTTGGACAAAAGTTGACTAACCTAAGCTAATGCGAGACTTCCTTTTAACTATCAGTCGATTGGTCCTACACAGCTGAGAGGCGGAGGCAATACCCCATATGTTTAATACCGTGGAAGGGACACAGAAGAAAAGAAAATATCTAAGTTTTACCGTTTCTGCTGTAAATAAAGTATCCAATTTAACAAGGCAGTCGTATAGTGGATGTCCAGTAAGCTCAGGTAGCTGTCTCTTCTGCAGTTCTTGTCGCAGTGATGTCTTTGGATTTGGTGAGAAATGCCATCTTTACACCCGTGCACACAGGCGCGGCCGTAGCCGGAACGTGCACCCATGTACACAGACGTGGCAGATGTGGTACCTATACGCGCACCTGGGGTCCCGCGGCACCTATACGCGCACCTGGGGTCCCGCGGCACCTATGCGCGCACCTGGGGTCCCGCGGCACCTATACGCGCACCCGGGGTCCCGCGGCACCTATACGCGCACCCGGGGTCCCGCGGCACCTATACGCGCACCCGGGGTCCCGCGGCACCTATACGCGCACCCGGGGTCCCGCGGCACCTATACACGCACCCGGGGTCCCGCGGCAGACGTGGCACCTACACTGCCGACAGTCTCCGAAGGCCCAGTGCAGCCAAATAGAGCACCCATGAATAAGCATCAGAAACTGAAGCAGCGCATCTAGAAGTACAGTCCTAGTACATGAAGATGAGGATAAATATACACTCCTCTAACTTCTCTTATGTATGGGACAAATAAATAAATCTGCAAGCTCAGAATGCTTAAAGTACATGTCCTAAAAGCTAGCCATAAAGTACATAAGCCCTACTGAAAATTCATAATTAGGATGAAATGGCTTCAGCAGGGCTTCCTCACAGGTGAGCAAGATAAAACGAGTAAAACACCCGGGACTATACCCAGCGTCAGTGTTCAGAGATGGCAGGAAAAGTTCTGTAAGCCCAGTTGTCATGACAACTAGTAGTTTATCAAAAAAGACGATGGGGATCATTCTTAAAGAGAAAAACCCCATCAACAGAAGCCTTTATAATGAGGCACTCGAAACAAAAAAAATAGGAAAGTATATAAATGTAAAGCTTTATTGATACAAACATATTCAGATAAAATTAAAACCAATTAAAGTACAATTACTTTAATATAGTCTTGTGGGGACATATTTGTAGACTTCAATATTGCATCATATGCTTGTTTTACCATTTGGGAAGGATTTGTAACCATTTATATTCTACATATCAAGTTGGATTTATTTGATGTGTTTTCTAAATGGTCCATTGGATTGTTTGTGTTTGTTGTTTGTGCGCATGCGTGTCTAGGTTCGTTTGTATACATGTACATTTGAGCGCATTTGCATATATATTGCGTTAAATATGAATTCATACTGTGCTGGTGAATAAATACATTTACACAGTGTTGGATTGTAATAAATATCATATATCTTGTGATCGTTAGAAATTGATATTTGTGTGATTATACGCTAATCGTCGCATTGTATATTTACATATTGAAATGAATGCACAAATGGGTAAATGACGAGTATCTATTTGAAACGCTGTTTTAATTTACGTTAGACAAATGTTAAATGAATGAATCCTCTTAAGAGAATTGGAATCTGTGAGTAAACCCCTTGTTGCAGCGTATTACCTGCGGATGTGGGAACGCATGCGAATGTATGGATCGGCGCTCATTGTATAATATAATATATTTTTTGATGGCCAGTTGTACTGCCATAATATTTGACACTTTGCTGTGTTAGATAATTAATGGTTTTGTCAAAATGAGAACTGTTTGAATTTATTTATACAGTAGTGCGATATCTCGATGAATATATGTATGCGCATGCGCGTCATGTTAATAATAAAATTGTTGTTTGACATTTATTGTGTAGTGTTAGATACTGTATTGTAATGTCACAACTATTATGTATTACTGAAGAAAAATATATTTTTTATGAAACTTGTGCTGATTACTTTAGGTAAAAAATCTTAAGTGATGTTGGATCACGTGGTCACTATTTGTTTATTTTGTTTGAGTACGTGTGATCCTGGGCACGCATGCGCACAGCAACAATCATAATGTGATCAACTGATGCTCATTATATATGACTACTTGAGATTATGTAACAACACTCTGACTGTGATAGGTTAACGATCACTTTTCTTTGATTATAGAATTTATTATAATTAAGTGACGGCTGATCACGTGGGCTTTTTGCGCTCATGTGATTGCGTCCTTGTGTCTCCATTGGGCAGCAGAGAGTTTAAATATTTTGTTACGAACTAACGTCGTTGTCCCCTGACGAAGCCTCGGAGGAGGCGATACATGTTGGGATGGTTGGTTTGTAGAGAGGGCTCCACATTGAGTACACTTCTATTTACGATAAGTACCATTATTGTCCTGTGTTTGAATGCTTACATTTTGAGTTGTTAAAGGTGTATTATTGACTCCTCAGTAATAGAGGTATTTGTAATTATACATGATATTTACATCTTTTCAATTTAAGATTAAATGGGGTTTTGATATTTTATTTTGGTACATACACTGTGTATTACAATAGTGTGACATGTGAATTTATACTTTATGGTATGGTGGTGCAATGTATGATTTGTCATACATGTATTTAATTATTTGTGTGTCATATCTTTGCTCTACTTTGGTATTGATTATTGTTATACTTTGTCACACTGTTGCACTGGAGGTTTACTCCATGTGGATCAATCTTTGTATTTTAATTGGTTTTAATTTTATCTGAATATATTTGTATCAATAAAGCTTTACATTTATATACTTTCCTATATTTTTTTGGTTCGAGTGCCTCATTATAAAGGCTTCTGTTGATGGGGTTTTTCTCTTTAAGAATTATCCCCATCGTCTTTTTTGGTATTGTTTGTAGTTAGTCTTGAGTGCACCCTGCTATTTTAGCGGTTGTATAGGGACCTATATAATGATCTGAGACCAGTGCCTGTCAACATATTTTTGAATAAAACTAGTAGTTTATGGCAACCCTTGAGCAGGTGGCATAGACAATCTATACCTGCATATAGCTCCAGGAACTACAAAGCAGCAAAGGGCAGAATATTCTTCAGATAGGCCCAAATCTGCATGTACTCAGTGCCAAGATCTGCAATGTTAAAGGAAGAAACTGCATTCCCAGCACTCACTTTTACAAATGCTACCACAGGGAAACCCTGGCCTCTACAGGGTGTCCAACCCGCCGACCCTCGACGGGTGGGGTAAAGTTGGAGCTTCAGAAGGAGAGGAGGAAAACTCCCAACTAGAAAGGGACAGAGAGGACTCTGCCCAGAAAGCCTCAAAAGAAAGGCAGCTCTCAAAAAGAGCCAGCATCACAAGTCCTACCAAGAGAAAAAGACATCTGGTGAAGGGGGTGTCTTGTTCTGTTGGAATTTGTTTGACTTTTTCTTTGTCCTATCAGCTGAAAGGGGAGGAGCTCACTATCTGATGAATGCTGCCATGTTTATGTCCAGGAAAAGGGGATTTTTTTTTTTTTTCATGAGTGATATAAAGGTGATACCTTTTAATGGCTTACTGAGGTTATTGAAAGTGCAAGCTTTCAGGACACTAAGACCCCTTCAGGCATTGGTTAACAAAGCTAGAAAAACAACGCATTTTATATTTGCAGAGTATGACATACATTTGTAACAAAATATGAGTATACAGTGGGGGTCAATTAAAGTGGAACTACCACCAAAAAACTATATTGGCCCACATAATTGCACATCTTGCGACTAGCTGCTCAGTAGCGCTAGTCACCAGAATTCTTACCAGATTAAAGAGAAATTGCCATTCGTGGACTGACAGCAGGACGGAGTGCTGACATCTTGCCATAGTGACGTCAGCGCAGCTGCGCTGTCAGTCCCTATTGGAGCCGGCCGGGTCCTAGCAATGCCTCCTAGACCCGGCTGGGACTTACAGCGCAGGTGCGCGGACATCACTATGGCAAGATGTCTGCGCTCTGTCCTGCTGTCAGTCCATGAAGAATAGCAATTTCAGTTTAATCTGGTAAGAATTCTGGTGACTAGCGCTATTGAGCAGCTAGTCGCCAGATGTGCAATTATGTGGGCCAATATACTTTTTGGGTGGTATTTCTGCTTTAATTTAGTAAACATACAGTCTGCATAGATATGAAATTATTTGCATAGGGTTAGATCAAAGTCCTGGGAACAAGGAAATGTTCATTAACACAGAGGTGTGAAGAGCCTGTTAGTCTGTGAGTTGGAAAGATCTATCTCTATACAATGTCTATGCCAAGCTGTTCTATCTATTATGAGACATGAAGCCTATCCCCAGGTTCAGTCCTGTTTTAATGTGTCAAATAAAACCATTAATTTAAATTCCTAGATTTTTCTTTCCCTTTGTGTTCTAAAGTTTCTTTGAGTATGGTGACTTTCATATTTTGTAGATTACGATTTGGACCACAAAAATGCTGACCAAGTGGTGTCAACCTTTTTTTCTGTTTTTTGTGTAGCGATGAAAATTCATTCTTTTCCTCTGTGTCTGTCCTGTTACCCTAATGTAGTAACCTCCTGTGGGCATTGTGTACAGGTTATGAGGTATACTACATTTGATGAGGAGAAAGTGAATGAACTGTTAATTTCATAATATTTCATATCTATGTAGACTGTGTGTTTACAAAGTTAATTGACCCCCCGCTGTGTACTCATATTTTTTGCTTCAAATGTTTGTCATGCTCTGTAAATATAAATGCAGTTTTCTAGCTTTATTTGTTAAAACCCATTTCACTGTCGTCCAATACAGGTCACTGGTACAATGGGATGTCAGTCCCCTTTAAGTAGGCAGGAACTTTTCAGAAACTTGTACAGGGGGGGTGGAGCCTCCTCTCCCTCCTAGTCCACTCCCTCTGGCACAAGACTCCATATTGATTAGTTCCTCGTGCTATGCACATCAGGTAGTGAACGTCTCTCAAGAAACTTTAGTTGTTTTATTATTTTCTTCAAATATGGAATACCACCATTAGGCGGGTAACCGTGGCTGACCGTGCTCTCACCCGAAGTGGCCAGTGCAGCATCCAGGGATTTTCTAGTGGACCTTATGCCCTGAAGAGGGAACAACTTGATTTCAAGTAGCTTCCCTGTGAGGAATTGGCACTTGTGTTAATTCCTTTATTTTACATGGTTACCTGAAGAACGAAGATACAGGAAGGTGAGCCACCCTTTGAGTGCTGAAGGTCCACTTGTCCCACAGTGTCCCTTTATTGGGCTGTATTTGGGGAGTTCTCACTATGTACTCCAGCACTCAAAGGGTGTTTATTTACTATGTAAATGTCTGTGTGTTGTCCTGGGGCTATTGGTGCATTTGTGTTAACATATATTATATTCAATGTATACTTTTAGGGTATTTACTATTTTATGTGTGCATCACTTTAAAAAAAAAAAAAAAGCACCGCAACTTTAAGCGCGCCTTTATAGCATAGGCGCCATTGCTCCATTATTCTCTATGGGACAGCACAGTCTGGGACGTATCTCTGGAACCGCTTGTCACAGCAACTCCAGAGTGGGCTTAAACTGTTGGTCTTCACTTGCTCTTCTATCCGGTTAGCGAATTCAGAGTTTGGGAGTCTCTGAGAGGCGTCGGACCCCGTTTAGTGTATTTAAAGGGAAAACTACATTTCCCATGAGCGCTTGATTCACGCCGTTTTTTTATCATTGGCTACTAGGTTAGCAGCCATTTTGGATCTCTTTCTTCAGATACACTAAGCAGGGAACGAGCCTTCTCTTTCTCCTCCGCAGTTTAACCCTTTGGGTGCCAGATAAGTTTAACTTTGGGCATTTTTGGGTTCAAACTTTATTATTTAACACATTCTGACCGGGTATTTTGTATTGGTGTGCATATTAAGTATGTCTACTCCATCTGAGCAAGGGGCTAGACCCAAGACCAAGGAGGTTGGGGGGGTCAGTATCTCCTTTTGCATTATGCTCCTCCTGTCAATCCAAGTTGCCCAGGGATTTCTCTGGTCATTTGTGCCCAACATGCTTGGAGGGTCAGGACAACCAGGGGCCCTCCAGCCACGTTATTGAGCCAGTTTGGGTTCAGGAGTTTAAGGCTGCTACCAGGGATCTTAGATCCACGCTGCAACTCTTTCCCTCTCAGGTTCAAGGGGCTCTCAAAGTCTGGCAGAACCCCTCTCCCATCAGGACCCCCCTTCCCAAACAGCAGGGGGACCCTGAGCGGTACGAGTCTTCTGAGGAAGAATTGTTTCACGAATCAGATGTTGAGGATGGGGCGATTTCTGAGTCCAACAGGTCAGTTGGGGACCCCTATGAGTGCGACCCTGAAGTCTCTGCAGAAGGGCTGATCAGGGCCGTGCTAAATACCCTCAACCTTCCCTTGTGTCAGGAGTTTACTCATGACCCAACGGACGTATTTCAAAACCCTTCCAAAGCTGTTACATGTTTTCCCACTAATCCTACTCTGGAATGTTTAATTTCTTCCGAATGGAAGACTCCTGACAGGTCATCTTCAGTATCAAAGAAGTTTGCTAAACTTTATCCTTTTCCTGAGGCTCAGCTGGCCAAATGGGTACATCCACCTAAGGTGGATGCCCCAGTTTCTAGACTATCTAAGTCTACTGCTTTGGCAGTGTCTGAAGCTGCTGCCCTTCAGGATTGGACACACAAGAAGTTGGAAACTTGCCTTAAAACTAATTTTGCTTCCATTGGCACCGCCATGCGTCCTACCATTGCGGTAGCATGGGTTAACAGTGCCATAGCGGCATGGACTGAACAGCTCACTGCAGCGGTTCGCCATGATGCTCCAGTATCTGATCAGTTGCAATTGCTTGCTAACATCTCTGAAGCTCACAATTATATTGCTGATGCTGCCTTTGATGCTGTGCGCATGATAGCGAGAGCTTCTACTGCATCTGTGGTGGCCAGACGTGCGCTCTGGCTTAAAGTTTGGTCCGCTGACACAGCCTCTAAGAAGGCTTTACTTTCTATTCCCTTTCAAGGGGCATCCCTCTTTGGAGCTGAACTTAAGGACATGATCAGTGAGGCAACTGGGGGTAAGAGTACTTCGTTGCCTTCAGTTCACAGAAAAAAGAATTTTCCAGTTAAACACAATCGGTCCTTTCGTACGTTCCAAACGGAGACTCGCGCTACGCCCCAGGCAGGTGCGTCCACTCATCGCCTCTCCTTCAAGCCCAGACAGCCTTGGAAACCTAGAGCCGCTCCCAAGGCCAAGACCTCCAAGACTGCTTCGGCATGACTCGCCAAACTTGGGTCTGCATCCGGTTGTAGGAGGGCGGCTCCGCCTCTTTCGCCGGTTATGGGAGGAGTCAGTAGCGGACCCTTGGGTTCTTCAGGTGATTTCGGAGGGTTACAGGATCCCTTTTTCTTCTCTTCCTCCATTTCGGTTCCATTTTTCACGTCCATCCCAAGATTCCACCAAAAAGCGTCTATTCAACTGCACTATTCGGGATCTTTTGGACAAGGATGTTTTAGAACCAATCCCTACAGGGGAACTAGGTTCAGGATTTTATTCCAACCTGTTCGTAGTTCCCAAAAAGGACGGGGGTGCCCGTCCTATTTTGGACCTCAAAGTTCTGAATACCTTCATCGTAACTTCTCACTTCCGTCAGGAGTCACTTCGGTCAGTGATAGCTGCGATGTCTCCAGGGGAATTTCTAGCGTCCCTGGATCTTCAGGATGCGTATCTGCATATTCCTATACATCAGGACAGCAGACGGTATCTCAGGTTTGCTTGTCACAGAGGTCATTTTCAATTCCCGCCCTTCCATTTAGACTCACGACGGCTCCTCAGGTCTTTCAAAGAGTCCTGGGAGCTCTGATTGCAGTACTTCATCGAGATGGGGTGAGAGTGACCCCTTACATGGACAATCTACTCTTGAAGGCTTCCTCTGCTCAGATCCTTCACCAACAGATTCAGACATGTTCTCAGACTCTTTCTCACCACTAATGGGTGGTGAATCTGGACAAGTCAGATTTGATTCCTTCCCAAAGGATTCTCTTCCTGGGGATAATTTTCGACACAGTGTGGAGCAAGGTTTTTCTACCGGAAGATGTGGCTCATCAGATTGCCAATCGAGTCTCTGAGATTCTCCATCTAGACAGAGTCTCAATATTGACGTTGACTTATTTGGTAGGGAAATTAATCTCCACAATACAGGTGGTTCCCTTTGCCATGGCACACACCAGGGAGCTTCAGAGGTTTGTTCTTCGCATGTGCAGCCGTCATCCGGATCATCCCCGCTTGTCAGTATCTCTTCCCTGTCATGTCGTGAGGAGCCTGGACTGGTGGTTGTACCCGTCTCATCTTCTCACGGGCAAGTAATTTCTCCCTGTCTATTGGACGACTGTCACGACGGATGCCAGTCTCCGGGGATGGGGAGCGGTTCTGGGACACTTCAGTGTCCAGGGGATATGGGGATTGGAGAAATCCCTTCTGTCCATCAATGTTCTGGAACTGAGAGCAGCCCGCCTTACCCTGATTCATTGGGAATCTCATCTGAACGGCTGTCCAGTCAGAGTGGAATCCGACAACGCTACCGCGGTGGCTTACATCAACAGACAAGGCGGCACAAGAAGTCTCGACACTTGGCTGGAGGTCAAGGCTATTTTGTCTTGGGCAGAAGATCACGTGCCGGCTATCTCTGCTGTTCACATTCCATGCGTAGACAACATCATGGCAGACTTTCTCAGTCGTCACACCGTCGACAGCGGAGAGTGGGCTCTGCATCCAGAAGTATTTCTCCTTCTTACCCAGAGGTGGGGAACACCGGTGGTGGACTTGATGGTGACCAGACACAACAGGAAGGTTCCAGTGTTCTGCTCTCGAGGAAAGGACCCACTGGCCCTAGCGGCGGATGCCTTCTCAATTCCGTGGGACTTATCCCTAGTTTACATCTTTCCTCCTTTTCCTCTGTTGCTCAGAGTCATTCAGAAGCTGAAGGCGGAGCGGTGTCCAGCTGTCCTGATCACGCCGGGCTGGCCTCGTCAGTCTTGGCATCCCGAACTTATGGTTATGTCTGTGGCGGATCCATTACCACTACCTTCCCGTCCGGATCTGCTAGTGCAAGGTTATCTGTGGAAGGAAGACGTTCAACGTTTCCGTTTGATGGCCTGGAGGTTGAATCCTCGATTCTGAAGAGGAAAGGTTATTCATCAGCAGTAGTCTCTACTATGATGAGTGCTCGCAAGCCCGTGTCTTCCAAGATCTACCATAGGGTGTGGTCAACCTTTGTCTCCTGGTGCGATACTAGGCAGCTATCTCACGATTTCCACCTTCCTACTGTATTAGCATTTTTACAGGATGGTGTGGATAAAGGACTTAGTTTGAGTTCTCTCAAAGTTCAGACATCTGCTCTTTCTGTATTCTTTCAGGAGCGGATTGCTGTGCTACCTGACGTTAAGGTTTTCCTTCAGGGGGTAGCTCATGTTCGTCCCACTTTCCGGAGCCCGGCTCCTCAGTGGGATCTCAATTGGTTTGGGGGTCCTTCAACGACTCCCCTTTGAGTCGCTGGCTACTATTCCTTTGTGTCTCTTGATTTGGAAGATGGCCTTCCTTTTGGCTATCGTTTCAGTTCGCCAGGTGGTGGAGTTACAGGCTCTGTCCTGTAAACCGCCTTACCTGGTGTTTCACAAAGATAAGGCAGTCCTTCGTACTTCTAAGGAGTTTTTGCCTAAGATTGTCTCCAATTTTCACATCAATCAGGAGATTGTGGTGCCTTCTCTTTGCCCTAATCCTTCCTCAGATAAAGAAAGGGATCTTCATCTGTTGGATGTGGTGCGTTGTCTTAGGCTCAGTGCGATGTACATAGAACTTATCAGGAAGTCTGACGTTCTGTTTGTCATTCCTGAGGGTCCTAGGGCAGGGAGATCGGCATCCAAAGTGACTATCGCCTCTTGGATTAAGTCTACAATTCGCAAGTGTTATGAATTAAGGAATCAGCATGTGCCCTTCAGGGTTACTGCTCATTCTACGAGGTCTATCGGGGCCTCGTGGGCCTACAAGAATCACGCATCTGCAGAACAGTTATGCAAGGCGGCCACTTGGTCCTCTGTGCATATCTTTTCGAAGCACTACCGTGTAGATGTGCTGGCTTCGGCTGATGCCAGCTTTGGGAGGAAGGTTCTGGAGGCAGCTTTGCCTGTCTAGAATCTTCTTCTTCTGAGATTCCTAGTTCTTCCTTGCTGTTGAGCCCTGTTGGCTCTAGTTTGTGTGCAGTGGGTGTTCATGGGGGTTCGTTTCACCCATGGTTGGTGTCCGTTGATACCTCATTTTTTTTTTGGGCTCTATGATTATTTCCTAGAGGCCTGGATGTTATGGGGACTTAGGCCTGGCCCCTCTCTTCTTCCCACCTCTGGTCAGCTGAATGTTTGTACATCCCATTGTACCAGTGACCTGTATTGGACGACAGTGAAAATAGGATTTTAGTCTTACCTGTTAAATCCTTTTCACTTAGTCCATACGGGTCACTGGTCTCCCACCCTGTCAAGGGGCCACGCTTGGTTCTCCTGTGGCATTTTGTGGGAGACCTCTGGGTCATGCTCACAGGAGTTTTCACTCTCTTCTACCTTTGGTCAGTTTTGTGTCTCTAATCAATATGAAGTCTTGTGCCAGAGGGAGTGGACTAGGAGGGAGAGGAGGCTCCACCCCCCCCCGTACAAGTTTCTGAAAAGTTCCTGCCTACTTAAAGGGGACTGACATCCCATTGTACCAGTGACCTGTATGGACTAAGTGAAAAGGATTTAACAGGTAAGACTAAAATCCTATTTTCTGAAGAAGGGGCCTTAGTGCCCTGAAAGCTTGCACTTTCTATGTGAATTTTTTTGCTACACTGAATCCTATCTACTCTACTGGCTAAGACAGTACCATCTTTTTTTATAGTCCTTGTGGAACACAGGATATACCTCCTGGAAAAAGACATGTAGGTTGCATTCCGGGCAGGGTGTCCACTGTTGCTGGTGGGAGAGGTTCAAGTAGAGCTGTGAGAGAGTCTCTTCCTCCAGAGAGCATTTTGCCTCCTAGTTGTAGTAACTCTACCCCATGGTTCCTATGGTCCACAAGGACTAAGAGAAAATGATTTATCTGTAGGTACACAAAAATCCCCTTACTTTAATATACTATATGTATTCACTTAAATATTACAGCTCTGGTTTACTGGATATATTTCTTACTTTTGGTTATAGTTATCTCGTGATGCCATACATGCAGATTGATTTACAGAAGATAATGGGTCATCACTTGTCTGAAGATAAGATTCAGTACCTGGTCTATCAGATGTTATGTGGCCTCAAGGTGAGAAAACAAGTGCATTGCCATCTCGCTTCTATATTTTTATATTGCTGAATCACCATACACTAGCTTTATACAATGTAACATATGGATGTTTTAAATATGCACTGACACAAGATGCTGTTGTGGATAAGGATGCTGAATAATCTATACGCTGGCAATGAATGCAATGCTTACTATGATTGTGTTTATACAGACTTGTGCTAGAATACGGTGTCCAGTTCTGAACATGAGATCTTCAGATGGACATTTTATACCCTGGGGAAACATCAAAGGGAGGCTATTGAACTGGTGTATGGGTTTAAAAGAAAAGTATACCTTAGGAATATGTGGCTCTTGATTTGTTAAAAATATATACTTAGGTGTGTGTTTGTGTGTGTATGAGACACCTAACAGAAATTTTGTGTACACAATAATACACAAACCCATGTTTGGGGGAAATTTTGGCTCTGTGGTGCTGCAGGTAGTAAATGGCAATGAAAAGCAAAAAATAACTAGAGCCATCAGAACCAGCACTCAATAATACCAATATAATAAGTGCAGTTTGTGTACTGGAAAATACGGAGTGCCTTAAAAGATAACTTATTGAGATAAAATACAAGAAAAAAATCCTCAAAAATATGAAGTGTAATTGCGGAAAATGTAATGCCTTAGTGGAAGCCCTGTGCTAGTCTTGGGACTCTGACATGAGATGGATGAGCGCTTAAACAAGAAGTGGCATCAGACTGGATGCAGGGTACAGAACAGTTTATTTTTCAAGACAGACGCATGGGGAGTCAGAGCATGCCCCAAATCTGTGCATAGCCTGCAAAATCCTGAACAGAATACATAGTTCAAAAACAAACACCACAGGTGGTCCTGGTTCTTATTTCCCTGGATCTCTCCACCAGTCACCTCCCTTCATTTACCCCCCTCTGCGCCAAAGGATCAGCATCTAATCTGGAGTTAGAACACCACTCCGGGTGTTATGTCAGCCAGTCAGAAGATTGTCCCAATGCTGACTCCTCTATTTGGTGTGTTGCTCTCTCAGCAAAAAGGCTGACCCCCTGAGGCTTATCAGTCACCTCAGGGGTAGTTACACACAGAGGCAATGTGCCAACTGACGTACCAGGGTCTGTTCAGCAAATGTGCTGGCACAGATCTTCATATCTCAGACTGCATAATTGACTTCAGAGGATCTGATGGGGATTTGTCCCTGCATGCAGGTATACATTAACCATGGGATACCTTTGTGCTGGAACAGAAGTGCCCATCCAATGTAACATTTAATGGTTTGAAGGATACTGTGCCGGGACTTGACCTTTGTACATTTACACACCCACAGGATATTGGGCAACAAGGAGTGAAGTGCTGCACCTAGGCTATGTACTAGTTATCTGTCAACCTGTGGCTTCAGGGTGACTTAGGCTAGTGTCCAGGCAGTTGCATCATTGGGGGAGTGGTTAATCACACCAGTTTTGACCCTGACTAAATTCTTGGAGGGCAGTTATCTGACTCATCCCTAAACTCAATATGTGTGTCATTGATGCATCCATAACAAACTGTACTTGTGGATATTTTGATACTAAGTATGTCTAATGTGAAGGCAACTGCCATCTTCAACAGATGTGAAATAGGTGGATAATTCAGGTTTTATTACCATCTGAGAAAAAAGATCAGTCTGTGGGACAGTGCCATTTTATGAACAGCATCTTAAGTCAGGTTGTTGTGACTGCTGCAAAATTACACACCAGCTCGAATAAAGGCTGTTTATGGCAGCTGAATCGCCAAATCGGCAGAGATTGGCCATAATAATAAAGCTGGGGATGTGTGAGGATTATATTTGTTGTTCTGGTTATATGAACATCCTCACAGATTAAACTGAAATAATTTCCAGTTTAAAGATCTACAGAGAAAAGTTAAAACTTTGAAAGGGTCTAAATAGACTTGAAAACCAGGATTTGATAATTCTTAGAGTACATTGAGTGAAAATGAAAACGTATCTCCAGTCTCAATTTGCAACACACAAATCAATGACAGGCATTTTGCACAAAGTGTTGATTTAGTCAAATGCCGGATTATTGCTTCAGCAACAATTTAATTAGGGTCCATACTGGGACCAACCACTCTTTTTCTTTTTAAATGTACTTTATTTCAAAAAGTTACTGTGTGTTTATTATTATAATTCTCGCGTACACCAGCAGGATTAATAATATAGGAGTGTTTAGTTCTGTAAAGCTCTTTTTGATCTCTCTTCATTTGCTCATCATACAGCAGATAATGTCCCATTGTGTGCCAGAAACTTTCATCCTGTGTGGAACACAGGGACCATGGGGTGAGGGCAGGGCACTTGTAAATGAAACAAATAAAACTCTGAGGTGAAGGTTCCATCCTGCTCCACTTCATCCTACTTGGTTAGAAGGTTCTCTCCCAAGGTAAAGAAGCAATGGCACAGGTCTTAGACTTTTTCTTGTTGTAGTATATGGGACTGTATAACCCCCAATTCGGCATACTCCTATTTTTTGCTTCCCATCAGTAGTCCTTCCTCCTTTGCAAGGGCCGAAGATTCCCTGTTAGTTGCCTGCTCTCTTCTAATCTCACTCCATTTTCAGGGATGTCTATCCTTCAGCCACGTCTCTACCATTAGCCTTCCATTCCCCTCACGCATGGGTCCTTCCTTCCACTCCCTTTCTTCCCCTTAAGTATCGCGTTTGCCTTGCATGGATTTTTATCCTCCTTTGTTGATTAGAACAATGTATTTTCTGTGTCGTCCAATATAACTTACAGGTACTGTGGGGAAGTGACTGTTTCTCCCCGTGGGCTGGAACAATTCTATAGAAGTACAGGGGTGGAGCCTTCCCCTCCTCCATATCAGGCTACCTAGCTAGCCCCCGCCCAGATAGACTTGTTCCATGGTCCTGGTTAGATGGCTGAGAACAGTTCTGCTTAGTTCACTACCCTACAGATTCCTGCTAATCCTGTAGAGAGCCAGGCTTCTTCTGACTTCTTTCAAAGGTGCAAGAAATCCCTTACTATGTTTCTGCCTTATCCCACTCTGGACTAGGTTATCCTGGATGAGTGGAAGACTCCTGATAGGCGTCTCACTCTTTCTAAGAGGTTTTCTAAACTGTACCCCTTCTCTGATGCAGCTTTGGCTCAGTGGGCTACACCTCCTCAGGTTGATCCCCCTATCTCTCTGGGTTAATAGAGCCATTGCTGTTTTGACTGAACAGCTTACTGACACTGTCCTCAAAGGTGCCCCTAAGGAGGACCTTTTGGCTTTTTTGTCCAACATGTCTGAAGCTCAGCACTGTTACTGATGCTCTGTTTGCTGTCAGGCTTGAGGCTGAAGCCTCTGGCTTTTCTGTTGCTGTTAGATGTACTTGTCACGGTTCCCCAGAGATGATCAGGAGTCAGTATGGTTTAGTAAAATGTAATTTATTAAACAACAATAAGGTCGCAAACCTAGCAGGTTCAAGCAAAGGGTCACAGCCAGCCAGTGCTATTACCAGAAATGGTAAACTGCCGCAGAGGACCACTCTACTAGAGACTAGGCCGAAGCCACTGGTAGTCCCTGCTGGAACCAGGAACAGGAACCGGAACTCGTAGTCTTGATCCGAGGTAGCGAGAAAATCTGACTCACGTATGCAGTCAGTATCAAAGCTAGTCTGCCAGAGCCCCAGGCCCGCACCAGATAGTGTCTGCCAGGTACAGGCGAAAAACAGAAGAATAGTCAGACAGCCACAGGTTGGCACCAGAAAGGGTAGTGAGACAAGCCAGGCCATACACAGCTCAGGTAGTCAGCGAGAGCCACAGGTCCGCACCAGATTGGATGGAAGACAAGCCAGGTCATACACAGAGCCCAAGGTAATAGAACTGCTTTGAACAAAAACGCAAGGGTAACTGAGTCAGGCTCAGGCTGCCCTTTAAACCTCTCCTCAGGAAGTAGATAGGAGGAGCAGGTTCAGAGGTAGAAAGTAGGTATGAGGAGACTACAGGAAGCATGGCATAGAGCTGAGGCCTGCTTCACTCTGAAGCCTCATGCCTGCAGATGATGTGTGGTATGATGCAGAGCGTTGCTGGAAACAAGGTAAGCTGTGACAGTACCCCCCCTTTAAAGGCCCCCCTCCGTGGACCCAGCCGGGATTTGTCAGTAAATCGCGCATGAAATCTGCACACTAAAACAGGAGCGTGAACATCGGCAGCTGGAACCCAGGAGCACTCCTCTGGACCATATCCCTTCCAATGAATAAAGTACTGTAGGCGCCCTCAAACCAAACTGGAGTACAGAATATTTTGAACTTCATACTCCTTGTGATCTGCAACTCATGGGAGCAGGACTGACAGGAGCAGAGTTATACCAGTTACAGAACAAGGTCTTTAAGAGGGAAACATGGAAGACATTATGAATGCGCATATTGACAGGGAGATCCAATGCATAAGCCACCGGGTTAATTTTGTGCAACACACGGAAAGGACCAATGAATCGAGGAGCCAATTTGTTACAAGGAACCTGAAGGTGCAAGTTACGGGAAGACAACCGCACTGTCTCCTACCTGGAAGGTCGGCCTGCATTTTTTGTCGCTGCACGGAACCACGTAGGGTATGCTGTACCCGAACCCAAGAGGAACAGTCTCGGATGCGTCTACCTCCAGGGTAAAGGGCAGGGAGGGATTGGGATGCGCCAATATCGGGGCTGCAGCAAAAGCTGCCTTCAGTTTTTCAAAAGCCAAGATGGCTGTTTGGGACCATTCAGAGGTCTTGGCCCCTTTACAAGTCATGTCAGTTAGAGGTTTGACAATAGAAGCTTTTTAAGAATCTTCTGTAATAATTTGCGAATCCCAAAAATATTTGGATCGCTTTGAGTCCCATAGGACGAGGCCTTTCCAGTACCACAGACGACTTTTGAGGGTCCATGGCGAACTCGGAAGCGGAAAGGACATACCCCAGAAACTCTCACTTCTCCAACTTGCAGAACAAGAGAATGTGAATGAGAATGCCATCCAAATAAACAACCACACAACTTTGTTGAAGTTCTCTTAAAACATCATTGATGAAGTCCAGGAAGAAAGCCGGGGCATTGCACAGACCAAAGGGCATAACCAAGTATTCATAGTGCCCACTCCGGGTATTAAAGGCTGTTTTCCACTCGTGCCCTTCTTTGATTTGTAAGCGGCTCTCAGATCAAATTTCGTGAATATTTTAGACCCTTTGACATGGTCACAGAGTTCAGTAATCAAAGGTATGGGATAAGCATTCTTGACCAACAGTTTGTTTAAACCACGAAAGGCAATGCACGGATGTAACTGTCCTTTCTTGACAAAAAAAAAAAATCCAGCGGGGAATGTGGATTTACGAATGATGCCTCTTGCCAGAGCATCTGAAACATACTCCTCCATGACCTTATTTTCCTCAACAGATAATGGGTAGATATGACCCCTAGGAGGCAGAGTACCAGGCAACAATTCCAAAGAGCAGTCGTAAGGCCTATGTGGTGGTAAAGACTCAGCCTTACTTTCACTAAAGAAGTATTTAAATATGTCATACTCCTCGGGGAGGAGTGGAGCAATAGCGTGGGTGAGTCTTATAGGACATGGCAGACAAGACTTGGTACATTGTGGAGATCAAGCCACAATGTCACACGTGTGCCAATCCATCCTGGGGTTTTGTTTCTGTACCCAAGGAAACCCCAGAAGGATGGCATAATGCGGAGAATTAATCACCTGAAATTTCAGGGTTTCAGTGTGGAGGGCTCCCACCCTCAGGATTAGCAAAGTGGTTTCATGCGTAATGTGTGAGGGTTGTAAGGGACACACATCAATGGCTTCTACAGCCAGAGGTGAAGCAAGCTTCTGCAAAGGGATATTACTGGCTGCAAACTCTGCATCGATAAAGCAGCTAGTGGCCCCCATGTCCAGAAACTCTGGAACTGAGATTGACTTATCTGCCCAATAAATGCAGGCCTTCAACATGGGCTTATCCAAAACGTTCTCTGGGGAAAGTGAAATGCCGCCAATGATTTGTCCCCGGCTTGGACAGGACTGCAACAAATGTACAGATACACCACCGTACAGCCAAAGTCCCTCCCTCCTCCTGAAGTCCCTCTCCACTTTCGAAAGCCGGGTAGCACCAGTTTGCCTGTGTTCAGTGCCGTCAGAGGCCAGTACAGGAGTTGTGGGAGGTACGTCAGAAGGATGAGAGGACAATCTACCCAGAGCCCTCCGCCGGCACTCACAAAACGCGCCCCTCTCCCCAATAATGGCATCAACTTTCATGGGTTTGCATGTCAGAAACAAGCATGGGAGGCAAGGGCCAGAAAAATGAGAAGCCCATCTGCCCGAGGGCCTCCGCAGTCTCTCCTTAAATGAGGGTCTCTCTCTGATTCTAGTGTCAATCAGGATACAAAACGAAATCAATTCGTTCAGATCTTTAGGTAATTTCCGCACTGCAATTTCATCCTTCAAAGTGTCACACGGCACTTGGGAAAAGGTGGCTATCAAGGCCTCATCATTCCAGCCTACTTCTGCAGCCAGGGTGCGAAATTCAATAGAGTTGTCTGCCACAGTATGTGCACCCTGACAAATGGTCATAAGGTTTTTTGAGGCCACACGGCCTTGCCTATCAAAAATTTTCTTGGAGTCCACAAAACTCCGTAAAGTTATACACAATGGGTTTGTCAGTCTCCCATAGTGGGTTAGCCCAGGTTAACGCCCTACCAGTGAGGAGAGAAATCAGAAAGCCAACCTTAATGCGCTCAGAAGGGAAGGAATGCGGAACCATCTCAAAGTATATGCCAAGTTGATTAAGGAAACCACTGCAAGAATCTGGGTCCCCACCATACCGCTGTGGGAGCTGAGCGGAACATGACAACCCTCTGATCATGCCTGCATCAGAAGAGGTTTGGACCACTGGTGCCAGGGAAGGAGTGGGGGTGGACACCACTTGTTGTTTAGAGTGTTCAAGTTGTGTTGTGCATTGCAACAAGGTTTGTAAGGCAAAAGACAGTTGGTCAGTACGTTGATCCAATGCCTCCATCCTGTCCAGGATGCTTTGAGGAGCTGCATTAATACTATCCCCGTCTGTATTTTTGACCCTAGCGTACTGTCACTGTTTCCCAGAGATGATCAGGAGTCAGTACGGTATAGTAAAATGCAATATATTAAACAATAAGGTAGCAAACAGATATGAATAGCAGGTACAAGCAAAGGGTCACAGCCAGCCAGTGCTGCTACCACAAATAGTAAACTGCCGCAGAGTACCACTCTACTAGAGACTAGGCTGAAGCCACTGGTAGTCTCTGCTAGAACCAGGAATCGGAACTCAGTCTTGATCCGAGGTAGCCAGAAAATCTGACTCGCGTCTGCAATCAGAAAGGAGTGTATCTCTGACTCACACCTGCAGTCAGTGTAAGGAAGCGGTGCTTGACTCACCCCTGCAGCCAGGTACAGGGGAAAATCAAAAGAACAGTCAGACAGAGTCACAGGTCAGCACCAGAGAGGGTAGTCAGACAAGCCAGGTCATACACAGTTCAGGTATTCAGCCAGAGCCACAGGTCTGCACCAGATTGGGTATCCACTATAAGGATAAGACAAAGGAATAGTCAGACAGAGCCACAGTTTGGCACCAGATTGGATGGAAGACAAGCCAGATCATACACAGAGCCAAAGGTAATAGAACTGCTTTGAACAACAACGCAAGGGCAACTGAGTCAGACTTCGGCTGCCCTTTAAACCTCTCCTCAGGAAGTAGGTAGGAGGAGCAGGCTCGGAGGAAGGAAGTAGGTAGGAGGAGATTACAGGAAGCCTGCTTCACTCTGAAGCCTCATGCCTGCAGATGATGTGTGGAATGACTGAGCGCCACTGTAAACAAGGTAAGCTGTGACAGCAGTTTGTGGCTTAAGATTTGGTCTGCTGTCCTTTCATCCAAGAAATCATGGATTTCTTTTTCTCTTTCAGGACACTCTCTCTTTGGTCCTGAACTAAAGCATATCATCAGTTAGGCCACTGCGGGTAAGAGCACTTTGTTGCCTTGGGTCCCCAAACTCCCTAATCTGGAGAGAAAGCAGTGTCTCTTTCATCCTCACCAAAGTGAAGCACAAAGGCAGAATCAGAGTGGGTCTCAGGGCAGCACCCCGTGCCCCACCCCCAAACCCAGGCAGCAGTGGAGGTCAAAACACTCCCCCACCAAACTTTCTTCGGCATGACTCACTGAACCCTGGTCCGCACCTACCTGTGGGTGGTCGCCTGCAGTATTTTTCAAGCATTTGGGCAGACTGTTGTGAATAAGTGGGTATTACAGGTAGTTTCAGGAGGCGTCAGATTTCCCTCTGTATCCCTGCCTTCCTTCAGATTCTTTCTTTCCAGAGCCCCTCTGGGCTGAGAAAAGCTGTGTCTTTTCAACAGGGTGGTGCAGGCGCTCTTGGACAAGAGTCCTGGCCTAGGTTCCACCTCAAGAGAGGTTTAGGCTTTTATTCAAACCTCTTTGTAGTTCCCAAGAAGGACAGCGGCTGTCTCCCTATCTTGGATCTCCACTTTCTTGTGGTCCATACTCACTACAAGATGGAGTCTTTGCACTCTGTCATCGCAGCAATGTGTCCAAGGGTATTTCTGGCCTCTTTGGATCTGCAGGATGCTTACCTGCATGTTCCAGTTCATCTGGACAGTCAGAAGTACCTCATGTTCTCTTGCAGATTGGGACACTTCCAGTTCACCGCTCTGCCCTTTGGGCTTACCCCCTCTCCTTAGGTGTTTGCACTGGTCTTAGGAGCCTTGATTGCCTACCTGCATACCAGGGGCATTCAGGTGACTCCTTACATGGGACCTTCTGGAACAGCAAGTCCAGGAATGTGCTCAGATTATAATCTGTCATAGGTGGATTTTGAACGTGGACAAATCTGCTCCGGTTCCTTTTCAGGACCTGGTTTTCCTGGGTCTCGGGGTCGACACCTGCCAGGGTATGGTTTTCCGGACAGAGGATTCTGTTCAGCAGATCATGCATCGGGTGTCTTGGACGTTGGAGTGGACCTCCTCTCTGGTTGGTTGCTTGATATCCACCATGAAGACTGTTCCATACTCCATGGCTCACACTAGGGAGCTTGAGGTTCACCATTCGGGCTTGCTGGGGGAATCTGTATCTGTTGGACAGTCTGGTTTCTCTTCAAGATTGTTGGACAGATCCCACCCTGGGAAGCCCTTTGTTTAGTATTAGACTCTTGTGATCCCAGACACCAGCCTTTACGGCTGGGGAGCTGTCTTGGGTCACCTAGGGGTGCAGGGCCAATGGGCTCTGGTCTCTCCTGCCCATCAATATCCTTGAGCTCCAAGCAATTCTTCATGCTCTGTTATCATGATCCTCTGTACTGAGGGGATGTCCAGTCCTCATCCAGTCGGACAATGCCACAGCCGTGGCGTACATCAACATCACAAGAAGCGCTTCCGCTTGGTACGGGGTCAAGGCTATTTTAGCCTGGTCAGAACACATTCCTGCCATCTCCACTCTACACATCCCAGGCATAGAAAACGTCCTAGCGGACTATCTCGGTCACCAGACGGTGGATCCCAGGGAGTGGGGAGCTCCATCCAGAAGTCTTCCCTTGTTGGTGCAGAAGTGGGGTCTCCCCTGGATAGACCTGATGGCCACCAGAGACAACAGGAAGGTTCAGTTCTTCTCCTCTCACTGGAGGGATCCTCTGGCATTCGCAGTGGACGCTGTGTTGATTCCATGGTGTTTTTCACTAGACTACATTTTTACACGGTTCCCTCTCTACATCCTCAGGGTGCTGAGAAAGATTTGGATGGACGGTGCAGCTCCCTGTTGGACCAGGCAGCCTTTGTTCCAGAACTAGTGGTGTTATTTGGTCAGGATCCATTTCTTCTGCCACGCAGACCGGATCTCTTCCTTCAGGGTTACCTCTGAAGGGGAGGACGTGGAATGTCTGGCTTTGACGGCATGGCTGAAGCCACCGTCCTAAGGAGGAAGGGCTGTTCTCCTGAGGTGGCCTCCACCATGATCCAGGCTAGGAAGCTGGTATCTTCCAAGGCCCTACCCCACAGGGTTTGGTCTATTTTCCATTCATGGTGTATGGACAGGGATCTGTCCTCACAGGAGTTTGATCTCCCGGTGATCCTGTTATTCTTACAGGGTGGTGTCAACAAGCGTCTCTGCCTTAGTTCCTTCTTCCAGAGATGCATTGACATCTTGCCAGATGTCAGTCATCTTTCAGGGCATCGCTCATGCCTTCCCTGCCTTTAAGACCCCCCACTCCCCAATGGGACCTTAATCTGGTCTTGGGTGTCTTGTAGTGCCCTCCCTTTGAGTCTTTGGCTACCATTCCTCTGTCTTCTCATGTGGAAGATGGTCTTTCATTTGGTTGTGGTCTGTCTGCAGAGTTGCTAAGTTGCAAGGTCTCTTGTAAGCCGACTTTCCTGGTGTTTCACAGGGGTAAGGCTGTTCTCCATTCTTCCCAGGGATATCTTCCTAAGGTGGTCTCTGCATTCCACATCAATCAGGAGATAGTTGTGCCTTCCTTTTTTCCTGACTTTAAATCTGACAAAGAGAGGGATCTTCAGTTGTTAGATGTGGTATGCTGGTACGGTATGTCCACCGTACGGAGTCTTTCCGTAAGACTGGTGCCTTATTTGTCACCCCTGAGGGTCCCAAGGACCAGAACTTGATGCTTTTCTCCATCTTCCCATCCTGGAAGCTCAATGTTGGTACATTCCCATGGCACCTGTGAGTTATATTGGATGACTGAGAAAAGAGGATTTTAGTCTTACCTGTTAAATCCTTCTCATTTAACTCCCAGGTCTCCCACGCAGTGAAAAGGACCATGCTGGGTCTCCTGTGGCTGGATGTGGAGTCCTCTTGGGTTCATTGCTCACAGAAGTTTTTCCTCTCTTCCTTCTTGCTATCTTAGTAGGCTTTTCACAAATCTATCTGGGCGGGGCTAGCTAGGTAGCCTGAAATGGAGGAGGGGGAGGCTCCACCACTGCACTTCTATAGAATTGTTCCAGCCCACTGGGAGGAGCTGTCTCCTCCCCATGGTACCTGTGAGCTATATGGACAAAGAGAAAATGATTTAAGGTAAGACTAAAATCCTTTTTTTTTTTTTTTTTTTTTTTTTTTTTTTTTTTTTTTTTTTTTTCCATTCTTATAGCTTACATCTTTCTCCTTAGCTTCATTATGGGGACTCTTGACCAGCCCGCCCTATCTGACCTTGGAAGCTTTCCTAGCCGGAGCATCCATTCCTAGACCCAGGAGTCCATCACTCCGCAACTGGACTGTCTCAAAATTGATGGCAGAATTAAACTGGAAACCTATTCCATTTCCGGTTAGGAAAGAAGAACTGTTCCGTCTATTTCTCCCCACCTCCGTCCCCCACAGCTAACCAGCTTGCCCATATCACCCATCTGCTGACAAACTTTGGCTCAGTAGTGGCTGATATTAATGTGTTTGACTCTGAATCATGCCTCCATTACAAACCCTCTGTCCGCTTCAGTATCCAAGTCTCCTCAAACAGGTACCTCTTATGTACCCCTCGAGTCACTCCTGCCCATATTATCCCACCCCACATCCATAGGGACATGATCGAAGGGAAGGATATCAACCTGGTGTTACTCCTAGCATCTGAAGATCTTGCAGAGCAGAAATCTGATTGACTATGATCTCTGTTATAGCTATGGACACTAGGCAATCAAAAAAACTCTTGGTAGCAGAGTTTCTTTGCCTTCAGAGTATTTAGGGATATACTATATTCTGTTTTCATGCGTATACGCAGAGAGCTGGTCCATTACTTATATCTGATAGTGGATTATAAGTACAGTGGTAGTTTGTCCGACTACCACTGTCCTTTTACATCCAAGGCAGCAGCCGCTCAGGCCCAGTTTAATTACCGATTGGAGCATGTTCTACATTGAGCTGTTCTGTCTGATCCAGGGTGCTTCGGTTACCAATCTTCTTATTCCCCCAGCCTTTGCCCGTCTGCTCCTATTCCTGCAGCATCTTCATACAAGACTCCCTCTATTAGCTCGGCCTAGCTGCTATAAGCTAGGTAGGCTAATTCATTACATAGCACCCCATATGCAATAATTTAAACTCAAAAGCATGTCTGTACCGCTTGTCAAAAAGCTCATTAACATGTTATTTGTCCCTAGCAATCCTCTGTGAATAAAAGGTTTACTTTCCTCCCACCAAGGCCCATCATTAACCCAGTTTATAATTCCCCTGTTTCCCATCTGGGTGTGACCACTCACAAATTTTCAAAGGGACAAAGGCTCAATATCGATTTGTCAGCCCTTCATTCTACTTTTACGCTGAGTATCTCCTCCCTAATCCTCTCTGATTCATACTCTGCAATACGCCTTCATAGATCACACAGTTACTCATTCATCAAGCTGTCCCCAATTTTTCACCCTAATCCATTCCAACACCTGACTAATGTGGTTGTCTTGGCTGTTGTGTACCTGGCCTTTTTTGGCTTTTTAAGTCCTGGTCAGTTTGCGGTCTCCTCTCGCTCAGGGGCTTTCATCAGGAAGGGTTCAGCTTCTCTTCCAGTCAGGCCACTTTATTCCTCTCACATTCAAAAAAAGATGAGATGTGATCCGGCTGCCACATTCCATATTACACTACCCATGATAAATGGTGTCCCTTCACGGCCCTTCTCCACCTCACTTCCCTTCTACAGAATAAATTGGATTACAGCCCACTCCTTCCTCTGCACTCAGGTCTACTCATTACTGCAGCCTATGCCAGATACATTTGCATCATCCTTTCCAATGTAGGTTATAACCCTAATCACTTCTCAGGCTATTCCTTCAGAGTTGGGGCTGCCTTCTCTGCCTCCAAAAAACCAGGTACCTCCTCATATAATCCAGAAATTAGGAAGATGGCAGTTGTCCTACTTCACCAGGTACATACCTGATCCACCCCAAGAAATCTGCCTGGCCCTTATGTCATTAGCAAGTTAATTATATTGTCATCTTTACACAACAAGCTTAAACACGTTGTACTAATCCTGGTCACCTTTTTGCCTCTAATCAGGCTTACCTTTGTTCCATCCCCTGGGTAACCACTATGCTTGGATGGGGGGGGGGAGCGGCCCACCTTCCTACTAGCCAGCTACTGAAATTCCTGACTACAAATTACTTATAAAGGAATGGATACTATTGATCAGGTTAAAGCGTGTCAGAAACGAGTCAGGTCTTTTATGGTGACCCAAGTGAACAAATCTGATATCTGAGAGATATTTCTATGAGCATGCGAATAAGGGTTGAAGGTAGCTCTCTCATAAGTATCGTGGTCCCAAGGCATCAAAACATATACACTCCATTCATCAAGCCTTAGGTGCAGTGGTATGTCCATTGCTTCTTCGTTTAAAGAATTTTTTGCTTCCCTATACAATCTCTCGCAAAATCCATCTTCGTCTTTCTGCTTCCCAATTGGAGTATGTAGCTGCAGCCTCCCTTCCAAAGATATCTCCCAAGCAGGCCTCTCTTCTGGAAGATATCAGTCAGCAAGAGGTGGAGGTAGCTATAAAACAAATGACGCTTGGAAAATCGCCTGTCCCGGATGGCTTTCTGCTGCTATTCTACCGTGGCTTTCTCCATCTTGTCTCTCCACATCTTACTGCTTCCTTTAATGATCTTACCTCATCTATTACTTCACACCCTAGGATTGCAGAAGCCCATATCTCTCTAATAGCGAAGCCTGGAAAGGACTGTTCTTTGTTCTATACTTACAGACCTATTGCTCTTCTCAACATAGATCTCAAGATCTAGGCGAAGGTCCTGGCCAATCAACTCCATCCCCTGTAATCTGAGATCGTTCATGTGGACCATGCTGGTTTTGTGCCAGGATGTGAAACAAGGGATAACTCTATCAAGTTATCAAATTGCTTCATTTGTTACATCAGGCCAACTCTGTCGGCGACTCTGCTCTTTTTCTGTCGATGCGGAGAAGGCCTTTGATAGGGTGAATTGGGGCTTTCTGGTGGCTTTTTTAAAGGGCTTTTGGGCTTGGGCAACAATTTCCAAGGTGATGGCTTTATATGCCAACCGAACTGCTCGTATTCGCGTTAATGGCTCGCTTTCAGATTCCGTCTCCCTCCAGAATGGTACAAGGCAAGGGTGCCCACTTTTGCCCATTTTCTTTATTTTAATTATGGAATCTATGGCTGCCAGAGTTAGAGCTTAACCCTTTGATAACGGGTGTTTGTGTAGGAGACGCGATGCACAAGATTTCATTATTTGCTGATGTTATATTCACTCTCAGCCCCAGAAGTTTCACACTCTGCAGTTCTCCAGGAGCTATCACTTTTCGGGGAAGTTAGTCATTTTAAAATGACTTTCTAAATCGGAGGTTCTTAATATTAATTTGTCTCCTCTCAGAGTTCATCATCTCAAACAAGTAGCCCCTCTTAAGTGGACAAAGGAATCTGTCTTACTTAGTGTAACAGATCCGTTACTTGAGCCCTTGTCTGGCCATAAGTTGTTTGGCCAAAGACTCTGGACATTTTGCCCTGGTTGTGAGCTAAAAATACTTTGTGTACACTTTATGTGAATGGGGAAATGGACTTTATTACACAAACTGCCCTGTGGTAGACTGGTGGCTTGCTTCCTAGGGAATAGGCAGTGAGGGGTTAATTATTCCAATGTGTATTGCAGTCCTTCAAGCCAGTGACTGTGTACTGTAGCAAGACCTCCTGCTGTGTGTTAATTAAGCCATTATGAACTGTAGTCAGACCCCCTGCTGTGTGGTAATTCGTTCAAGCCCTCAAGTCTTTGTTCTTCAAAACCTTTTGTATCTGAAATGTAATAATTTCTGAATCATTGTGTTTGTTAGGCCATCTGCTGTTGGCCTGTTGTCTACTGTATTATGATTAGATTAAGCCCTATTGTATCTGGTTTTCCCCATACGTTTCAACGTAAGATTTGTGTATAAATATCTGTTCTGTCAAAGTGAGTTATGTTTTGGAGTGAACAAGAGTCCTGGAGTCTTGTGTGTTCTTATGGTATTAAAGCAGCCACTCTGACGCCCATCTGAGCACAGGTTCCTGCATTGTTCGACCGTCTGCTGCCAGCATCCTGCTACCCACCTTCGGATGCTGTCAGGCGGCAACGTGGACTCTTCCCTGCTTCTTCTAGTTCCAGTAAAACCTTTGATTCGAGCTACGGAGTGCTCGAACAGCTTGGCGACTGCTACCCTGCAACACTTTACCTGTCTCACTCTCTACTGCCCGGTGTTCCGGTTCTGTGAAGCTCGACTGTTCGAGAGCCCGTCGACCCTTCCTCGATCCGCATCCTTCGACATAGAGTTGGCTACTCCGGGGTTCTACACCACTTTGAGTCGACCACCGGACCGTTGATCTTCTCGACTGGTGCATCCGACGGCGCCAGTCCGGCGTTGAGAAGAAGAGACCCGGAAACGATGGCGGAAGGCGACGCGGTCCCTTAGCTTCCGTTACACTTAGGTGTGAAGCTCCCTTCCTCCCTGTCAGATGTTTTCAACTATATATGCTCCACTAGCCCGTTCTCTGGAGAAGGAATTAAAGGCGTGTGCTTCTCTAAAACTCTCATGAACTGGTAGGGTCAACTTGCTTAAGTCAGTGTTTTTACCCAAAGTACTTTATATATTTCAGACTCTTCCTATCCTCCTTCCTAAGTCTTACCTGAAGTCTCTTCAGCATGTTTTCAACTCGTTTGTTTGGGAAGGCAAGCCCTCTCGTCTAAGATTTTCACACATCTCCCAGGGGCGTAAACGGGGTGGATTCGGGGTTCCAAATCTTTCCAGATACCATAAGGCTGTTCTCATAAGTGCTATCCCTCACTAGTTCCACTCCGGTCAAGTCAAGGCTTGGGTTGCCTTTCAGAGACCTCTTTGATCCCCCTGCACCTCTATCAATGCTTCCGTGGTTCCTCCCCAGCGCTCTCTCCTTGCAGGATTCTAAACACCCTATGATCTTGCCAATCTTAAAGTATTGGGCAACTGTAGCGCCTGTTTTATCTAGTGTCCCATCTCCCCTCCTATCAGTTCTTCAGAATCCTGATTTCCCTCCTGGAATGTTGGCTACGGCTTTTCTGGGCATGGTCATCTAGTTCAGGGAGTGGTCTTCTAGTCGCTGATCTCTTGAAAGACGGTGGAGTAGCTACTTTTGACCATCTTTCCGGGATGTGGGATCTTCATTCTAAAGATTATTGGAAGTATGTGCAGTTATATCCCTTTCTCACTACCCATGAGAAAAGCAGAGATTTGCTTCAATCTCTCAAACCTTTTGAACTCCCCTGTTGCACCCCGATAGTGAGCGACCATTCTGGATCGGTTCGGCTCAGACGCCCTGTTTCTAAAATCTACAGCTGGCTAATGAATCCACTAATCATTCTTATCGAGTTGCATGAGAATCAGATCTCCAGGTTTCTATTCCCCCTTAGTTGTGGGAAGTAGCTTTTCGCAAATCTCTATCCTCTTCACGTAATCTTTCAGCCATGGAAACAAATTAGTATCACTATGGTACCGTTCCCCCTCTCTTCTGCATCATTTCTATCCTGCTCTTTCTCCAGTTTGTTGGCGTTGTGGCACAGGTGAGGGAATGTTAGGACATATTTGGTGGACGTGCTCACTAATCGTCTGTCTCGGCCATCTCCTCTACTCTAGCACTGAATATCCCTATGGATCCATTTCTGATTCTCTCTTCAGTTGGCCTGAGTGATATATGCACCACGAAATTCCTGAGAATTCTTGTTTCTACTTTGCTAACTGCTGCACAGATATTCATCCCGCTGTGCTGGAAATCGTCCTCACCACCATCTGTAGATATGTGGCGGAGTAAGGTGAATACTCCCTGTCTTTACGAGAGGTTCTCTCAGGTGGTACTTTACCCTTTTTGGCTATCTGGTCCCCTTGGCTTGACTCTGGCATAGAGAGCAGACAGTCATCTCATCCTTATTTTGGAGCATTTATCCTTCTCTGACTTCTTGCGTTTCTTCACAGCTGCATATACAGTGTACTTTCGGCTATTCCTGATAAACGCACATTGTCAAAATTGGCGCATGCTCTCGCCCCCCCCCCTTTTTTTCTTTTCCTCCCTCCTTCTCCTCCCTCTTCACCCCTCTTCCCTTCCCTCTCTCTTCACCCATCTGTCAATGTACTTCATCTTTTTATTTTTCTTGCTCTTCTTCTCTTCTTGATCTCTGCTTTAAGCTTTCAACGCATACAAAAAGAAATACATACTGAACAGTTTTCCAATCCAGTAGTCTAAGATTTTGTCAAATAGAGTACATTTAGTTATTGTATTCTTTGCTATTTACAATAGTTCTTTTGGAGTTTTCTGTCTACGGAGTTTCTCATTGTTCTGATTCTAATTATCAACATATTGAAAATGTAATAATGTTTCTCTTTAGCCTGAATTTGTATAGCCTCTGCGAAGGCTCAAATGTGTACACGTCATGTCTCATTCCTCCTTCACATGCTTATTCTTTTTGATATGTTGAATGTATCTGTTTTTCTATCAATAAAATATTATAAAAATAAAAAGTTATCCGTCATGACATTGGAGTAAAGAGCAACTTGTTACCCCAGGTCACTTCTAAATATTCCTTCTTTCCTTGGAAGATGTGTGATTTTTGTTACCCATTCCCTTGTAAGTATGCTACGGGGCTCTGCTCTCACTTCAAAACCCAAGCACGCTTGGGTGGGTAAGAACCCTTTACAGAAGCCCAAGTCTGAAAAACCCTACTTCCACATTACTCACAGGGGCCCAATTAGTCTCTCTCAATATTAGGATGTCTCCATTTTTTGCCAGGATGCATGGGTTTCCATGGCAGACCATTTGGTTTTGTGGGTACCTTTGTAAGGATAACATATACATTTCAAGCCTCTTCCACCACATTGTTTCTCCATCCAGAGTTTCTCTCAATCCCAAGCTAAGCTGCCTGTTTTGGACATGATGACAGGTGTTTAATCATTCCAGAGAAGGAACTAGTATTATTTTGTTTTACTCAAGCCTTTTCATTGTCCCCACGAAGGACAGTGGATATCGTCCTATTCTGGACTGGAAAAGTCTCAGCCATTTTGTGCTTACTTCTCTGCTCAAGATGGAGTCCTTGCTTTTAGTTATTGACAGGGCCAGCCAAAGACATTGTGCTGCCTGGGTCCAAGGATGAAATGCGGCCCCCCCCCCCCCCCAAAAAAAAAACAACCCACGCCCACATCCATTGTTATATCATTATAATTAAAACTCTATTTTCTGCTGTTTTAACACTTTGATTTAGCCACCTGTGAGGTCCCTGATTATTTTTTTTTTTTCTAGAGAGCTTTCTGTCAGGGAATGTGAAAGCAAGGTTAGAGAAACAATGTAATACTATCCCTGAAGCAGAAAAGCCTGCCTCTAGTCTAATAAATACAGTCTACAGAGCACTCAGTACTACAGGGATAGTATTACATTGTATCCCTATCTATCCTTTCACAGCACCTTGTATAAAGCTATCTGCAAACAGATATTAAGGGAGCTCAATGCCATGCATAAAAAAGTAAACAAAATAAATAGATGAAGATGAGAAAAAATAAGTATAGGAAATTTTATGTTACATAATATGTACTTGCAGGACATGAGTGTAAAAAAGGAGATTAGCTCTCACTTAACTTAACACTTCGAGTGCCAGGGGGATATTCAACCCATTGCAAAGCAATGCATTTGATACCCCTCTGGCACTCAAATGGTTAAAGATAAGATGACTTACCAATTCATGCCAGTGGTCCTGCTCCTGCAATATCTGTGCCAATGTGATGTGGGGACGCTACATCCACTGCACTGATCTGTCTCTCGCCTGCACTGCACTATGCCCAGCCTGGAGGTAATATTTCAAACTGCAGTTCATTGTCTTGTGTCCCCTCTTTAACTAACCCTTTGAATGCCAAAGGGGTACGCAATGCTTTGCAAAGCAATGTGTTGCCTGACTCTGGCACTCACAGGGTTAAACTATTGTGAGGAAGAGGATTCCTGATTGTGAAGAGCCATGTGACACACAGTGAAGTGGTGCATGCTGAGGTATTTTTCATGAGTCGGGGCGCCACTTTCTAACTTGTTCTGTGGACCCAGAGTCTGAGTGCAAGTTTGTAAGTGGCGCCCCGACTCCTAAAGAAAACCTCAACATGTACAGCGTAGGTCCCCTGTTCCTCGCAATAATTTAATGTGAGCAGGGGACCAAGAGACAACTAGCTGTAGTCTAAAGAGTTAATCACTGCTGCATCACCCCTTCACACTCAGGGCTGCCACAGAAAGACTCGGGGGAATCAGCCCCCCCCCCCAGCGACGCCCCTGATATTAGGAGCACTGTAGAGCCCTCACCTCATACCCTGGAGCTCCTAGCCTTTCTCTTTGCTCTTCTTCAGTACCCTGGCCGCTCTGATCTGCACTATCTGTCACCAAACTGAGTGGGAGTGGGAGCAAAGGTTGCCATGATGACTGATCTCATTTGCATCAAAGAGAGAAGCACCGGCGGCCATGATTGTTTTGGAATTATAACTAAATTGTCTCCCCTGTCAAAGTGCTGCCTGGGTCCCATGGCCCCACTGAGACCCATGTAAGGGCCGGTGTCGGTTACTGACACAGTGTCTGGGAGAGTTTGACTTCCCTAGACACAAGATGCCTATCTGCATATTCCTATCCATGCAGATAATCCGCCTTCCTTGAGGTTTCCTTACAAACATTCTCAATTTCAGTTCTTCTTCTTTCTTTGGATTGTTGTCTGCTCTGCAGGTATTCACAAAGGTCATGGCAGCTCACATGCACTCTCAGAGGATTTCCTTGACTCCCTGTTTGGACAGCTTTTTTTGCTACAGGCTCCTTCACAGTTTCTTGGATTCAGTTTTGCTTCTCCATTCTGGAGTAAAATGGCTGGGTTCTCTGTCTTTTTATTATTTAAAAAAAAAAAAAAAGTAAAAGAAATAAAAATATAACCCCCCAAAAAACACAGATGAGATCTGGTCATTATCCCTCCAGGTCTTACACATTTCTTGTCCGTCTGTGGCGTTGTGGGAGTATTGAAATTACTGGGCTCCCTGGTCTCTGAAGGATAGTAATACTTAAAATGAAAAAAAAAAATGTTGCAGGGTTTATCACCATGAGTTAAAAAAAAAAAAAAAAAAAAAAGGGTACTCCCACTGCTGAAAGGTGTTTTGTTTCAAACGTTATTACAGCTCAAAGTCGAATTTTCTAGGTGCAGTATCACGGTGGCCTGAAATTGTACAGTGGCACTGTTGCTACACCATCCTATGGAGGTTTATGGTCCCGGGACCAGAGCTGTCCATAGGATGGTGTAGCAACAGTGCCACTGTATAATTTCAGGCCACTGTGATATTGCACCTAAAAAAATTGAGCTGTAATAACTTTTGAATAAAACACCTTTCAGCAGTGGTAGTACCTTTGTTTTACTTGGGGGAACTACAACATAATTTTTTTTACATTTCAAATATTATTATCCCTTTAATTTTACATTCGGGAGCTGCAGCTGGAAGTTTTCAGGAATTGGTCCAGACAAGTCACCTTTACCATGTCATGTCCCTGTCCGGCAGGACAAAAGCAGACCTTTGTTTGTGGTTTCAACACCCGCGTCTGACCCTGGGGTAGACATTGGTTATTCCAACTTAAGGCATAGACATAACAGATGCCAACCTGTTAGGCGTGGGTGTGACTCTGGGTCATCTGATGCTCATAGAGTCTTGGGACTGAGGCAGAGCGTGCTCTGTCCATCATTGTTCTGGAGCTTTGGGAGATTATTTCAATTCTGTCAATGTTGTAGTTCAAGAGTAATCGAATGATAAAGTATCCCCCTCCCGTCCCTTCTACTGATGTAACGCTGCTCAGCGTAGAGCAGCAGGGAGTGTCCAGGTAGATTGCAGAGAGGGACAATCTTTAGTTAAGATAAGGGAAAAAGCTGAAAAACCTGTCAAGGGGGGCAGGGTTTTCATTTTTCTCAGAGGAAGAATATTGACCCTTGATGTGAGTTTCCAGTCTATGGACTGGACTTCACATCTGAGGAGTGGGGGCTTACACTAGGTAAAAGGGGCAGGAGGGGGAAACTTTCTTTCAATTACTCTTGAACTACGACACTCACAGTAATGAATTAACACACTCTATGGCTCAAATACTACGAAGATTAATTGGAGCTGCTGTTTTTGTGAAACATTACTATCATTTAATGTTTGCTTTGACAGTAGATGTGTCTGTGTAAGCTGTCCTTCGTGATTCCTCTTGTACCATGTTTGTTTCTGTTCTTTGGATCAGTGTTAACACCTACAATTTTATACCTTTTTTTTTTTTTTTTTTTTGCATTGAACCTGGTCTGTGTGCTGAGGTGTGTCTTCCCCCCCCCCTTTTCCATATCTGGATGCTTTGGTATATAATAAATTATGTGCGTGGTATAATAATGTAACATAATACTTTTTATATTTTTTTTTTTCTCCAATATCTACTTTTCTGTATTCAGTGATCTCAACTGAAACCTGCCTCTTGGTCAGAACTGATCACAACAAAAAATAAGCTTCAGTATACCTTCATTGCTCTTAAAGGAAACCTATTACAGCAGACTAAAATCTAGTGCAGTGTTTCTCAACGTTAGTCCTTGGGGCACACCAACAGTGCAGGTTTTCAGGTTGTTCCTGCTTAATCACAGGTGAGTAATTAGTGGCTCAGTATCACAGTACCCGTGATTCGTGCTGTTCAGTGTCTGTCACCTGCTGAGTAATCATGATTGGCTGTCTGTGATTAGCCCTCCTCACACAGCCTTTTTAAACCCAGGCTGAGCACTTCCAGGTTGCCCTTTCGTGGTGTTTCTGACTTCACTCTGCCTGACCTGCTGGTCAGGCTTCTGGGCCTGTTCCTGCTGTACTTGCTGATCCTGTGTTCCAGTGTTCCTGTATGCTAGTGTTCCGGTGTTCCAGTGTTCCTGGGTGCCTGTATTCTAGTGTTCCTGTGTTCCAGCACCTCGTGGATTAATCTTACTGAGTTCCTGAATCTCCTGCTCCAGCCGTCGCTCCAGCGACATTGTTCTTCTCGCTGCTGATGATACATTGTTGGCTCCAGCGTGCGGACGCTGGTTTACTCCACTAACCTGGTTGCGATTACATTGTTGGTTCCAGCGTGCGGACGCTGGTTTACTCCACTAAAACCTGGTTGCGATATACATTGTTGGTTCAGCGTGCGGACGCTGGTTTACTCCACTAAACCTGGTTGCGATATACATTGTTGGTTCCAGCGTGCGGACGCTGGTTTACTCCATTAAACTTGGTGGCGACATTTACTGTTGGTCCCAGCGTGCGGACGCTGGTTTACTCCATTAACCTGGTGGCGACATCTATTATTGGTCCCAGCGTGCGGACGCTGGTTTTCTCCATTAACCTGGTGGCGTTATTTACTGTTGGTCCCAACGTGCGGACGTTGGTTTGCTCCTGAATGATCCAGTACTTTGGCCAGGTCGCTGTCCACTCCTATGCAGTTGTCTGATTATCCCTGGCAATAGACTCTGCTGAGTAAGACCATATTCCTATTTCTCTCTGCTGTCTTAGCCATCTGACAGCTGGTCTACTTGCTCAGGCTGCTCTGCCCGGTATTGGTAAGGCCGGTAGAACCTTGTACGTTACCATCCTTAAGGTTGCCTTACCTGGTATTGGCAGGGCCGGTAGAGCCTACTACAGTACTCCTTTGGTCTGCCCTGCCCGGTATTGGTAAGGCCGGTAGAACCTTGTATTTCACCATCTTGAAGGTTGTCTTACCCGGTATTGGCAGGGCCGGTAGAGCCTCCATTCCGTAATCCTTGGGCTGCCTTGCCCGGTATTGGTAAGGCCGGTAGAACCGGTATATGTCATCTCACGGTTGCCTTACCCGGTAGAGCCTGTCATTATTACTGTCAATTGGGTTGCCTTGCCCAGTATTCAGGCAAGGCCGGTAGAACCTATTATATCTGCTATTACTGCTGTATTGTTATGTATGTTTACCCTACGGGGACTGCCTTTAAGTTTTAATAAAGTTAAGTTTTTAACAAACCTTAAGTCTGAGAGTCTTCAAATCCGTGACACTCAGTCTTTGTGATTGATTCACCTGTGATTAATTAGGGATATCTTGAAAATGTGACCTGTTACATATAACCGCTATTTTATATATAATAATTACCTAGATTTGATTAATTAGGAGCCACTTATTGCTAAGGTATTGTTCCTCTTTGATAACAACAAAAGGGTCAAGGATGATGATATGCATAGTTTAGAACATGGTTTATCAATCGCGGCCCTCATATCCTTAACAATGCAGTATTCTGGGATATCTTTGTGCACATTTTAATTATAATCATACCTGGGAACTTCCAAATGAGGTCTGCATATCGCTAATGTAACTTATGATTTGGGGTGCTATATTAATATGATCAAAGTTCTGATTTAATAGAAGGATAGTTAGAGGATTAAGTAAATCTGGCTTTTTATTTAGGAAAGAGAGTGAGAAATCTAGATAGCCCAACTTTTATTATCTGCTGTCATTCTATACTTCTATTCACAGATAATGATCATGCTGCACTTTATAACGAAAGTTTTCTGTTATTCCAGTATATTCACGCTGCCGGAATAATCCATAGGGTGAGTATTTGCTTTTATTGCATTGGCCTGTTAATTGTGTAAGCCTAGTTGATAAGTATACCTATAATAATAACGTCAAATGGATACTAACCAAGTTATTTCTCTATTGTCCAATATGAAACACTTGTACCATGGGGGTTGTGTACCTTGTTCCACTCTGTCCCTAATTGTACCTCTTCTACAGGGGGTCCTCATCTGAGCCTTGAGGCTCTTTCACTCATGTTGGGTATTTTATTCCTGTTTCTCTGTTCTCCCCTGAGTTGTGGAGCATAGATGGCTGCATTAGGACCCTTCCCTGCTGGTTTCTCTGGATTGGGAGCTTTTCCTAGGCTTTTCCCTCTAGGGGAAAAAGAGGAGGGTGGAAGCTCAGTGCTCATGTAAAACTCTAGCAATAATGGAAGAAATTAGGTTGTCAATTTAAAGGTGCTGTTTGTCAGGAATAGTGAACAAAAAATGTCCCTTCAGACCTATGCTCAGTCCTGTGAAAATGTCTGCAACGAGTTTGCCTCATCACTCCACTCTGTACTTGCCCAAAAATTATGCTCTGCAACGAGTTGCACAGGCAAGGACTTAAAGGACAAATGGGTGTGCTTCGCAGTGCTTCATTCAAACACAAGGATACCTTCCCCTACAGCGGCTCACACAACTGCCTCATAACAAGCATTATACACCTGCTTGTATGTAATTACAAAAGGCAGCTACTGCTTCCACCAGGCTCCAGTCCTCCACTGCAGAATCTAACCATTTTCTATATTTAACCCTTTGAGTGCCAGAGTGGAAAGCAATGCGTTGCCTACCCCTATGGTGCCAAAAGGGTTAAACGTCATAACACAAGCTGCAGCAAAATTATAATTCATTACCTGCATTAACCCTTTCAGTGCATCTTGAATCCCTGTCCTTCGACCAACTTGTCAGCCTAATAATTAGCCCTCTCATGTCCAGCGTCTTTTTCTGACTTAGAGGGATAGTAATACTTCATTTTAACTTTATTTTATTTTGTAGACATTAAAAAAACATTTAGAATGATATAAGTCTCATCTCTCAAACCTTTATGGTTTAAGAGATATTCACAAGCAAAGTTTCCCCTCCCCGCTGCTTTTACCTAGTGTAAGCCATCTCTTCTCAGATGTGAATCTGGTTGTAAGACCAGACATATAACAGCAGGGGACAGTCTTCTTTATATGAAAGCCCTACCCCACTTGACAAGCTTTTCAGGGTTTTCCCTTATCTTAATTGAAGATTGTCCCTCTGTGCAATCTACCTGGGCACCTCCCTTTTGCTTTGGCTGAGAAGTGTTACATCAGTAAAAGGGGCGGGAGGGAGAATCTTTGTCATTGAATTACTCTTGAGCTACAACTCTGACAGAATTGAAATAACACTCTCCAAGGTCCAAATACTATGATTAATTAGAGCTGTTTTTATTATGAAACATTACTATCCCTTTAATCTTCTCGTAGCTGTCCCAGGCCTCCCCGGGCCCTTTCAGCCATTTTAAGCCTGCTACAGGTGGTGCAACTGCTCTTCATCTTCCCCGCGGCTCTCCTGATCATCCTCTTCCTTTTTTTATTCCCATCAGATGCCCCCAATTCTCTTGTCTCCTCTCACTCTGGTTTGTCCACGTGTTTTTGCATCCCGCAGCCTACACACTCACAATAATCCCCGCTGTTTGTGAGAGGGAAGGGGATGAGGACTGCTCACCAGATTGCTACTGGCGGAAGAGGTAACGGTGCGGGTCTGGGATCTATGGAGGCTCACTACTCACATGCCTGTGATTCTCTAAAATGCAGCTATTCGAAGAAAAGCTGCCCAGTGTTCTATTATATTGCTTTACTGCTCTTTGTAATGTCTCATCATGCAGTATGGTAAGTGACAAGTGTTTGCTCCTGTAAGCGCATATACTTACTGAACTCTTGTATTCACATTCCACTTGTCCATTAACTCTCCCTAGACCGTACCCATAGTCCCCAATCTACTTCTAGCTGATTTTATCACTTACCTCTCTCTCTCTCTTCTATCAGCAAAATATACCTCACTATAGAGTATTATTCATCCACTGTATCTCATTGTGGAAACAATAACATCGAAGTACTTATACCTTTACTCAAACTGCCCAGCATATGTTTTCCATGTAATTTATTTTATTTTTTGATTTAACTATTAATCTGTTTCTACTGAGATAGAAAGATATAGATATATAGATAATACTTCTGCCTTTTAGCTTAAATAAATCTAATACTACACTTGGAGGCCTATTTTTTGCGCAGACCCCCCCCCCTCGGTACTATCCCTATCTTATTGTCCCTCTAGGCGCCTGTCTTTTTAATTCCCCCCCTCGTGTTCCCTGGGGTCAGTGGGTTTTTGGATGCATGGCCCCTTTAAGGACGCTTCTTGTGCTGCCTAAATATTTGCTCCATTGACTTCTATGGGCGAACTTCTCTGGGAAATAACTCTGCAACTGTTTGTCATACAGAGGTCAGAGTTTCTTGTCTCTTCATGCCCTTTCAGTTGGTTCACATCTTGAGTGTCTTGGTGGTCCATGGAAGGAGTTGTAGGCATAGGTAGGCCACGGCAACAGAGAAGACTACATTACCCAGAATGCCTTTCACTGGCATTCTTTTAATTGGCTGCCTGTTTTGCAGTCACCATTTTGCTTCTCTTTTGCTTATCCTTCTCCAAGGCGCACTCTCCTTGCCCTTTTCCTGCCAGATAAGTACTTTCTGGGCTTTTCTTCGGTGAACTATTAGTTTGGGGAACTGTTACTAGTGATTTTGTCTAGTTGTAGATACTACTCCTGTCAGGATGTCAGATCCTAAGGGACAAGGGGCTAGACTTGAGGCTAAAGATTCAGAGGTGTCGGACTCCCCTTGCTTACTCTCCCTTATGTCAAACAGGGCTCCCTAGAGAGTATTCTGGATCCCTCTGCCTCTCCTGTGCTGCTGCGTTTCCTCCGGGCCCCTCCAGCAATGAACAAGAGCCAGTTTGGGTTAAAACATTGTTGTCCACTGTCACAGGAAGAGGGGTGCAGAGTGGCTCAGGCCAGTGGATTATGCGATTTATGGGGCTTTTTGACTGAGATGAACTGTCCCTGCCCCGAGCATGGAGGTCCAACAGGGCTCATGCCATGGAGACATTATTTCATCCTGTAAAGATATTGTGGGTCTATACAGGCTGGCATTGCCTCAAGAGTTCTCCCCTCCTCTCACACACTGAGCGACTACATTTTAAACGTTAAATACATTAGGAAACGTTGTGTGGTGATCTCTTAATTACATGAGTAGTGAGTAATCCTGCGTCTGCCACGGAACGTATGCCAGCCCTTGGGAGGCCACAGTAGAACGGAGTTGCCCAAGCTTATGCAGAGCCGATGCACAGAGTAGTGCAGTTGGAATTGTGCACTTTGAGCAAATGAGATACTGCCCAGACACCCTTCCGGTGTCGCCCAGAATCCTTATTGCAAGAGCGGACGGACTACCAGTGTCAACCGGCGTGATCACGGTGCACCCCGAGCACCGAACAAGCGGAGCTCTGCAAGGACTGGTATAGCGTCAAGCGGAGGCTCAAAGTGTAAAGGCTCAGAGAATCAACAGGAGCTTGGCAATATAACAAGTGGCACGTAATCTTAGACTACCGGCAGTGCAAGGGTTAATCTGGTACATTTGAAAGAGCAATGCTCAGCGAGTACAAGGCAGGCAACCTCGGCTACAGCTACAAGAGCGAGAGGAAACCGAGAACAGTTCAGAATGTCGCCAGCGCGACCGGAGGACACTGGAGCAGCAACCGGACAGGAGCAGTAGCCGGAACCGGATGACAGTCGCAGGAACACCACCGGAGAGTGGATCAATCACGGAGCAGGATCAGGAGCCAGAACCGGGTCGAATCACGGAGCAGGGTCGTCAGCCAGAGCCGGGTCAGATCACGGTGCAGGGTTGTCAGCCAGAGCCGGGTCAGATCACGGTGCAGGGTTGTCAGCCAGAGCCGGGTCAGATCACGGTGCAGGGTTGTCAGCCAGAGCCGGGTCAGATCACGGTACAGGGTCGTCAGCCAGAGCCGGGTCAGATCACGGTGCAGGGTCGTCAGCCAGAACTGGGTCAGATCACGGAGCAGGAACAGGAGAGTCAGACTAGCCGGGTCGGTACACAGGAAACACTGGAGATCAGCAACTAGGCGCAGAAACATAACACCACGAAAGGGCAATTGACAAGTGCCCAAAGCCCAGCATATATAGGCACATCCTGGGCGGGCCAATCAGACTCCTCCAATGCAAATGTACACAGTCAGAGATTGATAGGGAATCACGGGGACCGTGATATTTGTACAGTATAAACAGGGCTCAAAATTTCCACTAGCCAATGGAGAGTGAAAATTCAGCCCTCGCAAGTAGAAATTCAGCCCTGGTGGATATGTTATGGCTTGCAGTGGTGAGGAACTTTTCTGGTCTGGCTAGTAGCAAAGGACTTCACATTTTAAGCCCTGGTATAAATATAGCTATATGCAGGGCTCAAAATTTCCACTCGCCACTAGCCAGTGGCGAGTGGAAATTTAGCCCTGATGAGTAGAAATTCAGCCCTGGTGGGTATGCTATGGCTTGCAGTGGCGCGTAACTTTTCAGGTCTGGCTAGTAGCAAAGGACTGCAAATTATAAGCTCTGGCTCTATGTACAGTTAATAAAGTGTGTCTTTCTCTGAAGTTTCAACATATGTAGTGATGTTCCCTTGGTGAGGAGTGTCGATCTGCACGGGGTATCCAGTTGTGGGTACCTGGTTTTCTGTGACATTGGCTGGCAGCTGTGGGATGATTCCTTCCATTAAGGAATGTCCAAACCACCAGCTGGAGCGCCTCTTCAAGGCCGGATGGAGCACTGCTACGAGGCACTGAAACTTAGTACCCTAAAAGATCTTGTGGGATCCTGTGGGCTAACAACAACATCTAAGACCAAAGCCACCTTAATTACAGAACTGGGTGGCATGGAGCCAAGACCTGAAGTCCCTGTGGGAACCCCAGAGCTTTCCCCAATGCAGCTGGAGGGCCAATGGAAAACTGGCCCTGGATTGCAGGGTCTTGCACGAGGTAGATCCCGTCCGGGCTGCCTCTTTGGATAACCTAGACCAGGGCTCAAAATTTCAAGTCCTGAACTACTAGCCAAGTCTGAAAAGTTACTCGCCACCAGTTTCCACGCCTAGCCCCACCCATATCCCCATCTTTAACCCCACCCTAGTGAGCTGTATGCTTGAAATTGCTGCCTGTTTCACCAACACATGGTGAGTTGAGCCTCTGGATATATTTGTGTTATAGTGTGATTTATTTTAATCACCATTTGATCTTGCATGTGTATTTCTGGAGGTTTGGCTCAACTCCTGTATTGGAAACATAGTACAATACAAGTTGGCATACAGATATTTTATTCCTACAGCCACAGTTTTTTAAACTGTTTTCATTTTTGTGTTTCCTCAATAAATCGATGCCATTCCATTTGTCATTTGTACATCCAGTGTACTAGAGTATATATTGATAGGTGCTTCCCATGTTTTTAGGTTGGCTTTTTATTTGTTCGTTCTACCTTTGGGGAAGGTTATGGTTTATTATTTCTGTTAATTAATATAGGTATTTATTTTTAGTGGTATTAGTGGGGTACAATATACACTGTATTAGACTTTATACTACAAAGACAAATGTGGAACACTTATGGGCATACCTGGGAACTTTCAGTTGAGGGCTACCCGGAGGGTAGTCCTCTGTTCAGCAGGGGGTAACAAAAATGACGCTAATCGCGTCAAAAAGGGGTGGGGCTTAACTCGAGTGTTGGGGGGATTTAACCCTTTGAGTGCCAGAGTGGTACGGAATGCATTGCAAAGCAATGCATTCCGTACCACTCTGGCACTCAGAGGGTTAAAGGTGTCACACAGAAGGCCAGGGACGGAGGCACAACGGGAGAAAAAGCAGATGTGGCAGAGTTTCAATAGAAACTCCCCACATCCGGAGGAATCTGCCTCTGCCCCGGAGACCCGGTAAATCTCTGTCAGAACCGGAGTCTCCGGGGCAAATCCGGAGAGTTCCCAGGTATGCTTATGGGGCAAAACAAATACACAACAGGGAACAAAAAAAAATCTTCCCATTGATCTAAAAGGGCTTCTAACACCATGAATATCAGAGAGGTATCTGAGGCGGCATTCAAGTCGTTAAAGGGATAGTAATATTTAAAATGTAAAAACAAATATGTTGTAGGGTTTATCCCCCTGAGTAAAACAAGAGTACTCCCACTGCTGAAAGGTGTTTCATTCAAAAGTTATTAATTTTCAAAGCTGAATTTTTTAGGTGCAATATCACAGTGGACTGAAATTGTACAGCACCACTGTACAATTTCAGGCCACTGTGATATTGCACCTAAAAAATGTAACTTTGAAAATTAATAACATTTGAATGAAACACCTTACAGCAGTGGGAGTACTGCTCGTTTAAATCAATGGGAATTTTTATTTAATCACTACAGTGCAGCTGGATTGCCCCAAAATTGCTCGACATACACAAAGTGGAGCAATTCAAATGCACTATAAGGATCAATTAAATATTGCAATTGATTTAATACTAGGGCACATCTCTAGCATGTGTTAAATGGTCTTTTGACCACTTGAACATTTGTTTGAGACCTCTCAGATATTCAAGGGGTTAAAAACATCATTTAAATCAATGTAGACGTTGTATTTCTTCACTATGGTGCAATTGGTTAGCAAATGTGTGAATGAACAAACACAAATTTGCATTAAATGCTGCTTTTAACCCCTTGAATAATGAAGAGGTCTCAAATGCAATACAAGCCAAGCATTTCAGGGGGTTTTCAATGAACAACCCTCTGGCACTCAGTCATTCATACCTGCAATCCTGTGGCAGTTCATACGGGAGAGAGGGGGGTTACACATACTCCTGCAATCTTGTGATATTTCATGCAGAGATAGTCACACAAGTTTGTCACTACAGTTAAGCTGGGATGAGAGGCAGTGAGTGACCCACTGGGGCTTCTCAGTAGCACTCCGGATAGTGCTTTGAATGCCCCTTTCATGTCTCTCCTCGTACTCTGCCCTTAGATGTCAGGCTTTTACCCACGCAGCCCCATGAGACAGCCAAAGAGAAAATCAGTTCTTCTCTCTCACTGGCTAGCACCAGAGAAGCAGGTCTCCTCTCTCACTGGCTAGCACCGAAGAAGCAGTTCTCTTCTCTCATTGGTGGGTTCATTGTGCTGTGTGAATGCAACCTGGCTAGGCAATTAATGACATTCAGCCTAGATTAGATGTTCAGCTCGCTGAATTTAACTCACTGAGGTGGTGGCAGCAGCGGCCACGTTGGTGACATGCAGAGCTACGATTTAACCCTTTGAGTGCCAGAGGTGTTTGCAATGAGTTGCGTACCCCTCTGGCACTCAAAATGCTAACATACTGTTATTTACAGGGAAGTGTAATTGTCCCAGGGAGTTACCCGGGACAAGGGTACAAAATCAGGGACGGTCCAGAGCTATCAGTCACACTTGTAGAACTGCCACGGCCGGGCCCCCGCAGGTGGCATGCCCTCGGTCCATGACGACCACTCAGTCAGCCCCTGGCAGCCACTCACCAGCAGGGGGAGAAAGTATGTACTGCAGGGTCCCCAGCTATGCATTTTCTTGGGGTGGCAAAATGCCGCCTGGGTTCTGTGGACCCATGTAAGGGCCAGCCCTGCACAGTGCACACATTCCATTCACATGTGCCAGGACAACTTGAAGAGTCCTGGCACATGCACTCTAAGCGTGGGTGTATGTCTTAACCCTTAGAGTGCCAGATGTTTATGCAACACATTGCCTAACACTCTGGCACTCAAAGGGTAAAGAAGCAGCAATGTGCAAGGCGAAGAACCTCCAGCCCTAAGAATGATGGGAGTTACAGTCCCACAACATCCGATCAGCCAGGAACGTCATGTATAAAGCAGTTAGCCCATTTTGAGAGGTATGCAGCACATCTCTATGCAATGCATTGCATACCTATCTGGCACTCAGAGTTAACTCTTGTAGAAGGCCACATCTTTTCATAAACATGTTGACATCCCGTCACGTCACAGGGGAGTTGTCTGGGTTTCATGTTGAGAACTTTGTTAAAGGGTTATGCGTTGCGTACCTCCTGGCACTCAAAGGGTTAAACTCTTGCGATGGCTATAGCAGTATAACAGGAAGTGGAATGTACGTATGGCTGTAGCACGAAACGCATTTATTTTTTATATCTACCTTATTACTCCTGAGCACCTGTCATACTGTTATAGCCGTCGCGGGAGTTTAACCCTCTGAGTGCCAGGAGGTATGCAACGCATTGTCTGGCACTCAGAGTGTTAAACTCCCGCGATAGCTATAACTGTATGACAGGTGCTCAGTGACAGGTCACAGTATGACAGGTGTAGCGCTTCGTGCTACAGCCATAAGCACATTCCACTTCCCCAGTGGGACTGAAACTGAGATACAAAAATAAAAGCGCTTTGGTGCTACAGTCCACTTCCCCAGCAGGTCAGAGACGGATCTCATGGAGGGATCGGAACCAGGTCATCAAAAGTGGAAGACCACTAATGGGCTCCATACAACCCTGGTATTATTCCAGTCCAGCACCGGAGCAGCAAGGCATGTGCCCAGACAGAGATGTTCCCCAATCAGGTGCACTAAAACGATGTCCCAACTTCCACTTTAAATTTCCACTCGCCCTCGCTCAATTTCTCCTCGCCAAATGCGAGGAGGCAAGTGGAAATTTTGAGCCCTGACCTAGACCATCATCGGCAGACTGTGTGGGTGAATGGACGGTCCTCCCAAGGATTAAGGGACAGCGGAGCCACCATCACCCTTGTCCAGCCCCACCTGGTACCAGTCTCGGGACATCTGACCAGGTCTGTGACTGTCCAGGTGGTGGTGGGGAATGTCTTGAAGATCCCCAGGGCCCGGGTGAAGTTGGAATGGAGCACCAGAGCCCGCACAGTAGAGGCTGGGATCATGCAGGAATTACCCGTGGAGGTCCTGACTGCCATTGACATCTGCCACATGACCTCTGCCTACCAAGCTCCAATACCCTCAGAAACCTGTGCCACCGTGACCCACTCCCTCAGTCAGAAAGTCGGAGACCCACAACGGGAGGAGACCCAGGTGAGACCTAGTCGCCTGGACGTATATCCCGACACTGGCCCTGACTTAGCCCCTGATACTGGCCAAGACGGTAGCCCCAGTTTTCCCGATGGTCCTTGAACTAGCCCTGAGAATTTTGCCAGACAAACTCTGTGATCATACCCTTGCAGGGTACTGGGAGACAGCAGGGAGAGACGATTCCAGGATAGAGTGGAGCCAGGGGAGATTGTATAGGGTTACGGAGGGCAAGACGGCTACCCGCATACCCAAACACCACTTGGTCGTGCCTCTCCGTTACCGAGCAGACCTAATTTGGGTAAGCCACAATATTCTCCTAGCCGGCCACCAAGGGAAGAACCATACGATACAGAGACTTACCCCTAATTTTTACTGGCCTGGTATGGGCAAAGATGTTGAGCAATACCTTAAAACCTGTGATATTTGCCAATGGGCAGGCTCGGGGCAAACACCCCAGGGCACACATGAAACCCCTTCCTGTCATTGACGAGCCCTTCTGCCGAGTAGTGGTGGACATACTGGGCCCGCTGCCTAAGCCCAGTCCCTCTGGAAAGAAGTATATTTTAACGATGGTGGACTATGCCACCCGGTACCCTGAGGCTATTCCCCTAAGTAACATCCATGCAGAGATGGTAGCCGACGCCCTGCTCCGAATGTTCACCAGAGTGGGTTTTCCCCAAGAAATCCTCTCCGATCAGGGTGCTCCATTCTCCGCTGAGGTCACCCGCCAGATCTGGAAGGTTTGTGGGATTAAGCCATTTCAGAAAGCACCCTATGACCCCCAGACCAATGGCTTGTGTGAGCAGTTTAACGGGACTCTGAAGCAAAGGTTCTCGGCCACTCACTGGGGTTGGGAAAGATTCTTGCTGCACCTACTATTCACTTGGGAGACAGGTGAGGGGATCCCTAGATTTGGTCAGGGATCATTGGGAAGGCAGCAGGAGAGGGGAGGATGGCACACTACTCTTGGAGTATGTGCTGGGGTTCAGGGACCGTCTGAAGGAACTCATCGGCATGGTACGGGAGAACCTTAAGACGGCACAGGGTCTGCATTCCTAGGCATCGCAAGGTATTATAGAAAATTTGTCCCGGGGTACAGCGCCATAGCTAAATACCTGACGGACCTGACCAAGAAAAAATCCTCCCACACAGGTCCTGTGGTGAGGTTACTTTCCAATGACTTAAAGCTGCGCTGGTCACCGTGCCTGTACTTTCTGCTCCTGATCCTACTAAATGTTTTTTTGTCCACACAGATGCCTCTGCTTTTGGATTGGGAGCAGTTCGTCCTGAGCCAAGTGGGGATTGATGGATGTGAGCACCCTGTGGCGTACATCAGCTGCAAGCTGCTACCTAGGGAGGTGGGGTACGCTGCTGTGGAAAAAGAGTTCCTAGTGCTGGTATGGGCACTCAAGAAGTTCCAGCCCTAGCTGTATGGACAATCATTTACTGTGCTCACGGGCCATAACCCACTTGTGTGGCTCAACCAGGTGTCGGAGGACAATGGCAGACTCCTGCGCTGGAGCTTGGCCCTGCAACTCTATGACTTTACAGTTCAATAACGGCCGAATAAGCAGAATGGGAATGTGGGTGGCTTATCCCAGCAAACTGCCTTGGAATTGTAAAAACTGTTAGATTCCCCGAACAGCCTCCAGCCGATCCGTGTGGATCCAGCTGGGTCTGCCGGACTGTTGGCCAAGGGGGGAGCACTGTCACGGGAAGAGGGGTGCAGAGGGGCTCAGGCCAGTAGATTATGCAGTTTGTGGGACTTACTGACTGGGATGAATTGTCCCTGCCCTGGGCATGGGGGCCCCACAGGGCTCATGCTATGGAGACGTTATTGCATTCTGTGAAGGTATTGTGGGTCTGTACAGGCTGCCATTGCCTCGAGTTCTCCCCTCCTCCCACACAGACTGAGCGACTACAGTCAAACATTTTAAACGTTAAATACATCAGGAAACATATGGTGTGGTGTGGTCTCTTTTAATTACATGAGACGGGCAATCCCACTATGTTTATCTAGCAAGGCTGGCTACAGCCTGTTTGGGAAATGTCAAAGGCTGTTCTTTCATGTCGCTTGATTGAGGTGTTCCTAATCTCATTATCATACCCAGCAACAATGTCTATTCTATTTGCACCTGCTGTGATTGTATTATCTGTGCCTTTGTGTCTATCCTTGAGTCAAAGGTGAATAGGATACATGGGGAGTTTGTACAGTATAAATATAGCTATACTAGTTGAAAAGCCTGTTTACAAGGCCCACGGTGCCACTGCTGCAGTCATAAGCAGTAGACTGCTGGGGCTGATACGGAGTGGGGCGCACCGAATTCAGACTGGAGTCCCAGGAAGGTGTGCAGAGAGGGCTCCGGTCTGAATTCGGAGCACCCCTCTCTCTATCCACTGCAGCACGGGCAATATCTACTGCGTGTGATGGCTTCTGACAAACCTACTTAGCGAATTATTATATAGGATGTGCAGTTAATAAAGTGTGCCTTTCCCTGAAGTTTCAACTGGAACCCAAGCCTCGTGTTCTGTTCCTGCGTCCTTTTTTCAAATGTCCTGATGTTCCCTTGGTGAGGATTGTCTAGCTTCACGGGGGTATCCAGTCGTGGGTAACTGGTTTTCTGTGAAATCCACTATGGCCCAAATTCCTTTCTCCATCCAAGGAGTTCTTCACTCTTGGAATCCCCCTACCACTTTTAGGTATGTGGCCCCTAGGGCTCAGAGTATGCCTGCGCTCATAGGAGCCTACGAAGTGGAGGACTGTTCTAAGGATAAACTGGAGAAAGGGAAATATGAAGACATGGATTCTTTCTACTCCTATGGAGACTTTTATGATGCTGACCCTTTCCCCTCTGCTGAGGGACTTATCAGGGCTGGTTTAAGGACCCTACAGGTCCCTAACACCCCTGGGGAGGGTACATCCTCTACAGATGTGTTCCAGAGGCATAGGAAATCCTCTACTGTATTTCCCCTATTTACCACTCTTGATCAGATACTTCTGGATGAGAGGAAGATGCCAGATAACAGGTTGTCTATCTTTAAGAGCGTTTCGATTCTGTACCCTGTTTCTGAGGCAGCTTTGGCGCAGTGGGCCTCCCCCCCACCCCTTTGTGTATCTCACAATTTCAAAGCTAGCCAAGTCCATTGCTCTATCGCTGGCAGATGCATCAGGATTCAAAGAAACTTGATTCTATCCTCTGGTTAAATTTTGCAGCCACTGAGGCTGCGTTGAGGCCTACTTTTTAATCTGACTGGGTCAACAGAGCTGTTGTGGTCTGGGTTGAAATGATAATCATCAAAGCTGTCCGTGCGGATGCTCCCAGTGAGGACTTGTTGACTTTTTTGGCCAACATGAAGGAGGCTAAGACGTACTTTTTAGAAGCCCTGTTTGAGGTGGTCAGTCTGTCTGCCAAAGCCTCTGCTTTCTCTGTTACTGCACGACCCAGCTTTTGGCTTAAGATTTGGTCTGCAGACCAATCTTGCAAGAAACCACTGTTTACCTTACCCTTTCAGGGCAAGTCTGTTTGGACCTGAGCTGAAACAGATTATTAGCGGTGCTACTGGTGGCAAGAGTACCTTGTTTCCTCAGATGTCCCCCATGCTGCCTACTCTGGCGAGGAAACTGCATCTTTTTCATCCCCACCAAATGGAGGTACAAAGGCCGCAAACTTTGCAGGCCTCCAACCATACAGCAGTAGCAGCCAATGCGAACAGCTTCAAGGCCAAAGTCTGTCAAGCCAGCTTCCGCATGACTAGCGGAATACTGGTCTGCAGGTTCCTGTAGGTGGGCGTCTTCTCCTTTTTCAAGACACCTGGGTACACTTTGTTGCGAACCAGTGGGTTCTGTGGGTGATCTCAGAAGGGTACAGAATCTGTTTCAAGTCCTTTCCTCCCTTTAGTTTTTTCCAGTCCAGAGTCCCTATGGCTCTGGCCAAATTGCAGTTGTTCCAGGAAGCAGTGCAATCACTGCTGGGCAAGAAGGTTCTGGTTTCAGTACCTCCCGAAGACAAAGGTTCAGCTTTTTATCTGGTCCAGAAGAAGGAAGGTGGCTGCTGTCACATGTTGGACCTAAAGTGTCTCAACTTCTATGTGGAAACTACTCTTTTCAAGATGGAGTCCTTGTGCTCTGTCATCTCAGCGATATGCCCTGGGGAGTATCTGGTGTCCCTAGCCCTTCAAGATGTGTACCTGCACATCCTGATCCACCCAGACAGTCAACGCTATCTGTGTTTTGCCTTAGACTCAGAGCACTACCAGTTCGCTACTCTACCTTTTGGCCTGGCCATAGCTCCTCTGGTGTTTAGCAAAGTCATGGAGGGGCGGGGCCTTGTCTGCCTTCATTTACACCCGGGGTATTCATATGACTCCTTATTTGGATGATATTTTTCTCAAGGCTCCTTAGGTGGAACTCAAGGCTCAGTAGGTTCAAGAATGTGCTCGACTCCTGGTCCACCATGGGTGGATTCTGAACATGTCGAAGTCCTCTCCAGTGCCATCCCAGGCTCTGGTGGTGTTCCTCGGCATGAAGTTCGACACCTGCCTGGGGGGGAATATGTTTTTCCTGGAGGACAAGATCCTTCAGTTCATGCAGGATGTGTCCCAAGCTCTGGAGTGGCCTTCGGCCTCGGTCAGGGAGTACACAAGGATTCTGGGCCACCTAGTGTCAACCCTAGAAGCAGTGCCTTACTTTCAGGTACGCACCAGGGATCTCCATTGGGCATGGGAATCCAGATCTCCTGGATCAGCTCTCCCTCTCTCTGGAAGCCAGACTGTATCTGCAGTGGCACCACCTACAACTGGGGAATCAGTTTATGATCCTGGAATGGACTATGGTCACGACAGATGCCAGCCTGAGCGGCTGGGCTGCGGTGCTGGGTCACCTAGGGATCCAGGGAAGGTGGACTACGGAGGAATCTTTTCAGTTCATCAATGTTCTGGAGCTCAGGGTGATCAGTGTTGCTGTGGTATGCTAGACCTCTCAGTTAAAGGGCCATTCAGTAAGAGTCAAGTCTGAAAATGCCAAGGCCGTGGCTTACATCAACAGTCAGTGGGGCACTCGAAGCACCAGCACCTGATACGAGGTGAGGTACATTCTGGGCTGGGCAGAATCCCACATTCCAGCTTCCCTGCCATTCACATTCCAGGGGTAGAAAACATTCTGGTAGACTTTGAATCGCCAAGATGAAGATCCAGATTAGTGGTTAATCCATCCCGATGTGTTTATCCTAATTGTGTAACAGTGGGAACTGTTATAGATATACCGAATAGTCACAAGGAAATACAAGAAGGTTGTGGGGGAATCCTCTGGCATTTCCACCACTCATGTTTTTCCTCCGATTCCCCTCATTCCCAGGGTACTTCGGAAGATCAGGATGGGCAATGAAACCAGTGATTCTGGGCGTAGTTTGTGGAACTTGAGTCTTCCCATTCAGGATCCATTTCCACTGCCGACCAGACCACCTCCTTCAGGGCTATTTTTGGAAAGAGGATGTGGAAAAGCTGGTTTTAACGGCATGGCTGTTGAAGCTGACATATTGAGGAGGAGGTAACATTTGTTTTCACCCAGTAATAATAATATGCCTGAGTGATGCAATCTTTCTCTGTTGTTATGAGATTAACGTATATTAAATCATTGCGGCTATAGCAGGGCAAGCCAGTATATGCCCTGCTGGTAATACGTTTTTATTAGTGTGCAAATTAAGAAAGCTCTAGCACAGATTATTGCCAAGATGTGACTAACAATTCTTCCAGGCTGATCATAAGTGTATCCTTGATACACAAATCTACTTGGTTTCATCAGGTACAAAATATTTAGTTCTGTTTGCAGTGCTCAATCTGCAATCACTTTGCAAATGTTGTATTTGTTTGTTGCTTGGATGTCATGCTTCTATGACCTAGAGTGGATGCAACCAATGTTTATTTTTAACGAAATATTTGCTGTATTCTTTTATAAACATTAGGATTTATACTGCATAATTCTGTGTGGGCATTCTATTCTTAACATTCCCCATGATTTAATGACTGTTAAGGGTGTGTGTGCTAGTTCTACAGGGTAAACTGTTTATTTATTATCTATGTTCAAGTGGTCTCTTCCCTACTAGACATGCAGGTGTTGATATCAAGTAAAAAAGCAAGACTTTGTGCTCAGCCAGATGGCAAGGCCCACAGACAAAAGCCAGAGGAAAGGAGATATATATGAATAACATCTAAATATTGATATTCATTATTAACAACTGACATTTTCAAAAAATTATATTGAAAAATAAAAATTGTTTGTATATACTTTGAACAATATAACCTGAAGGCTATTATCTGTGGCCTCATTAATATCACCATCACATCTTGCAAAAAAGTGCAAGATTGATCTCACCATACCAAGAATAAACTTATTTGATAAATAGTGTAGTCAATGGAAGCGATCTAAATATGTATGAGTAGCTCCGTATGACAGAGGCAAAAAAAAAAAAATGCAAACTTGTATGGCACACGGGAGGTACTCGACACTGGAGTGTGACAAACTACTTCCAATAATAAGAGTTGCAACTCTTAAGAACACGACACAAATAAAACTTGGGGGGGGGAGCGAGAGCCTGACTTGAGTTATTGGCAAACGCCATGAGCTTGGGTTAGAGGTGTCAGTGGGGATCCCTTGAAATGATGGCATCAAGGATAATTTCTGTAAAAGTGGGTCTAGTGCCATTTTGAAGAGCAGAGGGGAAAGGGAGCACCCCTGCCTAGTCCCACGACCCAGTTGTATAGTACCAGTGTTAGTCCCGTTGACTGTGAGGTAGGTCTGAGGGCTGCTGTAAATGGTGCGAATAAAGTTTAAAAAGAGAGGTCTCCAAAGTCCTGGCTTTCCAGTACGTGGAACAAGTGGGACACTCTGTTCAGTCAAAAGGATCAGGGTTAACTAGTGGGCAGTTCGTGAATCTTGAGAGGATAGGCGTGCAGCCCGAACTCTTCACTGAGTGCCTATTTAGTAAAAAGGCGGTGTGTTCCAGAGATATGAGAGGGGAGGATGGCTTTAAGAATGTTGGCCATGACCTTGGAAAAAATTTTAAAATCTCTGTTCAGCAGGGATATAGATCTATAGGATTCAACAAAGTTGGTGTCCTCATTAGGTTTCTAAAGTAAAATGTACCCAGCTAGGTTGGTCAGGATATTGTTATAGAGGGATAGAAGATGTAGAGTAACTAGATATTCTAAATTGTTATAGTATTCCAAAATAAGTCTGCCTGGACCAGGGGATTTGAGATCCTTGAGATCTTTGATGCATGAGGGAGTTCTTCAGAGGAAACCTTGGTGTTAAGGTGTTCTTTCTGGGTGTAGGGAAGGGAGAGAAATGTCTTGAAAGACATGGCCACGTGCTTGTGGGTCACGTGCTTTGACTGTGGCATGATCGGAGATAACAATGTTGTAGATGTAGTCATCGTTGGCACTAGCAAACTAGGCAGTCGGAGAAGGAAGTTATCTAGGTGTGTAAAAGAATTATGGAGGGTGGGAGTGAAAAGTGTGCCTATCGGTCAGGTGTAATAGTCTCCATATGTCAGTCATGTTGGCGTAGAAAGGTAAATGGTTGTTGGTACCAGGTCATGGTCATTGCTGGATCGGCCACCATGTTTAAGTGTTTCTGGGAAAACTACATTTCCCATGAGCTCTCTTGCTTAGCACGCTCGTTTCTGATTGGATCCCGCCGTGGAGGCCATTTTGTGATCTTTCCAGAACGAGTATCCTACGCAGGACTTGGACGTTTCTTCTCTCCTCTGCTAATTAACCCTTTGCCTGCCAGATAAGTCTGTTTTAGCAATTTCTGGAGTGAAGCTTAAATCATACACACTGTAACTGGGTGATTTCTTATACAGTAAGGTTATTGACACTGAGAATGTCTATACCATTGGAGCTTGGGGCCAGACCTAAGACTAAGGATGCTAGGGTCTCTGTATCCCCTATTGCGCATTGCTCTTCCTGTCATTCAGGGTTACCTAGAGAATTCTTAGGTCATTTATGCCCAGCATGTTCTGATGTTTCTGAGTGTCTTCCAGGGTGCAAGAGTTCAAGGCTACTACTAGGGACCTCAGGTCCACTTTCCAATTCTTTCCAACCCAGTTACAGTGGGTCTTCCATTCTTGGCAGACTCCCTCCTCCGTCAGGTCTTCCCTGCCCAAACCTCAGGGAGTATCTGATGTGTCAGATTCCTCTGAAGAGGAAATCCTGGTGGATTCACATGTTGAGGAATGTTCTGCTCTGGGCTCCCCTCAGTTTTTTTGGGATCCTTTTGAGGCTGATCCTGAGCCCTCCGCTGATAGCCTGATCAGGACTGTCTTGAATACCCTAAACATTCCCTTAGTTCAGGAGTTTCCTTCTGACCCCTCTGATGTGTTTCAGGAGCCTTAAAAAGCCCCTTACTTGCTTTCCACCTAACCCCACTCTTGACCACCTTGTGTCTGAAGAGTGGAAGTCTCTGGACAGAAAACCTTCTGTCTCCAAGAAACTTGCTAAGCTTTATCCCTTTTCTGAGGCAGCGCTTGCTCATTGGGTTCATCCTCCCAAAAGTGGATGCTCCTATCTCCAGGCTATCCAAGTCTACTGCCTTGCCAGTGTCTGCATCTGCTCCAAAGGACTGGACTGACAAGAAACTGGAGGTCTCCCTCAAGTCCATCTTTGCCACTGCTGGTTCTGCCACGCGTCCAGCATTTGCAGCAGCATGGGTGAACCGGGCCATTGCGGTCTGGACTGAACAACTCACTCTTGCTGTCCGTCAGGACGCTCCTACTTCGTAAAAGTTGCGCCTCCTTGCCAACATTTCTGAGGCACAGCACTATGTTTCTGCTGCCCTATTTGATGCCATCCGTTTGGTGGCTAGGGTTTCTACCATGTCTGTTGCCATACGGGTTCTTTGGCTCAAGAACTGTTCTGCTTACACTGCTTCTAAGAAAGCTTTGCTCTCCTTGCTTTTCAAGGCACTTCTTTGTTTGGGCCAGATCTCAAGGATCTGATCAGTGAGGCTACAGGGGGTAAGGGTACCCTTCTACCCTTAGTTCCTAGGAAGAAAACACAATTTAAGCGTAACCAGTATTTCCGTTCCTTTCAGAATGAGACACGGTTCCCTCAGCTCTGAGTACCTCTTCCAAGCCCAAACAGCAATGGTAGCCCAAGGTCTCCTCCAAGCCTTCTTTGGCATGACTCGCCAAACCCGGGTCCACACTCTGCTGTGGGTGGTCATCTGCGTCACAGTCACAGCATTTGGGAGGATTCCGTGTTGGAACCATGGGTTTTGCAGGTAGTGACAGAAGGGTACAGAATCCCTTTTATCACTCTTTCTTCCTTCTCATGCGCCTCATGGCACAGAAAAATGCAGTCTGTTCGGGGCTGTTCAGGCTCTCCTGGAAAAGGATGTTCTGGAGCCGGTTCTGGTTCAGGACAGAGTTTTTACTCAAGCCTGTGGTCTCCAAGAAGGACGGCGGTTGTCGTCCCATTTTGGATTTAAAGGATCTCAATTCCTTTGTGATCCGGACTCATTATCACCAGGAGTCTCTATGGACGGTGATTGCTGCCATGTCCCTGGGGGAATTCCTTGCATCTCTGGATCTTCAGGACGTGTACTTACACACTACCATTCATCCAGAGAGCCGGCAGTGCCTCCGGTTTGCCTGCGACCGGGGACATTTGTTCTCAGCTCTTCCATTTGGTCTGACTGCAGCTCCTCAGGTCTTTAACCGTGTGCTTGGGAGCCTTATTGTCCGTCCTCCACCAGGACGGCATCACAATTACTCCATACATGGACGACCTGCTTCTGAAAGCCTCTTCTGCGGAACTTCTCCATCAGCAGGTTCAGCAATGCATTCATGCTCTCACCCATCACAGGTGGATAATCAACTTGGACAAATCAGATCTTGTCCCTTCCCAGCGTCTGGTCTTCCTGGGCCTCCTCTTCGATACCCAGAAGAACATGGTGTTTCTCACAGACGAGGTGTCTCACCAGATCGCCCACAGGGTTTCTGCGATACTGGCTTAAGATCCAGTTCCAGCCAAGAAGCGGTCATCTCTTGTGGGGAAATTCATTTCCACCATAGAGGCAGTGCCGTTTACCATGGCGCACACCAGGGAACTCCAGCGGTTCATGATCCATGTATGCAGGTGTCGGCCGGACCTTCTGAAGACATCGGTAGTCCTTTCTAGTTTCCTTCTGGATCACAGTGACGACTGATGCCAGCCTCTCTGGATGGGGAGCGGTCCTGGGTCGCGTGAGTGCACAGGGTCGCTGGTCTCCGTAAGAATTTCTCCTTCCCATCAACGTGTTGGAGCTTCGGGCGATATTTCATGGCCTTCATCATTAGATATCTCCTGCTGGATTGTCCAGACCAGGTAGAGTCTGACAATGCCACGGCTGTGGCTTACATCAACAAGCTGGGCGGAACAAGCAGTCTCGCCACTTGGTTAGAGGTCAAGGCTATTTTGTCCTGGGCAGAACACGTTCCTGCCATATCCGCAGTGCACATTCCTGGCGTAGACAACGTCATGGCGGACTTCCTCAGTCGACACGCTGTGGACAGTGGAGAGTGGGAGCTGCACCCAGAGGTGTTCAACCTCATTATTCAGAAATGGGGTCTTCCTTACTTCGACCTGATGGCAACAAGCCACAACATGTCCTGCTCTCAGTGGAGGGGACCCTCTTGCTCTGGCAGTGGATGCAATGTCCATTATTTGGTTATTCCCTCTGGCTTACATCCTTCCTCCCCTCCCCATGTTGCACAGGGTGTTGCGGAAATTGAGACTGGAGCTCTGTCCAGTCATTCTGATTTGATCCTTAGTGGCCTCAACAAGCTTGGTTTCCAGAGCTTCTGGATCTGTCAGTGGCAGAGCCGTTCCGGCTCCCTTGCTGTCTGGATCTTCTACAGGGTTACCTGTGGAAGGAGGATGTTCATCGTCTAGCCTTGACGGCTTGGAAATTGAATCCTCTGTATTGAAGAAGAGAGGTTTTTTCTTCTGGCGTGGTGGCCACTATGCTCAGTGCCCTCAAAACTACCATTGTCTGGTCGATCTTCCTATCTTCATGTGCTGACAAGGACCTGTCTCTGGAATTTAATCTGTCTACGGTCATGGTTTTTTTGCAGGACGATGTAGATAAGGGCCTCATTTTGAGTTCCCTTAGAGAGGGCAGATGTCTGAACTTTTTCTTTCAGAGGCGCATTGGCATCCTTCCTGATGTCAAGGTTTTCTTCCAAGGCGTTGCTCATACTAGTCCTTCCTTCAAGATTCCTGCTACTCCATGGGATCTTAACTTGGTTTTGGGCGTTCTTCAGTGCCTTCCATTCGAGTCTTTGGCTACTATTCCTCTATGCCTGTTGAAGTGGAAAATAGTCGTTCTCCTGGCGATTGTGTCTGTCCGCCGTGTTGCGGATTTATATGCTCTGTCCTGTAAACCACCCTATTTGGTGTTTCACAAGGACAAGGCGGTGTGTCACACCTCTTAGGAGTTTCTATCGAAGGTGGTTTCGGAGTTCCACATCAATCAGGAGATTGTGGTTCCCTCTTTCTGCCCTGACCCCACCTCTGACAAGGAGAGGGATCTCCACTTGTTAGACGTGGTGCTTTGTCTCAGACTCGGTGCGATGTGCATAAAACTTATCAGGAAGACCTGTATCCAAAGTGACTATTGCTTCTTGGATCAAGTCCACTATTTGTAAGGCTTATGAGCTGAGGAAGAAGCCTGTCCCCTTTTGGGTCACAGCTCATTCTACAAGATCTGTTGGGCCGCCTTTGGCTTACAAGAATCAGGCCTCTGCCGATCAGTTGTGCAAGGCTGCCACTTGGTTGTCTGTGCATACCTTTTCGATGCACTACCGTGTTGATGGCTGATGCCAGCTTTGGGAGGAAAATCCTGGAGGCAGTCTTGCCTGTCTAGGATCTTCTTCGCTTCTTGGTGCTTCCTTTTGAGCCGTGTTGTCTCTAGTTCAGTGTGCTGTATAACAGTTTGGGGGTGTTACCCTTGTTCAGTGTCCGTTGATACTTCATTGTTTTGTTGGGTTATCTCTGATCTGATGGTTCATATATGCTCTGGTGAGTTTGGGGGCCTTGCACCTGGTCCTTGCCTTCCTTCCCACCTCTTGGGAAACTCAGTGGTTGGACATCCCAGAGTTACCAGTAATTGGACGACAGAGAAAAGAGGATTTTGGTCTTACCTGTTAAATCCTTTTCTCTTAGTCCATACAGATTACTGGTCCCCCACCCTGTCAAGGGACCATGCTTGGCTCTCCTGTAGCAGACTGTGGGGGTCCTTCAGGGTCATGCTCACAGAAGTCGTCTTTTCTTTCCTTTCCACTATCTAGTCAATAGTTGGTGTCTCAAATCTTTCTGGAGCTGGTTGGCTAGCTGCAGCCAAGGAGGGAAGGTAGGCTCCACCCCCTGCATACAATTTTAGAATTGTTCCTGCCTACAATTAAAGGGGCGGATCGCCTACCCAAAGTTACCAGTAACCTGTATGGACTAAGAGAAAAGGATTTAATAGATAAGACTAAAATCCTTTTTACTGCCAGATGACAATATTTTGTCAATGTCTTATTACATCACATGTCTTAGACGGTGATTTGGCTGTCTGCGATGTTGAGGGAGTTCATGAATGCCTGGACTACTTAATTTCTGCTCTGGAGGCAGTCCGTTGGCTCAATTTCATACACAGGAGCTGCAGTTGGAAATTCTCAGGAATTGGTCCAGACAATAGTGTCAGCACTCCCATGTCGCGTGTCAGACTTTCAAAGGGCCCCATCTGTCTCTGGGATGTCTACTGGTTATCTCAAACTGGGTCTTGACTGATACCAGCCTGACAGGCTTGGCACCATTGTGTCCTCAGAATGCTTAAGGACTTTGGACCAGGGTGGATAACATTCTTTCAATACATGTTTTCAAGATTTGGGGAATTTGTGTTGGTCTCTGTCCCTCTGGGGATCCGTAGTGTGAATCTGTTCTGAAGATGTGATGGCAGTGGCTTTCATCAGCCTCATGGGAGGGACCAGAAGTGCAGCTGCAGGAGATGAGGTCCAACTGATTCTCATAAGCACAGAAGCTCACAAACCAGCTCTCTGCTGTTCATATTCCAGGGGTAGACAACATGGTGGCAGATATTCTTAGTTGCCAACCCCTGGGTCTGGAAATTGGGAGCTCAGAGTTTTTGTCTCTCTTTTGAATATGGGGTCCCCCGCCAATGGACCTAATGGCTTCTCAACTGAACTACAAAGTTCCTCAGTTTTGTGCCAGGTTCCAGGATCCTCTAGTTGTAGACTGGATGATCATTCCTTTGCATTTTCCTCTGGTGGATGTGTTTCTTCTAGTTCCCCTAATTCCCAGGGTGGTGAGGAAGATCAGGATAGTGCGGGCTCATGTCATCCTGGTTCCCTCGTTTTTGCACTTTCTGGTTTACAGCTATTTTTGCTCCATCTGCGTCCTGACTTCTTAACTCTGGGTCCGCAGTGTCATCCTGAAGTGTCTTTGCTGGCTTGGCTCTTAAGGCCAGCATTTTGCAGAAACCGGGGATTTCTGACTTCCATGCTACAGGCTCTAAAACCTGTTTCTTCCAAGGCATATGGCAGGGTATAGTCCCTGTTCTAAATATTGTGTGAAGAATGGAGGTCATTGTCATGGCCTCTTCATCTTCTGGTTGGCTTTTTTCAGTATGGTCTTCAGAAAGGGCTTACTTTTGGCCTTCGTTCTATTAAAGTTCAGGATTCAGCTCTGTCCTTTTCTAGAAACATATTACCGGATGTGCACATTGTTGTCCAAGTTGTGGCTCATGCCTTCCTTCTCTTTCAGGATCCCACAACTCTGTGAGACTTGAACCTAGTTCTGGGAGTGCTTCATAAGGCTCCTCTTGAGCCCTTGTCTTCCATTTCCCTGCTCTTCTTTATGCTCAAGACAGTCTTTCCCCTGCCTGTTGGTTTGGGGAGTGTCCAAACTTATTCTTATGAACATTTTTAAACAAAAGGATCCATAAAGCCCTTCTTGTGAGCACTTAGTCTACAGGACGGTATGTGGAACACAGAAGGAGTAAGTGCTATGGTGTGTAAGTGCCATCTGCCACATGAACTGCTGGTCAGTGGGAGAACTAAGTGCTTTTGAGTGCAGTGATCCAGGGAAGTAGTGGTTCTGTTTGGAAGAGAGTCTGTGAAACCATGTTGTGTTGGGGTTGTAGATGGGAGAGAGCTTTTAGAAGGAAATAAGTGAGCAGAAGTTGGACAAGCTGTTCTTGCCTTGCTCGTAGCAGTTTTGGAGGTAGTTGATTTGCTTCCCTGAAGAGTTGCGTTTTCAGGCAGCGTCTGAAGGCTGGAGGAGAGTCTGATGGGACTGGGAGGAAATTCCAGCGCTCAGGTGCAGTCATGTAGGCTGGAAATAGGAGGATTTAATACTAGGGAGAAAGTAATGTGCAGAATGAAGATGGAGAGTGGGAGTACATTTGTAAAGGAGTAGTTTTTTGGGGGTGCTGTGTTAGTAAGGGCCTTGTAAGTTTTAGCACCAGAATTTTGAATTTCATTCTACATGCTAATGGGAGCCAATGTAGGGATTGGCAAAGAGGAGTGGTGTTAGAGCAGCGATTTGAGGTAGATTAGTCTTGCAGTAGAGCTCATTATGGACTGTAATGGGGCTTACATAAGTCGAGATTGGACATGTCTTTTGGATTAGAATTTTAGTATCTTGGGTGAGGGAATTTTGGATTCTAGATCTAATAAGGAGGTGGCATGAATTGGCGATTGAATGTGGGGAATGAGGGCAGTGTTATGTAGAGGTTGGTGTGATGGTGGTGCTGTTAATGGAGTGCAGTATCAGGGGTAAGACTGGTTGGAGGCGGGGGGGGGGGGGGGGGAAATGTACAAGTTCAGTTTTGCGATGTTTGAGATGAGCAGACATCCACAAAGACACAGCAGAGAGAAAGGTGGATACCTGGGACAGGAGGGAAAGTTAGAGGTCAGGGAAGGAAAAATAGATTTGAGTGCCATCCGAATAGATGGTGAAACCCAAGGGAGTTTGTTTGCCAAGTAATGATGTGTAGACTGAAAAGCGCAAGGAGCCCAGGACTGAACCTTGTGGTACTCCAACAGAATGTTGTGTGTTTTGAAGTGGAGCCAGAGTACGACACAATAAAGTAGCGGTTGCAAAGACATAACAGAGAGAGGGCGGAGTCAGAGACCTAGGGAGTGGTGAGCTTAAAGGAGGAGTGGGTGATCCACTTTGTCAAAGGCAGCTAACAAGTTTAGGAGAATGAGTAGGGAGTAGTGGCCTTTTGACTTAGTGGAGACATTGGCCACTTTAGTGAGGGTAGTGTCAGTGGAGTGATAAGGGTGGAATCCAGATTGCAGGGGATCTAACAGAGGGAACAGGAGTAGAGGAATTTAGTAAGCCGGTTATATAAAAGACATTTGAGGAGCTTTGAGGCAAACTGTAGAATAGAAATGGGCTGGTAGTTTGAGCTTGGGTACAGGGGTCTGATTCTCTTTCATTTCTGGGGGCCTGGCTTCATTTAAGATAAACAGTGGTGTCCTGGAATAAGACCATTCAACGACCATGTTCTCAGGAAAAAAACAGGGTTTATCTAGTGCCTATAAGGATCAGGCCTCTGAATCCTGTAACCCATTTGTTAAAGGGATGGTAATACTTAAAATGTAAAAAAAAAAAATATGTTGTAGGGTTTATCTCCCTGAGTAAAACAAGAGTACTGAAAGGTGTTTCATTCAAAAGTTATTAATTTTCAAAGTTGAATTTTTAGGTGCAATATCACAGTGACCTGAAATTGTACAGTGGCGCTGTTGCTACACGATCCTATGGACAGCTCTGGTCCCGGGACCATAAATCTCCATAGGATGGTGTAGCAACAGCGCCACTGTACAATTTCAGGCCACTGTAATATTGCACCTAAAAAATTCAACTTTGAAAATAACTTTTGACTGAAACACCTTTCAGCAGTGGGAGTACTCTTGTTTTACTCAGGGGGATAAACCCTACAACATATTTTTTTTTTACATTTTAAGTATTACTATCCCTTTAAACACCTCCATGTTAATGTGCTGGATTTGGATGAAGCCAGTTTTGACTGGACGGTTCTGTATGCCGTTGTGCTTGGTGTAGTATTCTTGATATAATTTTGGCCAGTAACCTGTCTTTCCCTCCCTGGAATCTTGGTGGATGTGTTGGTATATCTCCATGTCTCCTGTGTGCCACTTAGGATGTAAGAGAAAAGTGTGATTTCTCTTCAATTCAGGATGTAAAACAGGAACCATGGGGTTGAGCTTCTTCCCCCTCCTGGCAGTCAGGGCACTTCAAAAAGCTTCTTTTGGATAGAGATTTCCCCCTCTTCTTCTGGCTCAACCCCAGCCTTCATTTCCCAGCTTCATGTGAGAGGATGTATAGTGGAATTTATTAGTTTTTAGGTTTGTTTTATCGCTTAGAATTTGGGCTGTATAATCCCCCATTAGGCAGTAGGCTCCCATCACACTGGCTTCTCTGAATTGGACAATAAAACCAAAGGAGTTTCTGTGGACCATTTCTGTGTGGAGGCTGACTTTATAAGTCTGTTCCTCATAGCCCAATCTATGAGATCTGCTCTATTTAGATGGCAGCTTGAAGACAGAAGATTGGTGAGTAAACATTTGAGTGACGTGGTCCTTTTCTGTGTTTCCCCCTATGTTCCCTTCCTTTGTTTTTATGGTGAATTATGCACTCATCCTTCCTCACTTTTATGTCTGAGTAGCAGAGATGGCTAGATTAATTTATCTTTCCAAGTTAACCCATTCAGTGTCAGCACTTTGGTAGTGGTTATTAATCAGTCTTTATTAGTTCCACCTCCCTCTGGTGTACCAAGGTTGTTGTGGTTTCTTTTTTTTTTTTCTTATAAATAACTTTTTAGCTTATTTTACAGAAGTTTGATTTTTGCTGTATGGCCCCTTTACGAATTTGAGCCTTCGCCATGGCTGCCTAGACTTCAATGGGAAAACTTGTGTGGGACATATCTATGCACCCATTTATGCTAAATGGTTCAGTGTTGCTTCTTTTCCTCTGATCATGCTTTATCGCATGATCAAGATTTTGACTGTCTTGTGTCTAACTTGCCACGCTTGGTGGCTGGAAAGCCATGTGTGTTCAGCTATGGGGAAAATCTCAGAATCCTGTTCCCCAGGCTTATTTCTTATTGGTTTGGCTCCTGTTTTTGGTTGCTGTCTTCACCATTGCTTCTACGATGCAGTGGCTGACTTTTCTGCTTTCTCTAGCTCTCCAACTTAAACCTTTGCATACCACATAAGTACCTTCTGGGCCTTGTCTATGACTGGTGTTACTTTTAGCCAGTTACTGTCTAGTTGTATCTACTTTTACTGGACAAGTCTGACCCCTGGGGAGGAAACCAAACTCAAGGATTCAGGAGTTTCCCTTACCCCCTTAAATCCTTGCTCCTCATTCCATGCTGGGCTTCCAAGGAAATATTCTGAGTCCCTATGTCCCTTCTTTATTGTGGCCCCTACTACTCCATAGGTGCTATCCAGCACTGTTCAAGACCCAGCTTTGGTTAAAACACTGTCCTTTGTGGCATCCATTCCCTCATCCATTCAGGGGGTTCTATCCTTGCAACCCCCCCCCCCCCCCAATCAGGTGGGATGATCTTTTTTTTTTTTTTTTTTTTATTTACGGGATAGTCCCAAATAGTATGGGAGACATCTGATGAAGATATGGACTCTTCCTTGTCCTTAGGTGATCCCTATGAGGCTGACCCTGTCCTCTGCAGCAGGGTTTATTACAGCACTGTCGGAGACCATTCAGGTCTCTGAGGCCTCTGTATGTATGCCTCTCCCTGATATTTTACAGTCTTTCCTCCAAACAGCACCCTTGCTAATGTCCTCTTAGAAGAGCGAAAGACCCCAAATAACAGGCTTTTCCCTAATAAGTATATTTCTAAACTCTGCCCTTTTATAGTTTGACTTCTCCCCCCGCTGTTGACTTACTTATATCACACTTCTCCAAAAACACAGCTCTTCCATTGGCAGATGCTACATGTCTTAAGGATCAGGCCAATAAGCACCTTGATTCCCTTCTCATGGCTAATTTTGTGCTCTCTGGCATCTCTGCAGCCCATTTTTACTTCATCACGGGCAAATGGGGTATAACTACCTGGGGCAAGCGGTTTTCTGAAGCATTAAACTCCGTTGCTTCTAAGCAAGATCTGTTAATTTTGGCTAAAAGCTTATTGGAAGCTAATGTGTATTTTTCTAAAGCCTCTCTTAATGCTGCCAGGGTTTCGAGAAAGGCCTCAGCCCTCTGTTGCTGAGCGCTGCACTTCGTGATTAAAGATTTGGTCTGCGAACAAATTTTCTAAGACAGCACTTGTTTCTTTGCCAAAACAAGTCATTCATGACACCACACCACTGGTGATAAAAGTAACATCTTGCCATAGATTTCTTGTAAATGTTTCTTCGAGGTTCAGAGATTTCAACTCCCTCAGGTCTCCTTGATTTGCCCTGCCCCAAAGTTAAATGAGACTTGACAGAAAAAAGAAATCTGCTTCAAAATTTCTGACAAGTGAACCTTTGTGACTCGTCAAGTTCAGGTGCGTCATTGCCTATAAGGGGCATCGCCACCTTTTTTCAAGATGCTTAGGGCGTCTTCTGTGATGGACCTGTGGATTTTTCAGGGTTTTCATTGTTTTTTTGTCAAAGGTTCGTCAGGATTCAGAGTGACCCAGCCCAAGAGTGCTTTTCAGGCTCTTTTTGTCCAACCTTTCTGTAATGGTAAATTCACTAAAATCCTATTTCGCTTAATCCATGTGGAACACAAGACTTTCATCCAGAGAAAAAACAATGATGGGGGGGTTCCTGTTGGGTTCACTTTTAAAAGGTTGCACACAAAAGAGTGTGACCACATAACACACTAACCATGTCGCCATGATAAAAATGTTGATGTGAGAATCTCGTGCTGCATGACGGCACAAAATTGTAATGTTGCCTACTGAATGGACGCATACCTTTAAACCCTGTATAAGTGTTTATCTGATATGGTGAGGTGGCTTGCCCCAGAATTGCTCCAATTCTAATGCATCAGCCCCAGCAATTGTTGTTATTTCACAGTCACATGCCTGCAGCCTGAATTAACCCTTTACTAGCCAGCTTCTGACCTGGATAAATTGTGACCTACAGGGTGTCCTTGACTCACTACCTCTCTTCAGTATCCACTTGACGACCTGGCCTGACCCTGCCTACTTGTCTGCCGGTAGCCAGGAGTGGATCTTCAGTCATTCTCAGCCTGTAGAGGAGGCAACTCTGGAGCTTGGCAGACAAGTAAGCAGGGTCAGGCCGGGTTGCCAAGTGGATACTGAAAAGAGGTAGTGAGTCTGAGGACAATCTGTGGGTCACAATTTATCCAGGTCAGAAACCAGCTAGTAAAGTGTTCATTCAGGCTGCAGGCATGTGACTGAAACAATAACACTGACAATCATTGGGCTGATGCATTATAATCGGAGCAATTATGGGGCAAGCCACCTCACCATATAGGATAAATACTTATACACAGATTAAAGGTATGCAACCGTTCAGTAGGAGACATAAATCTCGCGCTGTCATGCATTGCGAGATTCTCATGTTGCCATCTTTATAATTGAGACGTGGTTAATGTGTTATGTGGCCTCATGCCCTTTTGTGTGCAACCTTTTAAAAGGATACCATCCTTTTGGTTCTCTGGTTTAGGGGATTCCTTTTCTTGTTCCACAGTTTTTGTTTTATCTTTGCAATATGGTAAAATGGAATATGTCCAAGCAGGGGTAAAGTGGATATAGGAGGGAGTCTCCAGTTCGGTGACCTTATTGTTAAAGTGCCCTGCCCTCCTGGAGGAGGAGTATACTTTACCTCATTGTTCCTATGTTCCACATTGACTAAGAGAAAAGGATTTATCTATAAATACACAAAAACCCCTTTTATATTTACCCTGCCTTGACAAAGTTAGTGTTGCAAGATGATGCAATACAGCTTTATTGTACAAAGCATGCATTAAAGGGATAATAATACTTCGTTTTAACTTTATTTTATTTTGTAGGCATTAAAAAAACATGAAGAATGATATAAGTCTTATCTCTCAAACCTTTATGGTTTCTGAGATATTCACAAGCAAAGTTTCCCCCTCCCGCCCCTTTTACCTACTGTAAACAATCTCTTCTCAGATGTGGAATGCAGTCCATAGACTGGACAGATAACAGAAGGGGACAATCTTATTCCTATGAAAACAATGAAATCCCTGTCCCCCTTGACAAGCTTTTCAGGTTTTTCTGTTATCTTAATTGAAGATTGTCCCTCTCTGCAGTCTACCTGGGCAGCTCCCTTCTGCCCTGGCTGAAAAGTGTTACATCAGTAAAAGGGGCGGGAGGGGGACACTTTGCTTCTGAATATCTCTTAAACCATAAAGGTTTGAGAGATAAGTCTTATATCATTCTTCATGTTTTTTTAATGCCTACAAAATAAAATAAAGTTAAAATGAAGTATTACTATCCCTTTAAGCATATAACCAAATATGTCTTCACTGTCTGTGATGATAATTCTGCCCTAATCCAACGGAGGTATAAAACTGTGCAGATAGTTTATTTTCCTAAACCTTAAACCTTTTTTTTTTTTTTTTTTTATCAGAATATATGATTTTCTGTGACCATTCACCTAACATTACTGTCCATCCAACCACACTAAGTATACTTTGTTTGGGAAAATGTGCCATTCTTTTTAACCCCTTAAGGACCGGGAAAATCTGAATTAGATTTGACTGAAGGACCGGAGCAATTTTGACTTTTTTGACTATGTCTTTGTTCAACCATATTTTCTCTTTAATTCCTTTTGTGCACCCACATAAATTTATATACTGTTTTTTTAAGCACAAGTAGGGCTTTCTTTTGATACCACAATTATATGAATACCTCATTGTTTAATTTGATTAAAATAGAAAAAAAGAGGAAAAAAATTGGAAAAAAACATTTTGCTTCCATTTTTCTGTCAGGATTTGCATACTATTAGTTAATGAAAAAAAAATACCCCTAAATATATCCATTTGCTTCTCCTGAATATAAGAGTACCCCATATGCCTAGTATTTTAGTCCTTTACTCACATTTACAAGGTAAATATTACAAGATGGCTGCCGTTATTTCCAACTTGTGATTTTTCAACAATTGGCATGTGAGCATCATAGCTTAGCTGACGGTGCCAGAACCAAAAATGTCCCACAAAGGTATATGTTTCTGAAAACTACACAACATAAGGTAAATAATCAGGAGAATTTTGGAGTTTTTCATGCAGCTATTTTTCCAGAAAAAAATTTAAAAACTGTGGTAATATTTTGTTTTTTTTGCAGTTTTCACACTTACATTTCAATACTACTGTTGATATCAAGCACATGATAGGTGAAGATTTTTAAAAATGCATTGTTTAGTGTTCAGCTCCTTCTTCTGAGTACGGCAATACCCCATATGCATAGGTTATTCAAGGTTTGCGGGAGCTATGGGGCCCAAATTGGAACATGCGCGTTTCCAGTTTCACACTTTGAATTTTCACAGCTTGCATCACTGGTGCCATGTCTCATTTGGGGCTGTGTAACAGTGCTCAACTCTAAGATTTCCCCCCAAAAGTATATATTTTTGGAAAGTAGACACCCCAGGCTTTCATTTTATGTATGTTTTCAATTTTTTTACGCAGCCATTTTACCACCAATCGCTCGTAAATCTTGACGTAAGTTAAAAAAACAGCGTTTTTCACACTTGCACTTCAATGTTGATGTGAATTTCACGCACATGATAGGTGAAGATTTTTAAAAATGCATTGTTTAGTGTTCAGCTCCTTCTTCTGAGTATGGCAATACCCCATATGCATAGGTTTCTCAAGGTTTGGGGGAGCTACGGGGCCCAATTTTGAACAAAAATTTAATTTTCACATCTTGGTTAACTGGTGCCATTACTCATTTTGGGCTATGTTCCAGTGCTGCACTTTAGAATTTCCCCCCAAAAGTGTATATTTTTGGAATGTAAACACCCCCAGCTTTCATTTTAGGTGTGTTTTCAAATTTTTTACACAGCCATTTTACCACCACTTTCTCGTAAACTTGACGTAAGTAAAAAAACAGCGTTTTTCACACTTTGCCTTCAATGTTGATGTGATTTTCAAGCACAGAATAGGTGAAGATTTTATAAACTGAATTGATTAGTGTTCAGCTCCTTCTTCTGAGTACGGCAATACCCCATATGCATAGCTTTCTCATGGTTTGGGGGAGCTACGGGGGCCAAATTGGAACATGCGCGTTTCCAGGTTCACACTTTGAATCTTCACATCTTGCGTTACTGGTGCCATGTCTCATTTGGGGCTGTGTAACAGTGCTCTTTTTTAAGATTTCCCCCCAAAAGTGTATATTTTTGGAAAGTAGACACCCCAGGCTCTCGTTTTAGGTGTGTTTTCCAATTTTCTACACAGCCATTTTACCACCAATCCCTCGTAAACCATGACATAAGTAAAAAAAACAAAAACAAAAAAAAAAAAACAAAAAAAAACAGCGTTTTTCACACTTAGGGTTGGCGGCAGTATACTGGGCTGCATACAAATTGGTTTGGGACACAATTTCACCTAAAATGTCTTTCCCCCAAAAACAAATCAAAAAAATGATCATGGGTAAATCCTTCCACATCAATTTGAATCCCTGGGTTGCCTGTGAATTCTGAGATTTGTGGGCATAAATTAATACCCATTCATTAGGGTCCGGAGTTGCAGGTGTTGGGGCATTTCTTTTGGCAGGTCTTTGGGCAGATCTTTTGGCAGGTGCTGGGGCAGTTGCCAGGGCAGCTCTTGGGGCAGCACTTGGGGCTTTTCTTTGGGCAGGTATTTTGGTAGGTCTTTGGGCAGTTCTTTTGGCAGGTGCTGGGGCAGTTGCCAGAGCAGCTCTTGGGGCAGTGCGTCTTTTCTTGACAGAAGGCCCAGCGTCATCACTAGAGCTGCTCTCACTTTCTGAAAACTGCGCTATGTCAAAATCTGACGCAGTGTCTGTTGCCTCAGAGTCAGACGCCCAAAAGGCATATGCCTCTTCAACGCTGTACCTGTGCTGCATTTTGCCCACTAAAAAAAACTTTTTTTTCTTTTCTTACGCTATCCCTAAACCTAAATCTGACCCTAAAACTTACCCTAGCCTACGTATATCCTGAACCTACCTAACCCAAGTAAACTACCTACCTAAACTGCACTTATGATATATAATTTTTTTTTTCCCCCTAAACCTAAATCTATCCCTAAAACTTTCCCTAACACACGTCTACACTAAACCTACCCAACTACCTACCAAAATACTTAAAACTATATTTACTATTCATAAAAAAAAAAAAAAATTAAAAATTTTAAAAAAATCTAGAAAAATTCAAGGGGGATGGGGGGTGCCCTACAGATCAGAAAACACTGATCTGGAGCAAATTGATCACTCCAAGAATGATCAGATGGGGGGAACTTATTGATCACTGCAGAACAGTGATCAAAGGGTTAATTTTCTTTATTTAAACTTTTTTTTTTTTTTTTACTTTTTTTTTGTACAGTAAGCCTGGAACACCATGTCTCTCTGTCTCTCTCCACCTCAGCAGTGTGCAAGGTGGAGGGAGGCAGAGAGACATGACAGGGACAGTATTTGCAAATACTGTCCCTGTCATTCAGGTTTTGCAACATGTGATTCGCTTTTGAAGCGAATCGCATGTTGCAACAATGTTTCAATGGCTTGTTACTAAGTGTCCCGATACCGGGACGCTTAGTAACAAGCGGTTTGAACTCTTCCATCGCTCCGTGCGGCTGCGATGGAAGAGTTTAACCCTTGACATACCGGGACCGTCAAGGGTCGTTGGAGCACATTTACCCTTGACGGTCCTGGTACGTCAAGGGTCCTTAAGGGGTTAAGGATGGCTTGGTATTCAGTACATAGTGGATAAAGAGATGCCTTTGTATATATTCAATGAGAATGAAGCTGTATAATGTAGACCCATTGTGCCTTCTACATGTATCTAAAAATACATGCAGAAGGCACAATGGGTGAGGGGAAAAAAACTATTTGTTCCCCTGTTGACTTTGTACGTTTGCCCACTGACAAATGATAAGTTTATAATTTTAATGGTATGTTTATTTGAACAGTGAGACAGAATAACATCAAAAAAGTCCAGAAAACTCATTTCAAAACTGTTTACATTTTACGCAGTGAAATAAGTATTTGACCCCTTTGCAAAACATGGCTTCGTACTTGATGGCAAAACACTTGTTGGCAATCACACAGGTCAGACATTTCTTGTAGTTGGCCACCAGGTTTGCACACATCTCAGGAGGTATCTTGTCCCACTCCTCTTTGCAGATCCTCTCCAAGTCATTAAGGTTTCGAGGCTGTCGCTTGGCAACTCGAACCTTCAGCTCCCTCCACAGATTTTCTATGGGATTAAGGTCTGGAGACTGGCTAGGCCACTCCAGGACCTTAATGTGCTTCTTCTTGATTTGGGTCATTGTCATGCTGGAATTCCCATCCATGACCCATTTTCAATGACCTGGCTGAGGGAAGGAGATTCTCATCCAAGATTTGACTGTACATGGCCCCATTAATCTTCCCTTTGTTGCGGTGAAGTTGTCCTGTCCCCTTAGCAGAAAAACACCCCCAAAGCATAATGTCTCCACCTCCATGTTTGATGGTGGGGATGGTGTTCTTGGGGTCATAGACAGCATTCCTCCTCCTCCTCCAAACAAGGCAAGTTGAGTTGATGCCAAAGAGCTTGATTTTGGGCTCATCTGACCACAACACTTTCACCCAGTTCTCCTCTGAATCATTCAGATGTTCACTGGCAAACTTCAGAAGGGCCTGTACGTGTGCTTTCTTGAACAGGGGGACCTTGCGGGCGCTGCAGAATTTCATTCCTTCATGGCATAGTGTGTTGCCAATTATTTTTTTTGATGATTATGGTCCCAGCTGCCTTGAGATCATTGAAAAAGATCATCCCGTGTAATTCTGGGCTGATTCCTCACAGTTCTCTTGATCATTGAAACTCCATGAGGTGAGATCTTGCATGGAGCCCCAGACCGAGGGAGATTGACAGTTATTTTGTGTTAATTCCATTTGCGAATAATCATACCAACTGTTGTCACCTTCTCACCAAGCTGCTTGGCGATGGTCTTGTAGCCCATCCTAGCCTTGTGTTGGAATCAGATTGATTGCTTCTGTGGACAGGTGTCTTTTATACAGGTAACAATCTGCAATTAGAAGCACTCCCTTTAAGAGAGTGCTCTTATCTCAGCTTGTTACCTGTATAAAAGACACCTGGGAGCTAGAAATCTTGCTGATTGATAGGGGGTCAATACTTTTCACTCCGTAAAATGCAAATCAATTTATAACTTTTTTTGAAATTCGTTTTTCAGGATTTTTTTGTGGTTCTGTCTCTCACTGTTCAAATAAACCTACCATTAAAATTATGGACTGATTATTTCTTTGTCAGTGGTCAAACGTACAAAATCAGCAGGGGATCAGATTTTTTTCTCTGTCGTCCAATACAGGTTACTGGTAACTCTGGGAGGTGATCCACCCCTTTAAGTAGGCAGGAACACTTCTCTAAATGTATGCAGGGGGTGGAGCCTCCCTTCCCTCCTTGGCTGGAGCTAGCCAACCAGCCCCAGAATGATTTGTTCCTTTGGTGCGGCAACACCAGGTAGAGAACAGTTCTGCTATAAAATCAGCAGGGGATCAAATAATTTTATCCGTCACTGTATGCCTTTGGCTGTTACAGTTGGAGGAATAAATGTCCAGGGCTTAATTGCTTATATTTATTTTTAGGCTCACCCTATCTGTTGGAATTGTATGTGAAGCCTCTATGGGAAAGGTTAGGACTGCAGCAGGCCATAAGGCCCTAGACTTTATACAAGGGGCAGCTGACCATATATAGACTGTGCTATGCCCTTTGAAGGTCCTACCTACTTGGCAAAAGATTTGGACACACTGGTTAATACACTGTCAGATGAGAAAGGATCTTCCTTAAGCTAGACCATTACATACACAAGACATTTCTTCCATCCCTGCATTACCTGTAAAGCATTTTAGTGGGGAGAAGCCTGCCAACTAGCCCTTTGCCAGGAAAAGGGACCAAATCCCCAAAACAATTTTCCTCAAGGTGGCCAGGTTACATCTTTGTTGTGATGCCAGTCCTTATGTTCCTGTGGAAGTGAGTTTCACTTTCTTTTGCAGTAGGAAGCATTATTTAAAAATTTCTGTGTCTTTCATGTAATTTAACACTGTTTAACACAGTTCTTTATTAGCATGCAGCTTACACATTAAAGTCTGAAAGTGACATTCAAGACTTTGAGAACTCCTTTTTCCAGTACTGAAGATTTCAGAGTAGAAGTCCTTTTGCCAGAACAGGATGATTTTGCCTAGTCGTCAGTCTTACGTTCTGAAATGTTTGTTCTCACAGAGCACTTCAGAGTGGAAGTTTCAAGTTGGCACTAGTACATGTGATGACTACTATACATTTGCAAGAGACTTCTATTTACTTTTATTTTCAAGAAACATGTCATAAATATTGAACTGCTATCAAAGATGGCAAATATGTAAGCTTTAATTTCAGTCCTTCCTTTGGATATCTCTCCAAGATTGTTTACAAAGGTTTGTGTTGGCATCCCTGTAATTACCTTATCTAGATTCTTGGTTAGTGGAGACTTCTACTCAGCCACTGTTCAAACATCTGCAGCTAGTAACTTAAAGGGATAGTAATACTTAAAATGTAAAAAAAAATATGTTGTAGGGTTTATCCCCCTAAGTAAAACAAGAGTACTCCCACTGCTGAGAGGTGTTTTATTCAAAAGTTATTAATTTTCAAAGTTGAATTTTTTAGGTGCAATATCACAGTGGCCTGAAATTGTACAGTGGCGCTGTTGCTACACCATCCTATGGAGATTTATGGTCAACTGACCAGAGTTGTCCATAGGATTGTGTAGCAACAGCGCCACTGTACAATTTCAGGCCACTGTGATATTGCACCTAACAAATTCAACTTTGAAAATTAATAACTTTTGAATAAAACACCTCTCAGCAGTGGGAGTACTTTTGTTTTACTCAGGGGGATAAACCCTACAACATATTTTTTTTTACATTTTAAGTATTACTATCCCTTTAAGTTGTGCACTCTCTGGGTTTGATGGCCAATCTGAAGAAACCAGTCCTGATCCCACAGCAATTGATATTAATCTTGAGCCTGACAAATGCTATAAAAATTACCCTGTGCTTGTGTTTACAAAAGGCCTTTTCAGCGGTTAATTTGGACATAGTTAAGAAAATATGAATTCTTGTTCCACTATCAAATTAAGCCTCTCCATAAGTGAAGCTCTTTGTGCTTGTGTTGCAGGCCAAATATTTCCAGGTTCACTTTTAAAACGTAGCGGACAAAAAGTGCCAAGCTCATGGAGCATTAAGCATGTCGCTGTGTTCAAAAGGGTGACATGACAATCTTGTCCCACATCAGTAGCGTGAGATTCTCATGTCATCTCTTTAAATGTCACTTGTTTGCTTTCTGTGCTAGATGATTACAGTGCAAGCAAGTACAATGAGGGGGTGGTTTTAGAATGCCCAATGTCTGTGGTTCTCTTTAGAAAGCCACTTTCATTCCATTTAAATTGTGCAGCTGGCATTTTGGTCAGTTTGGTGAAGCAGTGTCACTTCTCAGTGGTCATGATGTCAAGGTCAGTTAATGTTAATGTAGCTGAATACCTTTCTAGACAGGTTGACAGGAAGTGTAATCCTGCTGTGTGTCTTCACTAGTGCAGTGGGTAGATTTTAACCTACAAGCGAAAGATTGGGCAGAATTCTTAGCAGGCAGATTATTCAGCAAGAATTGTCCTTTAATCACAAGATTCTTCTCTTTTTCCAGAAGCACTGAGATAATAATCTGCAAGCTTGGTCCATCTAGTTTACACGCTTACAGGTTTGCTTCACTGAGGCTCCTAGAAAATAATTCCAGAGAAAGTATTGCTCTTTACAGGTCCAGGAGGGCTTGGTGTGCTACTGTGAAACATCTGGCTGTGGCAGAGCCATTTGTTCTTCCCTTAGAATATGACCACCTACATAAAGTTCCCCACCAGCAGGCATGGATTTTAAACCTAGCAGCCTGGTTCCTGAAGTAAAATCTTGATCAAAGTTGCCTTCCCAAGTGATTTTCTTAAAACAGGAAGAAAAGTACATCCAATGCTTGAAACAGAACATGGGAAATAATATTTTTGTATCATGCATAGTCCTACTGATACCACCTATATTGTGTCTGTTAGAGTTCCTGCCAGATGACTTCCACTATACTTAAGGTTCAAGTCTTGGCCCCTAAAAGCTTTCTGGATTGTCCAATTGCTGACTGCTACTGCTACATAGTGAAACGGTCATCAAATTGGTCAGATGTCAGAGGTAGAATTGCTGCTTCTTATCCACTTATGGAAGATTCCTTTCAGCCACTATGTGTTCTCGGACGATTTTTTTCACCCCAGATTACTTGAAGCCCTCAGCCAGCGAAGTTTGATCCTCAAGCGCCTTCCCTTAAGCCACCTTAGATGGCCCTCAAAAGAGACTCTTACTGGAAGTTCACTCCAGAATTTGCACCCAAGGTGTCATGGTTCCACATGAATCAAGGTTTAATTTTTTTTACCCTTCTCTGTGTCCTAATTCTCTGAATACAAAAGGAATCTTTATAAACTGGATGATAAAAGATGCTGTATGTATTATCTTTAAAGAACAAGTTCCTTAAGTAAAAGTTGCTCCCATTTTGTTAACTATTTTGGGGCACTTACAGGCAGGAAGGCCTGAATGCTGTTTCAAGAGGATTATGTTCGGCTGTTTCTAGAACTTACACTTGTCAGGGAAAATAACCTCCATAGAAGATTAAAGCTTACTGTATTCTTACCATGGCTGCATCCTGAGCTGGAAGGCAGACATATTTACAGATATGTAGAGTTTCGCTTGGAGCAGCATCCATACCTTCTTGAATCATTACTGAAGCTTCATGGGAAGCCGCATTTGGTCATAAAGTTCTGCAGGCCATTCTTAATTAAAAATCCCTCCTTTTGTGATCTCTCTCAGATGTGCCACCAGGAGACCCCAAAGGAAAGACAGAATTTTTCCTGCCTATCAATTCCTTTTCATTTAGGTCTTTCTTGATTTGTTATCCTTAAAATTTGTTTTTGAGCAGCATTTGATATCTGGTTTATCTATGATCAAAACTCTGGGGATGGGAAGTCATTTTAAAAAAATAGTAACTCTTAATATGTATAGCAAAAAGTGTTTTTTCACTGTCGTCCAGTACAGGTTACTGGTAACTCTGGGAGGCGAAGCCCTCTAGTGGTAGGCAGGAACGATTCACAAAGTGTATGCAGGGGGTGGAGCCTCCCCTTCCCTCCTGGCCGTACCAGCCAATGAGCTCCAGATTGAATTATTCCTCGTTGGAGTAACAGGCTACAGGAACAGCTCTTCAATAGTTTTAGAAATTTTATTATTTTTCTGTCAGATATGGAATACCACCATTAGGCTGATTACCATGACTGACAATGCTCTCTTCAAAGTGGCTAGCTCAGTGTCCAGGACTTTTCAGTGAACCTTTAGTTCTGAAGGGGAAAATCTTGGTATCCTAGTGCTTCCCAGAAGTTACCCACTGAGGTAATTTCTTAACCCATGGTAATCTGAAGACAGAAAATCTGCAGGAAAGGTGAGCGACCCTTTGAGTGCTGCAGGCTCACTTGTCCCCTGGTACCCCTCCGCACAGGGGTGGACGTTTGGAGTTCTCATTGGGCACTCCTGCACTCATTGGGTCTATCTGTATGTCTGTCTGGGTGTTTGGAGCAGGTTTCTGTGGTAACTTAAGCCTTTAGCTGCTGTTTGGCACTTTATTAGGGGGTTTCATGACACTATTCCTACTGGATTGGTGTTTTTATAGTATTCTTACATGTTCACTTGCTGTTTTACATGTTTTTATGCCTTTCTTCAAGTTTACTTTGAGTTCTGCGCCTTTAAGGCGCGCTTTACCACGTAGACACATTGCTCCATTCACCTTTATGGGACTGCATTGTTTGGGACATATCTCTGCAACCTCTTGACACAGCGACTTCAGAGATGGCTCATTTTACTTGTCTACCCTTGCTTTTTCATCCGGTTTACAGTTTCAGTGTTTTGGGGGGCTCAGGGGGCTTCGGACACCATTTAGGATATTTTTTGAAAAAAACTACATTTCCCATGAGCTCTTGCTTCATGCCTAAATTCTGATTGGCTCCCGTCGCGGCAGCCATTTTGTGGGCTGTTTTCAGCTACTATCTTAACACTGTGCCTGAATTCTCTTCTCTCCTTTGAGGATTAACCCTTCGCCTGCCAGATAAGTTCAAATTAATGTCTTCTGAGGTGAAAATTTAATCTTTAACACTGTTTCTTGGATGATTTATTGTACAGTATGGTTATTGACACTATGTGAATGTCTATTCCGCTGGAGCTTGGGATTGGAACTGTGACTTGGGAGGCTGGGGGTCTCTGTATCCCCCATTCCACATTAATCTTCCTGTCACTTAGGGCTCCCTAGAGAGTTCTCAGGTCCTATTACCCAGCATGTTCTGATGTTCCTGACAGCAACCCAGGTCCCTCCAGCCATGCTATTGAGCCAGCTTGGATGCAAGAGTTCAAGGCCGCAACTAGGGACCTCAGGTCCACGCTTCAACTCTTTCCATCCCAGATCCAAGGGGACTTCCTGGCTTGACAGGCCCCCTCTGGTATCAGATCTTCCCTGCCTAAACCACAGGGAGCACCTGATGTCTCTGACTCCTCGGACGAGGTATTGCTCATAGACACTGATGTGGAGGATAATACTGTGTTAGAATCTACCTGGGATATTTGGGACCCCCTTGAAGCTGACCCTGACCCCTCTGCTGAGGGCATAGTCAGAGCTGTATTAACCACTCTTAACATTCAATAGGCCCCTGACTTATTTTCCTCCCACTCCCACTCTGGACCGGCTGGTCTCAGAAGAGTGGAAATTCCCTGATAAGACTACTTCTGTAGCCAGAAAGTTTAAGCTTTATCCATTTTTTGAGGTTACACTTGCTAAATGGGTTCATCCCCCCTAAGGTGGATGCTCCTGTCTGTAGGCTGTCTAATCTACTGCCTTGTCTGTTTTTTTGATGCTTCCTCCTTTAAGGATTGGACTGACAAGAAACTTGAGGTTACTCTCAAGTCCATTTTTGCGACCACTGGGTCTGCCATGCGACCTGCCTTTGCTATTGCGTGGGTTAACCGGGCTGTTGCAGTCTGGACTGAACAACTCGCCACGGCTGACTGTCAGGATGCATCTACTTCAGAGAAATTGCGCTTGCTAGCTAATATATCTGAAACATTATGTTTCTGCTGCTGCATTTGGTGCTGTCCGCATGATGGCTAGGGTTTTCTCCATGTCTGTAGTGGCTTGCTGACATCGCTCCCCTGAGGCAGCTCTGTTATCCCTGCCTTTCCAGGGTACCCCTTTGTTTGGGCGTGATCTTAAAAGAATTGATCAGTGAGGCCACTGGGGGCAAGAGTACTCATTTGCCTTTAGTGGCTAGGAATGAAGTACCGCTTAAACACAAACGGTATTTTCGTCCCTTTCAGGGTGAGACACGCCAGGCGAACCGAACGGTTCCCTCAGCGCCGCATCCCTTCTCCTAGCCCAAACAGCAATGGACGCCCAAGATCTCCACCAAGCCCAAGGCTTCCTAGACTGATTCGGCATGACTTTCCAAACCTGGGTCTGCATTCCCCTGTGGGTGGCCGTCTGTGCCTCCTTCACAGCGTTTGGGAGGAGTCTGTGGCAGACCCATGGGTTTTACAGGTGGTGTCGGAAGGGTACAAGATCCCTTTTTCTTCTCCTCCTCCCTTTCGCTTTCTTCTTTCTCATACATCTCAAAGTGCAGAGAGACTCTGTCTTTTCGATAGCGCGTTTCAGGCTCCTTTGGACAAGGACGTCCTAGTGCCAGTTCCTCTTCCGGACAGGGGCTCCGGGTTCTATTCGAACCTCTTTCTGGTCTCCAAACAGGATGGCAGATGTCGCCCTATTTTGGATCTGAAGGACCTCAACTCTTTTGTGCCTCGGAACTCACTATCGCCAGGAGTCTCTGTGCACAGCCATGTCGCCGGGGGAGTTTCTTGCACCTCTGGATCTTCCGGATGCCTATTTATGCATCTTCATCCATCCAGAGAGTCGGCAATACCTTTGGTTTGCCTGCGAGAGGGGACACTTCCAGTTCTCTGCTCTCCCCTTCGGACTGACTACGGCCCCTCAGGTCTTCCAGCGGGTGCTTGGGGCTCTGATTACTGTCCTTTCTCAGGAGGGCATCAGACTGTCTCCCTACATGGACGACTTGCTATTGAAGGACACGTCTGCGGACCTCCTCCTTCAACAGCTTCAGACCTGTACCTAGTCCCTATCCAATCACGGGTGGATAGTCATTCTGGACAAGTCGGACCTGATTCCTTCTCAGAGGCTGGTGCTTCTGGGCCTTCTCTTCTATACTCAAATGTGCATGGTGTAACTTCCAGAGGAGGTAGCTCACCAGATTGCTCACAGAGTTTCTGCAATCCTGTCTTGGGATCCAGTTTCACTTCTGAAGCTTTCCTTCCTGGTGGGGTAGTTCCCCTCTACAGTGGAGGCGGTTCCCTTTGCTATGCTGCATACCAGGGAGCTACAGGGATTGTCATCCAGATGGGAGGGTTGTCTGACTCTACACCAGACGAAGTTGGTGTTCCTTGCTTTTCATGTGAACTGAGCCTATCTTGGTGGCTCAACCTATCCAACCTGCTGAAGGGTTGATGCTTCCTGATTCCCTTTTGGACCAAGGTGACCACGGACATCAGCCTGTCCGGCTGGGGAGCGATTCTGGGTCGCCTGGGTGCTCAGAGCCAATGGTCTCTGGGGAATCCTTCTTCCGATCAATGTCTTGGAGCTACGGGCTATCTTCTATGCCCTTTGCCGTTGGACGGTCCAGTTAGAGGACTGCCCGGTCCGAGTGGAGTCCGACTACGCCACGGCTGTGGCTTACATCACCAAGCAAGGCGGTACAAGATGCCTCGCTGCTTGGTTGGAGGTCAAGGCTGTTGTGCCTTGGGCAGATAGGTACGTTCTTGCCATATCCGCAGTTCGCATTCCAGACGTAGACAACATCATGGCGGACTTCCTCATTCGGCACACTGTGGACAGCGGGGAGTGGCAGTTGCATCCAGAGGTGTTTTAACTCCTTGTTCAGAGATGGGGAATCATTCTTGCATCATTCTGGTGGCAACGAGACATGACAGGAAGGTTCCTATGTTCTGCTCTCGATGGAGGGATCCTCTGGCTCTAGCAGTGGAAGCTCTGTCCATCACTTGGATGTTCCCACTGGCTTACATTTTTCCTGCTCTATCCTTCTTGATCAGGGTCATTCGGAAGCTTCGGCTGGAATCTTGTCCTGTAATTCTCATTGTTCCGTTTTGGCGTCGACATTCTTGGTTTTCGGAGCTTCTGGCTCTGTTTGTAGGGGAGCCGTTTCGGCTCCCTTCTCGACCGGATCTTCTGCAGGGATACCTGTGGAAGGAGGATGTCCACTGTCTGGCTTTGACGGCTTGGAGGTTGAATCCTCAATTCTACGGAAGACAGGATTCTCCTCGGGGGGTGGTGGCTGCCATGCTTGGTTCTCTCTTAAGCCGGTTTCCTCTAAGTTCTACCACCGTGTTTGGCCTACCTTTACCTCTTGGTGTGCTGATGGGGATTTTCACTTGAGTTTTACCTTCCCAACGTCCTGGCATTCTTGCGTGACGGGTTGGATAAGGGACTCAGTTTGAGTTCCTTAAAGGTGCAGACCTCTGTGCCTTCTGTGTTCTTTCAGCAGCGCATTGCGGTTCTGTCTATCAAGGTTTTCTTCCAGGGCGTTGCTCATGTCCGCCCTGTCTTCCGGAGTCCTGCTTCTTAGTGGGACCTCAATTTTGTTCTGGGGGTTCTTCAGTTTCCCCCCTTTGAGTCTTTGGCAACTATTCCTTTACGTTTCTTGTTGTGGAGGATGGCCTGCCTTTTGGCGATTTGTGTCTGTTCGCCGTGTTGCGGAGTTACGGGCCTTGTCCTGTAAGCCACCTTATCTGGTGTTTCCAAGGATTTGGCGGTGCTCCGTACCTCCAGGGAGTTCCTTCCTGAGGTGATCTCCGAGTTACACATCAATCAGGAGATTGTGGTGCCCTCTTTCTGCCCTAACCCCTCCTCTGACAAGGAGGGAGATCTTTACTTGCTGGGTGTGGTGTGCTGCCTCCGGTTTTATGTGCATTGCACTGACGCTGTCTGGAAGTCTGACGTGCTGCTCGTCATTCTTGAGGGGCCTAGAGCAGGAAGACCTGCATCTATGGTGTCTATCGATTCCTGGATTAAGTCCACAATTAGTGAGACATACAAGTTGAGAAATCAGCATGTTCATTTTAGGGTTACTGCTCATTCCACCTGGTCCATTTGGGCCTCCTGGGCCTATAAGAATCAGGCCTCTGGTGATCAGCTGTTCAGGGCGGCCACTTGGTCCTCTGTGCACACCTTTTCCAAGCACTACCGTGTGGTTGTGCTGGCTTCGGTTGACGGCAGCTTTGGGTGGAAGGTCCTAGAGGCAGTCTTGTCTGTCTAGGATCTCCTTCTTGGTTCTTAGTGCTTCTTTACCTGTTGAGCCCTGCTGGCTCTTGTTATGTGTGCTGTGTGATGTTTCTGGGGTCGTTTACCCCAGTTTGGTGTCGGTTGACACTTCAGTTTGTTGTGCTATCTCTGACCAGTTGGTCCGTAGATGTACTGGTGACTTTGGGGACCTTGCGCCGGGTCCTTGCCTCCTTCCCACCTCAGGAAAACTCAATGGTTGGACATCCCAGAGTTACCAGTAACCTGTATTGGATGACAGTGAAAATAGGATTTTAGTCTTACCTGTTAAATCCTTTTCTCTTAGTCCGTACAGGTTACTGATCTCCCACCCTGTCAAGAGACCATGCTTGGCTCTCCTGTGGCAGTATGTGAGAGTCCTTCGGGACATGCTCACAGGAGTCTTCTTCCTTCCCTTAACTAGTCATGGTTAGTGTCTCAATTCAATCTGGAGTTCATTGGCTGGTGCAGCCAGGAGGGAAGGGGAGGCTCCACCCCCTGCATACACTTTGTGAATCGTTCCTGCCTACCACTAGAGGGCTTCACCTCCCAGAGTTACCAGTAACCTGTATGGACTAAGTGAAAAGGATTTAACAGGTAAGACTAAAATCCTATTATTTAAAAGTTATTGGAATTTTTTAGGTGCTAGGCAGCTGTGGTCCGTTGACCATAAACCTCTGTATGGTGTAGCAACAGCAAACTGTAAAATTTCAGGCCTTTGAAGTACTGCATTTAAAAAAGTTTCAAAACCAAATTTCTGTATCTATTATCGGACAGTATGAGAAGCTGCATGTGCATTCACTTACTCCATCTGCCAAGTATATGGCTATGAAATTTAAAAAAACCAAAGCAAAAAAAAAAAAAAAAGAGAACTGTATTCTATGTACCCAAGCAACACATCCGTTCACTTAAACTATTATTTAATGGTCAGTAGCCAAATATGAAATTGGGCTTCATGGTAACTTTTTAAGGTACTTTTCTTTTTGTTTATCAGAACAATATTAGCGGCTTAAGAACTAGGGATATTTTGCCCTTTAAGGACCACAAACACCTCAGTGTGGTACATGCACTGCAGCATGCCTCAGCCTGTTTAAATGTGAACTTTGTGTTATTACACTCACGCTAGCACACACGCTGTCATGTGTGCACACATTCTCACTCTTCATATTTAGGTCAATCCTAGTCGGATTATTTCTACTGAGCAGCATAAAGGTTCTCAATAGCAAAAAGAGATCACAGGCTGTCTTGATAGCCGGGGATCCCTTACTCCTGCTGAAATTAATGGAGAGTTTGAGACAGCTGGCTTTAATCTTCTGATCATGAATTGTGAGTCGTTGCTTTTGGCAGCGCTCCTAGTATGTATAAAGGCCCAAATTGCAATTATAAACTTAAATGTGCATTATAATGCATAAATCATTATGTTTATAAGCACCCTTAAGTGTTTAATATGGACCTGAATAAAATATAAAATGTTAAAGGTGTAAAACACAGACCTATATATTATGTCAAAATAGTTGAACACCTTCCCTACCTGACAAAGTTCATTTTCTGCTGCAGGACCTGAAACCTGGGAACCTGGCTGTCAATGAGGATTGCGAGTTAAAGGTACATACAGTTTTTCCTGTAGTATTTTTGAATTCTAGTCTCATTTGCTTTGAATTTGTACTTCATACTCTATAGTCACCCCTTGTACTTCAGTATTCTGTTTTTTGGTCATACTGTACACCATCTCTTCCCTCACTCTTCTACTTTCTCATTCTATCTAATTTAATCTCACTCTTCTCTTACATCCTATATAGAACACAGGTACCATTGGGGTTCAGTGCCTCCATTTGGAGGACAGAACACATCTCAAAGACTGTGTCTTGTGGGTGGAGACTCCCTCCTCCAGCTTAACCCTCCCCCACTTTGTAAGTGCCGTAGAATGAATGATGGCAGGAAACACTAATTTTTTTTAGACTTTTATTTTTGTGATAGGTATGAGGTTGTCACAATGCCCCCATTTTGTGTTAACATTATTGGGCTTACCCTGGAGTGAACTGACCAATGTGCAGGTGCTGTGTGGACCGTTGCAGCCCTGTGGAGAGAATCTTGCATGTCAGATTTTACTTCCAGCAGTCTCTTTGGGCTCTGTTTGCTTTCAGCTACAATGATAAACAGAAGAATGGTGAGTAACCCCTTGTGCCTTGGTCCACATAGTCCCAATCCTGTGCTTCTCCATGCATGTGTATTTCTGAGCATTTCCAGGCTCTTGTGCTCATGTTGGGTATTTTCTTAATCAATCATGTTTATTCTCATAGGACTTTAACATAAGGCTAGCTGCAGTGGATAGGGATGAACCCTTTTTCCTGCTGTTTTCACTCCTTTGGTGTGTTTAGGGCATTGTGGGAATTGTTTATACTTTTCCTTCATTTGTATCCTACTTCTGTGTCCACTCACGGCAGTAGAATGGGTATGGTCTCCGCCGACCCAGCTGGTAGGACCAATCAAAACTCTTTAAAAGTCTCCTCTCGTTACTTGCCCGCCATTTATTTGGTTACCTGGCTCCTATTCCCCTTTGGCTACCTTAAGTTGCTGTCCCAAGAGCATGTCTTCCCCGTGATGAATCTGCTCCCTGCCAACCCCACCAATGGTGGTGATGAGGTTGCACAGCTACTACTAGTTCCCCAGCCGATTCCCATTGTTATCAAGATTTAGATTCGGTCTGTTCCTCTGAGGAAGAGGGCAAAGCCCCAGAGGAATCGCCTCTTTTAATATTGACAACATTGATGTCCTAATAAAGTTTATGAGCAAATCTTTAGGTAATACTGGTACTCAGAAGCAGTTAAATGCCATAGATACAGCATTTATTGGTAATAAAAAAAGAAGCACCTGTGTTTCCAATTCATTCCTCCGTTCAGTCCTTAATCAAATCAGAATGGGATAAAGTGGATAGAAGATTCCCTTTGTCAAAATGTTTTTTCAGGATGTACCCCTTTGATGATGCTAAAGTACTTCCTTGGGTGTCCCCACCTAAGGTAGACATTGCCTTGGCCCAGTTAGTGAAGAAAGCCACACTGCCTATGGAGGATGGGTCCTCCTTAAGAGACCCAATGGACAGAAAAATGGAGAATGTCCTAAAGAAACAGTTTACCTTGCTAGGCCAAAACATTCAGGCTGCCACTTCCATAGCATGTCTGTCCAGGGCAACGAGGATATGGTTGTCCGATCTGGAGGAAAAAAATAGATTCATATATGTCTAAAACCAGATTGCTTAAGTAAGTGGCAGTTATCAAGGAAGCCACCAGCTATAACTATGATTCCTCATTAGATGTAATAAAATTACTTGCTAAATCATCAGCTATGTCCGTAGTCGCAAGATGGTCCTTGTGGATCAGATCCTGGAGTGCTGATACTTCATCCAAATCTTTGTTAGTCACATTGCCATTCTCAGGCAATCTGCTATTTGGCTCACAACTAGAGGATTTAATTAAATCCTCTGGAGGCAAAAGTTCCTTCCTGACTCAAGAAAAAAGATTTCCCAAGCATTTTGGAAACCGTTCCTTTCATTCCAGGAAGCTTCCCTTTCGAGACAACAGGAGATTGCAGCATCAACACTCCATTGATCAATCAAGACAATCTAACCAGCAGAGAAGTAATTACAGAAAGGACTTCACAAAGAAGGTCCAGTTTGAGAGAATACCAATGAGGTTCAATGGGCCCCACCCCCAGGGTTGGTAGGGGGCAGACTAACCCTGTTTTCCACGATCTGGACTCACCTGTGTCCAGATCAGTGGGTATTACAGACTGTGGGGATGGGGTATCCACTGGAATTTTTATCTGTCCCCCTCAAGAATATTCAAAACATCCAAGAATCCCAGATCTACAATCAAAGCAAAAGCCATGATCAGGTCAGTGGAGGAATTACTAAAAGCAAAAGTAATTCAGGAGGTCTCTCAGACTCCGCCGAACAATCTACTGTGTCCTGTTCCTAGTACCAAAATTGTCAGGAGGGTACAGGACTATTCTAGACTTGAAATATCTAAACAAATTTATCAAGACCTCCTCATTCAGGATGGAATCACCCTCATCAGTAATGAAGGCCATTCCCCCAAAGAGCTTCCTATCATCAGTAGATCTTCAAGAGGCTTATCGCCACATTCTTATCGGGCCCTGCCACAGGAAATTCCTGGGTTTTGCAATTGGGAAGGATCCTTATCAGTTCAGGGCCATGCCTTTCTGGCTTCCTTCTGCTCCAGGAGCCTTTACGAAGATCTTGGCACAGGTATTAAGGAAGGAATACCAGCAATTCCTTATTTAGACAACTTCTTCATTGTAGCCCCTTCATATCACCTAGCCCAGGAACATACAAGATGAACCCTGGAACATCTCTTCAGCCTAGGCTGGATAATAAACCTAAGGAAAACCCATCTGACCCCAGCACAGCAAAACTGTTTTCTTGGAGGCAAAAATTTAGTAAGGTTGATCACTTTATTGACTAGCTAAACAGATTTAAAATGCAAGCTTTCAATACTTAGGTCTCTTCCCCATGCATGTTATAAAGATAAATATGAAAACTTCTCTCTTAAATACAAGTACACATTACATTGTTTATAATGGAAATAAGATAGTCCAGATACTGATTCTTTGATCAGTCAATGGTAGGGGTTGTGATTTAAATTGCATTCTTCCTCTGAGGAGTGCAGGTATTTCTGATCCCAGAGGGACTGTCATAAAAGTTAATTCACAATGTGATAATGTGACAAACTGTCTATTCAGCCCATAAGTCAAAGAATCAAATTGTAGTATTTTACCTCCCATAATTTTCTGTCCCTCTGAGTGCGAAATTGTCCCATCAGTACAGTCAGTCTAATGTCCCTGACACTGTGTCCACTTTGGCAAAAATGTTCTTCCACTGATGTGTATGGTGTCTCTGTGGGAGAACATTTTTTTTGCCAAAGTGGACACAGTGTCGGGGACATTAGACTGACTGTACTGATGGGACAATTTCGCACTCAGAGCGACAGAAAATTATGGGAGGTAAAATTAATGCTACAACTTGATTCTTTGACTTATGGGCTGAATAGACAGTTTGTCACATTATCACATTGTGAATTAACTTTTACAAATGCCAGCCTGAGGGCACGTGGTCCCCAAAAGAGAGACTTCTGCACATAAATGTCTTAGAAATGAGAGCAGTCAGAAGGGCTCTGATCCATTTTAAGGATTCACTGTCAAGGGAAAGCAATGTTTGTCAGATCAGACAACCAAGCCACAGTAATATCCTATATTATAATTCGCTAAGGATGTTTGTCAGAAGCCGTCATGCACAGTAGAGATGGCTGCGCATGCTGCAGTCATGCGCAGTAGAGACTGCCCGCGCCATTGCTGATACGGAGCGGGGCGCTCTGAAATCAAACTGTGGTCCTCTCTGCGCACCTTCCTGGGACCTTCGGGCAGTAAGTACTTTGCATGACAGTGTTTGCCCGTGTACACGGGCTTTAAAACTAGTACTTAAATAATCAGGGAGGCACAAAAAGCAGGAGTCTAATGCAGGAAGCAGCGAAACTGCTAGCTTGGGCAGAGGGGGATCCTGATAGGGTTTGCCTGGGTGTTGAGACTTTCTCAGCAGGACACTAATAGACCAAGGAGAATGGGCTCTGAAGACATCAATTTTTCAAGAGGTTACAGAGATGTGGGGTGCCTCCTCAGTCAAAGCAAAGTGCACCCAGTATTTTGCACATTGGTAGAACGGGAGATCCCTGAGACAGGATGCCTTGAAGCAGAGATGGGATTTCAAGTTGGCTTACATCTTGTCTCCAATACCGATCATCCCGGATGTTCTCAGGAAAATAAGGGAAGAAAGAACAGAAGTAATGATTGCACCACATTGTCAAAGAAGAATTTGGCATTCTCATCAAATACAAATGTTAGTAGCACACCCCTGGCTAGTTTGGGTAGCACACTGTCGCAAGCAAGGGCTATACGCCCTGCTGAGACAGTGGAGAGAGTGTGGGATTGAAAGGGTTAACAATACCAGATCCCTGGTTACCTGTTACTATTCCTAGCAACCACTAAATTAACCCCTGAAATCCCTCCTGCAGTATCACCCCAGTACTACAATTTGCTTTCTTAGGTTACCCCAAACACAACAGAATTACAGTATAAAATCACCTTAATAATCAGACGTATAGAATTAAACCTTTAGTAGTGTGTTCTAACTGATCTTCCTTCAGTGAGTTCATGTTAGAGAACCGAGACAAGTGCTGATTAATAGAACATTTAATCTGCTGGGTACAAAAAATAGAGAAATAAAGGACATACAGAAATAAAGATCACACGTAGGCAAGACAGTCCATAAAATAAAATGGGAGAAACACCAGAAATCCCTATATACAATTACCGATACATTAAGTCCTTGTGGGAACTTCAGATGGTAAAAGTTCCCCCTTCCAGTTGTTACAAAGAAATCCCCTGTTTTTTTTTTTTTTTTTTTTTATCCAAAACCCATATTAAATACATTCCACAGTTCCTTTTAAGAGGCCAGACCCCTGGGGTGTTACCTGGGAGGGTCAGGGGCTTGGCTGGACAGTTTACAGCCCTCTCAGTCAGACCTGTCAGGGATGTTACTGCAGTGTTCTACCTGAAAAGTCATAAGGCTTCCCAAAACATGCAATTTATAGCACACCTCTGTAATGTTAGAGTAATCACATTCCTCATATTTGTGTGAATATCTGGACACCAAATATGCTGGGTCTAACTGGTTGCAAAGTGACTACTGTAACTCATAGCAGGAGCACCGCTCCCTGGCATGTTTGGTACCACCAAAGGTGTAAAACCTGGGCATTCTAAATATATAGTTGTATTGAACCTTTTTACACTATATATACATGTTCTCCCTATTTCATATCATATGGCTGCTCCCTGGATAAACCCCCATTAGAGCAAATGTTCTGAGACATTTTATGACACGCTATATGTCCTGCTCTGCTGATGTTATCTGCTCATCCAATTTAGCGAACACTTTAAAAGGTGCAATAAAATATGCAAAATAAACAAATTGTACATACCAGAGGTCTCCAAAGGCCTTGACATGACACACACGATATACTCTCTTAAGGGACAGTTCTCCATCCAAACCCGGCCTCCTTGAAATTGACGGTTTGGCGGCTGAGCAGCATTTTTTACTTTCAAAAGGATAACTAAGTGAGGTAGTCAGTACTATCTTAGCAGGAAGAAAACAGTCCACCTGTAGGATTTACTATAGAACTTGGAAAACGTTCAGATTCTGGTGTCTTGAAAATAATCTCTCAAGCCAAAACATTTCCTCAGATAACGTACTAGATTTTCTACAGAAAGGTTTTAGTTTGGGACTAAAACTTTAATCCTTGAAAGTACAATTACCTGCTGTGTCAGCCATCCTGGCAACTCAGTTTAGTGACGATCTCCTGGTGAGGTGGTGTATTGTCAGCATTATCTAAAACTAGACCTACCATTTGAGAGGTGATTCCCCCATGGGATTTGAATCAGGTTCTAGATCCGCTATCGACATCTAAATCTTTTGAACCTATGCATAGTATTCCTGTCAAGAATCTGTCTCTCAAAACAGCGTTGCTTATGGCTATTATGTCAGCCAGGAGAGTGGAGGAGTTGCAGGCCTTATCCTGCAAATCTCCATATATTGTTTTTCTTCAAGATAAGGTAGTACTTAGAACTCGCCTGTCCTTCAGATCGAAGGTGATTTCAGACTTTCACATCAATCAGGAGATGGTTCTACCTTCTTTCTGTTCGAACCCTTCATCTGAAAAAAGTTTCATAACTTAAACCTAGTAAGATGCCTGTCTTACTATTTGGACAGAACTAAGGTTTTTAGATCCTCAGATTCCCTCTTCATCCACCACTTTGGCAAGTATAAGGGAAAAGCGGCCTCCATCAGTAGATAGATTAGGGATTGCATCAGGTTGGCATATCAAGATGCAGGGAAACTGCCTAGTTTGAAGATCAAAGTGCACTCTAGAAGAGCAATGTCAGCCTCCTGGACCTGTAAGGAGGAGGCATGTTCGCAAAAAATATGTAAAGCAGCCACATGGGCCCCAATTTCCACTTTTATCAAGCATTATAAGTTGGACATTCAAGCTTCTGCCGATGCCAAATATGGGAGGAAGGTGCTCCAAGCTATTGTTCCTTTGTTACGGTAGTATGTTTTAGAACGGTTATCTTTCTGTCCTGTCACGGATTTGAAGACTCTCAGACTTAAGGTTTGGTAAAAACTTAACTTTATTAAAAGTTAAAGGCAGTCCCCATAGGGTAAACATACATAACAATACAACAGTAATAGCAGATATAATAGGTTCTACCGGCCTTGCCTAAATACTGGGCAAGGCAACCCAAGTGACAGTAGTAATAACAGGCTCTACCGACCTTGCCTATACCGGGTAAGGCAACCGTGAGATGACATATACCGGTTCTACCGGCCTTACCAATACCGGGCAAGGCAGCCCAAGGAATGCGTAATGGAGGCTTTACCGGCCCTGCCAACACCGGGTCAGGCAACCTTAAAGATGGTGAAATACAAGGTTCTACCGGCCTTACCAATACCGGGCAGGGCAGCCCAAAGGAATGCGGAATGGAGACTCTACCGGCCCTGCCAATACCGGGTAAGGCAACCTTCAAGATGGTGATGTACAAGGTTCTACCGGCCTTACCAATACCGGGCAAGGCAGCCCAAAGGAGTGCTGTAGTAGGCTCTACCGGCCCTGCCAATACCGGGTAAGGCAACCTTAAGGATGGTAACGTACAAGGTTCTACCGGCCTTACCAATACCGGGCAGAGCAGTCTGAGCGAGTAGACCAGATGTCAGATGACTAAGACAGCAGAGAGAAATAGGAATTATGGTCTTACTCATTAGAAGTCTATTGCCAGGGATAATCAGACGACTGCATAGGAGTGGACTGCGACCTGGCCAAAGTACTGGATCATCCAGGAGCAAACCAACGTCCGCACGTTGGGACCAACCGTAAATAACACCACCAGGTTAATGGAGTAAACCAGTGTCCGCACGCTGGGACCAACAGTAAATGTCGCCACCAAGTTTAATGGAGTAAACCAGCGTCCGCACGCTGGAACCAACATTGTATCTCGCAACCAGGTTTAATGGAGCAAACCAGCGTCCGCACGCTGGAACCAACAATGTATATCGCAACCAGGTTTAGTGGAGTAAACCAGCGTCCGCACGCTGGAACCAACAATGTAATCGCAACCAGGTTTAGTGGAGTAAACCAGCGTCCGCACACTGGAGCCAACAATGTATATCGCAACCAGGTTTAGTGGAGAAAACCAGCGTCCGCACGCTGGAACCAACAATGTATATCGGAACCAGGTTTAGTGGAGTAACCCAGCGTCCGCACGCTAGAACCAACAATGTATATCGCAACCAGGTTTTAGTGGAGTAAACCAGCGTCCGTACGCTGGAACCAACAATGTAATCGCAACCAGGTTTAGTGGAGTAAACCAGCGTCCGCACGCTGGAGCCAACAATGTATGATCAGCAGCGAGAAGAACAATGTCGCCGGAGCAACGGCTGGAGCAGGAGATTCAGGAACTCAGTAAGATTAACCCGCAAGGTGCTGGAACACAGGAAGACTAGAATACAGGCACCCAGGAACACTGGAATACAGGAACACTGGAACACAGGATCAGTAAGTACAGCAGGAACAGGCCCAGAAGCCTGACCAGCAGGTCAGGCAGAGTGAAGTCAGAAACACCACGAAAGGGCAACCTGGAAGTGCTCAGCCTGGGTTTAAAAAGGCTGTGTGAGGAGGGCTAATCACAGACAGCCAATCATGATTATTCAGCAGGTGAAGGATACTGAACAGCACGAATCACGGGCACCGTGATAGTACCCCCCTTTCAAAGACCCCCCTCTCTTAGAGTAGGGTCTAGGCTTCTGAGGGTATTTGGCATGAAATATACGTAGTAACTTGGGTGCATGAAGGTCCTTACTGACTACCCAGGAACGATCCTCAGGACCATAACCTTTCCAATGCACCAGATACTGTACCCCTCCTCTACGTCTACGGGAATCAATAATATTTTGTACTTCATACTCCTCCTGCCCCTCGACTTCAACAGGACCTGGCCTCACAGGAGTGGTAGTATAACGGTTACAAACCAGAGGTTTAAGGAGAGACACATGGAATACATTATGAATGCGCATAGAAGCAGGCAATTCCAAGGCATAAGAAACAGGGTTAATTTTGCGAATGATCTTGTACGGACCAATGAACCGAGGTGCCAGCTTATTAGATGGGACCTTGAGCTTTAGATTCTTGGAGGACAGCCATACTTTATCCCCGACTTGGAAGGAAACCGCTGGAAGACTTCTGCGATTGGCACGACGCTGATGTCGCTGAAAAGACTGACCCAATGCCCTCTGAACTTGTGCCCATGTGGAACGGAGTTGCTCTATATGCTCATCCAGAGCTGGAATCTGCTGTGTCTGAAAGGAATCCGGGAGCAGACAGGGTTGGAACCCATAATTGATCAGAAACGGAGAGCTCCCGGAGGAAGAATTAACTGCGCAGTTCCTGGCGAACTCTGCCCTAGGCAACAAGTCGGCCCAATTATCATGATGGTCAGTCACAAAACATCGCAGAAACTGTTCCAATCCTTGATTGGCCCTCTCAGCAGCCCCGTTAGTCTGGGGATGATATGCAGAGGAAAATGATAGCTGTATGCCCATCTGTTCGCTAAATGCCCTCCAGAATCTGGACACAAACTGGCTCCCCCTGTCGGACACCAGCACCCTGGGTACTCCATGTAACCGAAATACTTCTCGAGCGAATACCATTGCCAGTTTTTTTGGCCGAAGGAAGGCCACGGAGGGGTATGAAGTGTGCCATTTTAGAAAACCTGTCTACCACCATCAATATGAAGGAGTACCCTCTAGACCTGGGCAATTCTCCCATAAAGTCAATAGAGACGTGAGACCAAGGGCGTTCACCATTAGGCACCGGCTGAAGCAAGCCCACAGGGAGATGTCTAGGAGTTTTGGCACGGGCACAGGTGGCACAGGCATTCGTAAAATTGGCACAATCTGCTTTCATAGAAGGCCACCAAAATAGCTGAGAGAGAGACCAGAACAATTGATCTCTACCAATATGTCCCGCAGCCTTAGAGGAGTGGTAGGTTTCAAGTAATCGAGTACGGAATGGCTCAGAGACAAAACTTATGCCCACTGGAGTCTCATGAGGAGCAGAGGCTTGGGATGCCAAAATCTCCTCCCCTAGTGGTGAAGTAATACTAGTATGTATGGTAGCCAGTATTCGATCAGGTTGAATGATAGATGCTGGTACCTCTTCTCTGTCAATCTCAGCTTCAAATTGTCTAGACAGAGCATCAGCCCTAACATTCTTTGATCCCGGCAAGTAGGATACAACGAAATTGAATCGGGATAGAAACAGTGCCCATCTGGCCTGGCGGGAAGACAATCTCTTGGCCTCAGAAAGATACGTCAGATTCTTGTGATCAGTTAGAATCAAAACGGGTTTTTATGTGCCTTCAAGTAAATGACGCCATTCTTTGAGAGCGAGGATAATGGCCAGTAATTCTCGATCACCAATCTCGTAATGACTTTGAGCACTAGTCAATTTTTTGAGAAGAATCCACAGGGTCTGAGTGTACCGCCTTTAACCTGTCGCTGAGAGAGCACCGCCCCGACCGCAATATCTGAAGCATCAACCTCTAAAGTAAAGGGAAGTAGTGGATTAGGGTGGGACAACACAGTCGCTTCAGCAAAGGCTACCTTCAACTTCTCAAAGGCCACTTAAGCAGCCACCGGCCAGAGGGATGGGTTAGCGCCCTTATGCATGAGGTCAGACAGAGGTTTCACGATAGAGGAGAAGTTTTTAATAAACTTCCTGTAATAATTGGCGAAGCCCAGAAACTGTTGGATGGCTTTGAGGCTCTTGGGTTTAGGCCATTGTAAGACTGCCGTCAATTTCTCTTTATCCATGGCAATGCCGTCTTTGCCAATTATAAACCCCAGAAACGGTACACTGGTTTTGTGGAACTCGCATTTCTCCAGTTTACAGAATAATTTATTTTTTCGTAAGCGCAGCAAGACTTCAGACACATCCTTGATGTGTTGTGACAGGTCTTTGGAGTGGATAAGTATGTCGTCAAGATAGACTACAACACAAGATTGTAACATATTTCTAAGAACGTCATTGATCAGTTCTTGAAATACTGCAGGAGCATTACATAGACCAAATGGCATGACTAGGTATTCATAATGCCCAGATCTCATATTGAAGGCAGTTTTCCACTCAGCACCGTATCAAATTGTAGGCTGCCCTCAGGTCCAATTTGGTGAAAATCGAGGACCCCTTAAGTCTATCAAACAGCTCGGTGATGAGTGGGATTGGGTAGGCATTCTTTGCCATCAGCTTATTCAGCCCACGATAGTCTATGCATGGTCGCAGTTCGCCACTTTTTTTCTTAACAAAAAAGAACCCGGCGCCGGCCGGAGAAGTAGATTTCCTTATGATTCCTCTACTGAGGGCATCTGCTATGTATTCCTCCATAGCTTGGTTCTCCTCACAAGACAATGGATACGTGCGTCCCCTCTGTGGCACTGCTCCAGGACTCTGTTCTGTGCGACAATTGTATGGTCTGTGCTGAGGCAGGGCGCCAGCCTCTCCCTTACTAAAAACGTTGCTGAACTGCCGGTAGACATCCGGTAGTGAAGGGGAGGTGCACAAGAGCTTAACAGGGTGAGTAATGCAATTATTCATACAGAACTGAGACCAAGCAGCAATCTCACATTTCTGCCAATCAAATTGTGGGTTGTGCAACTGTAACCAAGGAAAGCCCAAAATCACGGCATGGTGAGGAGAATTAATCAATTGGAACTGCTGCTCTTCCTTGTGAAGAGCCTTAATAGTCATGGACAAGGGCATCGTTTCAAAAGTAATTTGGGCGGGTTCCAAAGGTCTGCCATCAATTGCTTCAATAGCAAGAGGGGTTTCTCTCTGAATCCGTGGTACCCCATGCAATTCGGCAAAGGTATTGTCCATAAAATACCCAGCTGCACCAGAATCAACCAAGGCCAAAACCTCAACTGAGCGTTGTGTCCATGACTATACCACCTGTATGGTGGGTTTAAGTGTGCCCAACAATGGGGATGATTGGACACCACCTAGGGCCTGTCCCGCAAGGTACCCTAGGTGTGTTCGTTTCCCGGACGTACCGGACAAGATCTTAACAGGTGACATTTTTACCGCAATACAGACATAATCCTTGTGTCTTGCGATACCTTCTCTGCTCCTTAGTTAACCTAGTGAAACCCACCTGCATAGGTTCACATGGTTCCTGTATGGATTAACTAGGTTTGGATGCAGAGGGAGGGTTGGGTGGGCAAAATATGCTACTGGACCCATTTTTCTTTAACCATACTCTTTGCTCTCTGGCGGTTAATCCTTCACGTATTCTGGAGTCAATTAGAATCACGTATTCGATATAATTATCTAGGCCAGTAGGTAAATCTTTCGCTGCGATCTCATCCTTAATCTGGTTACTCAATCCTTGAGCAAAGGCTGCCAACAGGGCCTCGTTATTCCATCCTACCTCTGCTGCCAAGGTGCAGAATTCAATGGCATAATCGCCAACAGTGCGCCTGCCCTGTTGTATGTCCATGAGACGTTTAGCAGCAGAGGTAGTTCTACCAGGAGGCTCAAATACTCTCCGAAAGGATTGCACAAAATCACAGAAATTCTTTGTGCAAGGTTTAGCGTTTTCCCAAAGTGGGTTAGCCCAAGCCAATGCTCTGGCAGTCAGCAGGGATATCATGAACCCAACCTTGCTGCGATCACTAGGAAATGCGTGTGCCGTCAATTCCATAAATATTTCAAGTTGATTGATAAACCCTCTGCATAGTTGAGGGTCACCGTCATATCTCAGCGGCAAGGGTGCAGAAGCCGTTAACCCTTTGACTGCGGTCCCTGGGAACCTAGAGTCATTCTCCGGTGTCTGAATTGGAGAGACCACCGGGCTAGAACCAGACTTATCAGCAAGTACCAAACTGCGTTCAAGAATAGTTTGGATAGCAACCGCTAGCTGATCCAAACGTTGCTCGAGCGTATCCATCCTCCAATGGATATTCTGTGCGTTACCATCACTCTTACTGTCAGAGGTCATGGCCCTTTCGTACTGTCACGGATTTGAAGACTCTCAGACTTAAGGTTTGGTAAACATACATAACAATACAACAGTAATAGCAGATATAATAGGTTCTACCGGCCTTGCCTAAATACCGGGCAAGGCAACCCAAGTGACAGTAATAATGACAGGCTCTACCGACCTTGCCTATACCGGGTAAGGCAACCGTGAGATGACATATACCGGTTGTACCGGCCTTACCAATACCGGGCAAGGCAGCCCAAGGAATGCGTAATGGAGGCTTTACCGGCCCTGCCAACACCGGGTCAGGCAACCTTAAAGATGGTGAAATACAAGGTTCTACCGGCCTTACCAATACCGGGCAGGGCAGCCCAAAGGAATGCGGAATGGAGACTCTACCGGCCCTGCCAATACCGGGTAAGGCAGCCTTCAAGATGGTGATGTACAAGGTTCTACCGGCCTTACCAATACTGGGCAAGGCAGCCCAAAGGAGTACTGCAGTAGGCTCTACCGGCCCTGCCAATACCGGGTAAGGCAACCTTAAGGATGGTAACGTACAAGGTTCTACCGGCCTTACCAATACCAGGCAGAGCAGTCTGAATGAGTAGACCAGCTGTCAGATGCCTAAGACAGCAGAGAGAAATAGGAATTATGGTCTTACTCAGCAGAAGTCTATTGCCAGGGATAATCAGACGACTGCATAGGAGTGGACAGCGACCTGACCAGGAGGAAACCAACGTCCGCACGTTGGGACCAACAGTAAATAACGCCACCAGGTTAATGGAGTAAACCAGTGTCCGCACGCTGGGACCAACTGTAAATGTCGCCACCAAGTTTAATGGAGTAAACCAGCGTCCGCACGCTGGAACCAACAATGTATATCGCAACCAAGTTTAGGAGAAAAAACCAGCGTCCGCACGCTGGAACCAACAATGTATATCGCAACCAGGTTTAGTGGAGAAAACCAGCGTCCGCACGCTGGAACCAACAATGTATATCGCAACCAGGTTTAGTGGAGTAAACCAGCGTCTGCACGCTGGAGCCAACAATGTATGATCAGCAGCGAGAAGAACAATGTCGCCGGAGCAACGGCTGGAGCAGGAGATTCAGGAACTCAGTAAGATTAACCCGCGAGGTGCTGGAACACAGGAACACTAGAATACAGGCACCCAGGAACACTGGAACACCGGAACACTAGCATACAGGAACACTGGAACACAGGATCAGCAAGTACAGCAGGAACAGGCCCAGAAGCCTGACCAGCAGGTCAGGCAGAGTGAAGTCAGAAACACCACGAAAGGGCAACCTGGAAGTGCTCAGCCTGGGTTTAAAAAGGCTGTGTGAGGAGGGCTAATCACAGACAGCCAATCATGATTATTCAGCAGGTGAAGGACACTGAACAGCACGAATCACGGGCACCGTGATATGTCCTCACTAGGGTGTTATTTGGGAATGTGCTTTTCTATGTCTTAAGTTTCCCCTCCATTCTGGCATACTGCTATGGTTTGTCCCATTTTACTGCAGTGGAGTGGACACAGAAGAAAGGAGGACATTTACTCACCAATATTTTTTTTCTTCCGTGTCCCTCCATGGCACATCTGCCCCTTTTCACCTGTGTTTTTGTTCTATTTTACAGCTTCATTAAAGAAAATAACTGGCAGGCAAGTAATGAGGGGAGACTCTAAAGAGTTTTGGTTGGTCCTGCCAGCTGGAGGGTGGAAACGATGCCCATTCTACTGCCTTGGAGGGACACAGAACAAATAGAAATATCGGTGAGTAAATTTCCTCCTTTTTGTCCCCCCTTGGATGTGCCCTGGGCAGTTTGGGAATCTGGGTTTCCTTAGTAAATTTGAACACATTCGTTGTTGCTCCTCCTTTAAGAACTGGAGCCCGCACGTGTCTGTCTTTGCTCCATTGACCTCTATGGGTGTTATTTATTGGGACATATCTCTGCAACTATTTGTCAAATGAAGATCAGAGCGGGCTCTATTTTTGTCTCCTCATGCTCTTTCATTTGGTTCATGTCCTGAGTGCTCATGGCGATTCCATGAATGGAGTTGTAGGCATTGGTATGCAACAGCAAAAGAAAAGACTAGGTTTCTCAGAATGCCCATTTCGCAGCCACCATTTTACTTCTCTTTCTTTTCCTATGCAGAGGCAGACTTTCCTTGTTTTCCTCTTCCAAAATAACCCTTCACTTGCCAGATAAGTGTATTTTCTCTACTTTCAAGGGTGATTTGTTGGTCTGGGATTTGTTTCTAGTAGTTTACACTAGTGTGGGACACTTTTACTGTCAGAATGTCAGACTCTAAAGGGCATGGGGGTAAATCTAAATTCTTTTTTCCTTTCAGGGGGTGCTTCAGTCATGTAAGTCACCCACTACCTCTAAATATGTGGCCCCTGTATCTTGGAGTGTTCCTCAGATCCTAGGGACTTCCATCGAGGAGGAATTGCCAGAAGGGAAAGATGAGGAGTGGGAATGAGGTTATGAATTCATCTTACTCCCATGGGGACTCTGAGACCCACTTCCTTTGGCTGAGCGGCTCATTTGAGCTGTCTTGGATACCCTTCAGGTCTCTGGCACCTCTGATGAGGGATCTTTTTCTACAGATTTCTTCTAGAAGTGTAAGAAATATTCACCCATCCCCCCACCAATGACACTCTTTACCAGATCCTTCTGGCAGTGTGGAAGAACCCAGACAAATGGCTATCACCAAGAGGTTCCCTAAGCAGTACTCATTTTTGAACAAAGCTTTGGCACAGTGGGTCTCTCCTCTGACCGTGGACCCTCCTTTTTTTTTTTTTTTTTTTTTTTTTTTTTTTTTTTTTCCCCCCCAGTTGGCCAAGACTACTGTGCTGCAGATGCAACAGGCCTTAAGGATCCAGAGGACAAGAAGCTGGACTCCATGCTCAGGACCAATTTTGCAGCCACTTGAGTGGCACATAGACCTATTTTTGGCTCTGCCTAGGCAAACAGGGCTGTTGCTATGTGGGGTGAACAGCTGATAGAGGCTGTGTGCACCAAGCTTTCCAAGGAGGATTTGTTTATTATTTTGTCCAAAATTAAGGAGGCTAACGATTGTATCTGAGGCTCTTTTTGAGGTGGTCAGACTGTCCGCAAAAGCCTCAGCCTTTTCTGTTGCTGTGCAATGCACGCTGTGGCTTAAGATTTGGTTTGCAGACCAATCTTCCAAAAAGTCACTGGTTTCCTTGCCTTTTCAGGGGAAATCCCTGTTTAGACCTTAACTAAAACATATTATTAGTGATACTACTGGGGGCAAGAGCACCTTGTTGCCTCAAATGCCCATCAAACGTCCAACTATGGAGAGGAAACTGCGTCTTTCGTTTCCCTGCCAAATGGAGGCACAGAGGCTGTAACGTTCTTAGGCCACCCGCTCGTTTCTCCGCCAAGCCACAGACAACAGTTACAACCCAAACTAGCAGGTTCCGCAGAATCCTGGTCAGCTGGTACCTGTAGGGGGACGTCTTTGCCTTTTTTAATACGCCTAGGAGTCCTCAGTCACTGACCAGTAGGTTTTGCGTGTAATCTTGGAAGAGTATCGCATAGATTTGGGATCCCCTTCCTCTGTATCGTTTAGTTTTTGTCAAAGGTGCCAAAGGAGCCAGACAAGGCATGGCTATTTCAGGAGGCAGTGGATTTATTGCAGGCATAGAAGGCTTATTCCAGTACCTTTTCCAGAGCGCGGTTCAGGTGTGGTACCGAGGCAGTATGGTGGCTGTCTAGCCACTTTTAACTTCAAATGTCTCAATAAATATGTGATGACTAGACACTTCTCAATGAAATCTTTGCATTCTGTCATAGCAGCAATGTGCCCAGGAGAGTTTCTGGTGTCCCTGGACTTTCAGGATGCGTATCTACACATCCCTATCCACCCAGACAGGAAAAAAAAAAAAAATCTGTGATTTACCTTCAGCTGGGATCATTCAGTTCACGGCTCTGCCATTTGGCCTGGCTTCTGCACCTTGTGTGTTCACCAGGGTTATGGGGGTCTTAGCGGCCTTCATACATACCTGGGGCATCTCCCTGACACCCTATCTGGATGACATTTTCCTCAAGGATCCCTCAGAGGAGCTCTTGGTCCATCACATTCAAGAATGTGCTCCGCTTCTGGTCCACCACGGGTGGATTTTGACCATGCTGAAGTCCTCACTGGTGACTTTCTAGGAATTAGTGTTCTGTGGTTGAACTTCAACACCCGCTAGGAAAAATTTTTCCTTCCGGAGAATAAAATTCTTCTGGTAATGCAGGTCTCAGGTCCTGGAGTGGCCCTCTGCCACATTTAGAGAGTCCAAGAGTGCTGGGAAGACTAGTGCCAAGAGTAGAAGCTGTGCCTTACTCTCAGGTGCACACAAGAGAATGTCAGAGATGTCATCCAGAGTTGGTCCGGGAATCTTGCACGCTTGGAATGTTCGATATCACAATCTTGAGGCCAGCTGGGACCTTCAGTGGTGGTTGCGCTGGCACAACCTGGAACAGGGGAAACACTTTGTGATACCAGAATGGGCTCTGGTCATGATGGATGCCAGCCTGAGCGGCTTGGTTGTGGTTCTGGGTCACCTGGGGGTTCAGGGAAGGTGGACGCCAGAGGAGTCTTTTCAGTCCATAAATGTTTTGGGACTCTGGGCAATCCTACTTGAGCCCTCGTGTTCTGGCCCTCTGGACATCACTCTTGAAGGGTAAGCCGTTGAGGGCCTAGTCAGACAATACCATGGCTGTGGCTTACATAAATCGCCAAGGGTGGAATCGCAGTGCTGCTGCTGGGTTCGAAGGGAGGTATGTTTTTGGTTGGGCGGAAGCCCACGTTCTGGCGGACTTTCCAAGTCTCCAAGATGTGGATCCATATGGAAACTCAGTCTGGGAGTATTCTACCTGGTTGTGCAACATTGGGGTGTGCTGACAACAGATATTATGGTGACCAGGGAGAACAGAGTGGTTCTGACCTTCTGCTCCCAGAAGGGCGATCCTCTGGTCTTTTTAATGGATGCAGTGTCGAACTCATGGAACTCCCACCTCTCATGTCTCTCCTCCATTTCCTCTCATTCGTAGGGTATTCCAGAAGATCAGGAAGGACGGTACTACCATAATTTTGGTTGCTCCATAATGGACCAGAAAGTCCATGGTTTGCAGGCCTAGTCCATCTTTACATTCAAGACGCATTCCAACTCCTTTCCAGGCAGTACCTCCTATTCCAGGGTTATCTGTGGCACGATGATGTGGAAAAGATGACTTTGATGGCATAGAAGCCCACATTCCGAGGTGAAACGGTTTCACAACTGAGGTCATCTCCATTATGATTCATGCATATGCAAGCCTGTCTCCTCTAAGGCCTACCATTGGGGGTGGTCTATTTTTCACAAGTGGTGCGTGGAAAAGGCTGGGTCCTCTCAGGAGTTTGCCATTTCTTTGGTTTTATCCTTTCTCCAGGATGGTGTGAACAAAGGACTCTGAGTTCCTTAAAGGTTCACATTTAAGCTGGATGTCAAGGTTTGTCTTCAGGGGTGGTTCATGTCTAGCCTGCCTTTAAGGCTCCCAATCCTCCGTGTGACCTTCATTTTGGTTTTGGCATTGTTGCCAGGCCACCCTTCAAGACCCTTGTTTCCATGCCTCTGCTTCAGTTGATGCCCCAAATGGCTTTTTTTTTTTTTTTTTTTTTTTTTTTGCAGGGGTCTGTCTGCTGAGTTGCAGGCTTTGTCTTGCAAACCACCTTTTCTGGCCTTTCATAAGGACAAGCCAGTGTATTGAACCTCTCTGGATTTTCTTCCAAAGGTGGTTTCTGAGTTCCACATCAATCAGGAGATTGTTATTCCTTCCATTTGTCCTGTCCCTAAGACTGATGAGATATCTCCATCTGTTAGACGTTGTGAATTGCCTTAAATGTTATGTGCACTGTACAGATCCTTTTCACAAGACTGACTGTCATTATTGATGGTCCTAGGGCAGGTCGAGCTGCTTCCAAGGTTACCATTGCCTCTTGGATTAAGGCTACTAATATATGCAGACCTATGAACTTTGGAAGAAAACTGTTCCCTTCAAGGTCACTGCACATTCCACTAGGTCTGTGGAGGTCTCTTGAGCTTGCAAGAATCAGGTCTTGGCTGAGCAGTTGTGCAAGGCAGTGACTTGGTTCTCTTTGCACACCTTTGCCAAGTACTACCGTGTGCAGAAGGTCCTACAGACCATTATGCCTGTTTAAGAGCATGCACACTTGGTTGCCATAATGTGTTCAGTTGTTTGAGCCCTGTTCTTTTGTGCTGTGTCTGACACTTACTGTCTGATACTCAATAGTCCTGGGAACTCTGGTATCTTGGACAGAGGCTTGAGGTCCTTTCTCTTTTTTTTTTTTTCCCCACCTCTCGGAGCTTAGTGTTGGTATATCCCCATGGTACCTGTGTTCTATATAGGATTTTTGTTTTCTTTCCTTTTAAATCCTTTTGTGAATGTTCTGCTTGTTTTTAGAATAAGATGCATATATTGTCATAGTGACTTGGATGAGGAGTATATTGGCTGCTGTGTAAGAAAGGCCATGCTGGCAGTGCTAAGGTTGAGGGTTGGTACTTAAATTTATTTAACTCCTTAAGGAGTTAAAAAAGCATGCCATTAAGATTAATGGTAGGTGCATTCCTATTGAATGGAGAATAGTTAGAATACAGTGCAAGCCAAGGATTCAAACTATGTAGTAAGTCAGGCATGCTAGCTGTTGCAAGAGCATGGCAGCTTTCAAATTCAAGTGGGATTGCCAGTGCATGGGGATGAGTGATGGCCACATTTAGCATCATATGGAGAGCATGATCTGGAAATTTAGGAATTTTAGGAAGAAGTCACATTTGTATGGAAAGACAGCATAAGGGGTTCTTCGGGACAATGCGTGTAAAACTTTACAATACTTTTGCAAAGCTAAGTCCCAAATGTGGGAGATTTTTCAGAAAAGTCCACCAAATGTGAAATAGCATACCTGTTTGGGAAATCTCCAACATTTGTCAGATCAAGTAGGAAAAATATTCAACAGAGGTTCTATGCCATCTAGTATACAGTTTTATAATGTATGTCCTTTGATGAGAAATCTCCAGCATATTTAAACTTCACTCATAACCCAGTAAGCCAGTGATTTACTGTAAGGGTAAGCTTTAATTCAGGCTCCTATTACCAATGGAAGTATGGTTTCAGTAACCAATTTAAAGTGATAGTAATGTTTCACAAAAAAGTGGCTCCAATTAATCTTCATAGTATTTGAACCATGGAGAGTGTTATTTCTATACAGTAAGAGTTGTAATTTAAGCGTAATTGATAAAATATCCCCCTTCCACCCCTTTCACTTAGTGTAAGCTGCTTCCCCTCAGATGTGGAATCTGGTCTCTTGACCAGACAGGTCGCAGCAAGGGACAGTCTTCTTACTGTGAGCATAAATAGAACCCTAAAAGACACAAACACAAGAGAGAGGGGGGAGAGACCTATAATGTAGTATGTTCACAAAACTGGAGGAATTGCTCAGCTATAGATCAACTCACATTTTGAATGTCATTGGGCAAATACCAAATGACACACAAGGCTGGTGGAGGATATAGACTCTGCCTCCACACAGATAACTTGACAACTGAATCACTACAACCTCCAGGCAGGGTTCGGATATCCGCGGGGAATTATAATACTGGTTTTCCCCGCGGTAGAACCCAACTGACGAGCATCCACTGGTTCAGCAAGTGTTATCCTTGAATTGAGCAGTATGAAAGTATACCAGATGATAGAGTATGCAATTTATTGCCTAAAAAAAATAATAAAAACCACTTTATCAGGGGGACAAAAAAAAATACAAATTGTTCTGCCACAAAGTACAACATTTTGGCGGCAGTCTGATTGGAAACTTGCTATCATTGGCGCCAAGAGATTCAAATGAACCAATCATAACACACAGCCGCAGCGGGGCCCATTAGACTAACATCTTCGGATATACAACAAAGTTTATATTGTTACATCTTGTCCCATCCCAGCAACTGATATTCCTGGGTCTTCTGTTCGATACTCAGAAGAGCATGGTGTTTCTACCGGACGTAGTAGCCCATCAAATTGCACAGTGGGTATCTGCAATTCTGTCTCAAGATCTGGTCCCAGTTTAGAGGTTGCCTTCTCTGGTGGGGAAGTTCATCTCCTCGATAGAGGCGGTTCCATTTGCCATGGTGCACACTAGGGAACTTCAGAGGTTTGTGATTCAGGTGTGCAGGGATCGACCAGATCATCAGAGATTATCGGTGTCCCTTCCCCCTCATGTGGAATTAAGCTTGGAATGGTGGCTGGATCTTTCCAATCTGCTGAAAGGGAGATCTTTTCTGATTCCCTATTGGACCACGGTCACGGCGGATGCCAGCCTCTCGGGCTGGGGAGTTGTTTTGGGTCGCTTCAGCATTCAGGGTAAGTGGTCCATGGAGGAGTCCCTTCTCCCGATCAACATCCTGGAACTTCGAGCGATATTTCATGCTCTCTGTCCTTGGGTGTCTCAACTGGAGGACTGTCCAGTCCGACAATGCCACAGCAGTGACCTACATCAACAGACAAGGCGGAACAAGACGTCTCGCCGCCTGTTTAGAGGTCAGAGCTATTCTGTCCTGGGCAGAGTTTCATGTTCCTGTCATTTCCGCAGTGCACATTCCAGGCGTAGACAACATCATGTCAGACTTCCTCAGTCGTCACACAGCAGACAACGTAGAGTGGGAGCTACATCCCGAGGTATTTCAACTCCTTGTTCAGAAATGGGGGATGCCCCATGTGGATCTGATGGTGACACAATAGGAAGGTTCCAGTGTTCTTTCGGTGGAGAGACTCTCTAGCTCTAACTGTAGATGCCATGTCCATTCCTTGGACATTCCCTCTGGCCTGCGTCTTTCCTCCCCTTCCAATGTTGATAAGGATGTTGCGAAAACTAAAGATGGACCGTTGCCCGGTCATTCTGATTGCTCCGGATTGGCCTCATCAGTCTTGGTATCTGGAGCTTCTGACTCTGTGGCGGAGCCCTTTCTGCTCCCATCCCTTCCGGATCTTCTTCTGCAGGGTTACCTGTGGAAGGAAGATGGGCATCGGCTCTATTTGACGGCCTTGAGGTTGAATCTTCTATTTTAAGGAAGAAAGGGTTTTCTTCCGCTGTGGTGACTATTATGTTTAGTGCCTGTAAGCCCGTTTCTTCCAAGATCTATCACCGTGTCTGGTCGACCTTTTGTTTCTTGGTGTGCTGACAGTGATCTGTCCCACGATTTCGATCTACCTACTGTCTTGACTTTTCTGCAGGACGGAGTGGATAAGGGACTCAGTTTGAGTTCTCTTAAGGTTCAGTCCTCTGCGCTTTCTGTCTTCTTTCAAAAGCGCATTGCTATCCTTCCTGATGTCAAGGTTTTCTTCCAGGGTGTTGCTCATGTTCGTCCTGCCTTCAGGAGTCCTGCTCCTCAGTGGGATCTTAATTTGGTTTTGGGCGTTCTGCAACATCCTCCCTTTGAGTCTTTGGCTACTATTCCTCTGTCTCTTGACGTGGAAAATGGCCTTTCTCCTGGCGATCGTGTCCATTCTCTGGGTTGCAGAATTTCAAGCTCTGTCCTGTAAACCACCATATCTGGTGTTTCACAAGAATGAGGTGCTTCGCACCTCCAAGGAGTTTTTACCTAAGGTTGTCTCCAAGTTTCACATCAATCAGGAGATTGTGGTGCCCTCTTTCTCCCCTAACCCCTCTTCTGACAAGGAGAGTGATCTTCACTTATTGGCTGTGGTGCGTTGTCTCAAGTTTTATGTCCATCGCACTGAATCTGTCAGGAAATCAGACGCTCTGTTCGTCATTCCTGAGGGTCCTAGGACAGGAAGACTGGCGTCCAAAGTGACTATTGTGTCATGGATCAAGTCCACTATTCGTAGGGCCTATGAGCTGAGGAATAAGCGTGTTCCCTTTCGGGTCCTGGCTCATTCCACCAGGTCTATTGGGGCCTCTTGGACCTATAAGAATCAGGCTTCTGCTGATCAGCTGTGCAGGGCAGCCACTTGGTCCTCTGTGCACACCTTTTCGAAGCACTATCGTGTGGATGTGCTGGCCTCAGCTTATGCCAGCTTTGGAAGGAAGGTCCTGGAGGCAGTCTTGCCTGTCTAGGATTTCCTTTGGTTCTTGGTGCTTCCTTCACTTTTGAGCCCTGTTGGCTCTAGTTCAGTGTGCTGTGTAACAGTTCCTGGGGTGCTTTTTCCCCTAGTTTTGTTGGGCTTCTTTGACCAGTTGCTTCATAGAGGTTCTGGTGACTTTGGGGGCCTTGCTCCTGGTCCTTGCCGCCTTATCACCTCTGGGGAACTCAATGGTTGGACATCAGAGTTACCAGTAACCTGTACTGGACGACAGAGAAAAGAGGATTTTAATCTTACCTGTTAAATCCTTTTCTCTTAGTCCATACAGGTTACTGGTCTCCCACCCTGTCAAGGGACCATGCTTGGCTCTCCTGTGGCAGTATGTGGGAGTCCTTCAGGGCATGCTCACAGGAGTCTTCTTCTCTTCTATATTCTAGTCAGTAGTTAGTGTCTCAAATCATTCAGGAGATAGCTGGCTAAGCTGCAGCCTAGGAGGGAAGGGAGGCTCCACCCCTGCATACATTTAGAGAAATGTTCCTGCCTACTTAAAGGGGTGGATCGCCTCCAGAGTTACCAGTAACCTGTATGGACTAAGAGAAAAGGATTTAACAGGTAAGACTAAAATCCTCTTCTCTTTTTTTTTTTTTTTTTTTTTTTTTTTTTTTGCTTAACCTATCCGTGCATTCATTTCAGTCGCTAAACTAAGCTACATACGTCAACTTCAATGGAAACAAGCTAACGGTCGGTGTTATCTAGTGGTTCTAAACATTGTCAAGACCATTTCAAAATCAGTCGTAACACACCAAAGTAACACGTTCATTCAAATAAACCCAAAATAATTCATACATCTTGCCTGTGTTTGGTGGCTCTTAGAGAAACAGCGCAGGGCCCAGGAGCAGAGGATATCGACACTGGAGAGAAGTAGACAGAGTGGGCAGCAGTAAGCATTTTGGTACATATTGCATGCGCATACACCTTTTATTTTTCAACACACACCACATCTTTTTTTTTTTTTTTTTTTTTTTTTATACAGTGTGATTCAGAGAGCAATTGTGACAGAGTGCCTATGTGAGTGAGTGTGAGAGGGTGGTGGAGAAGATAACAGGGAGTGAAGTCGAGGCTAGAGGGATGGGGAGAGGTACCAAACTCCTCTGATCAGTTATGCAGCTGATAGGGACTGACACGCCAGTGGGAACCGAAAAGAAGGTGCTGCAGGAGTACACACATCCTGGGACAGAGCAAGCAGGGCCTGAACCCAACCCCCCTCTCAAAGTTCAGACACGTTCCAGGCTGGTGTGGAAGAAGACTGATTTAGGGACCCAATGTTCTTCCACGAGGAGAACCTGGTCCTCATGCAGAGCATCATAGAAAGTGAGAACATATTGTTCTCCATGGAGAGGGCTGGTGGTATTGGTGTGTGGAAGTCGCTGGCCTGGCATCAGGTCCTCAACACAGTCAACGAGGCTTCAAGGTGTAAGCAGACTACCGACTCTATAAAGAAGAGGTGTTTCTTGACCTCTCTTGCAGTCTGTTTAAGATGGGAAACCTGGCTGCACCTGAGAGGCACCAGAGGTAGTCCAAAACAAATCCGGAAGCACCCGTAGCGTTGCAGGAAGTATATAATACAGATCAATAAGTGTGCTCACTTGATACGGGCAAATTGCTTAAAAACCAAGCTTTATTGAAATACAAAAATGTAAAACACATATATACCTGGACATGGATAGTGATACGAGGGAGCAAAAAACACTCTAGCGCCACAGCATAAGTCACCGTTGGTCGTCTGACGCGTTTCGTGCTAGACTGCACTTACTCATAGACTTAGTGTACAATGCTTAGAAAGTCAATTTAAAAACCTACTTGATTATCCTAATTGAACACCAATTAAGAACTAACGGTGACGTAAAATCAACTTACGAATCAGGTGTCTCCAGACGAAAAGCTCCACATATTATATCTCCATTGCAAATCACAATAAGGAAAAAAATGCATACACACATGCATGCATTCAAAAAACATGCATATATATATACATATAAAAAAACTGCGGAGCTGAAGGTCTGGAATATATAAACAAAACATCGACATATTCAATGACTTGAACTTTTACTTAAATTATTTGTCAGAAAACATTTCTTCTCTTTCAAAATATATGTCCCACATCCCACTCGGCATTGAGACCAGCCGGGACCCGGGTGTTGAGGGCAAGTATCCAGAATGCCTCACGTTCATCCAGAAGCCTGGACAAATTGCCCCCCCTCCATGGTAACCGCACTCTCTCAATGCCAGTGAATTGTAGACAAGAAACATCTCCTCCATGAGCATCATGAATATGGCGAGCTATTGCTGAATCTAAAATACGTTTCTCAGTCTGATAAATATGTTCTCTAATCCTCTGTCTAACTGGGCGTGATGTTTGACCAACATATTGCATTAAACAACGAATACATGTAAAAAGATAAATAACACCATGTGTACCACAATTAATATAACTATTAATGCTATATTCCCTCTCCTCACTGGTGCCTTTAAATTTCGTAGTTTGACTCATATAACGACAGCATTTGCATCTAGCTGACCCACATCTATAGAAGCCCTTGTGTAATAGCCAAGTGGGTTCAGATCTGGAAGTAAGAAACAGACTGTGTGACACAATGTTACCAATGGTACACCCTCTCTTAGCTACAAAACCACATCCACGCCTAAGCCTCTCCTCCAATTGCTCATCTGCATTCAACAGTGGTAGATATTTCCGGACAATATTGCAAATCTGTCTATATTGTGCACTGTAGGTGGTGATAAACCTAAATTGATCACCAAGAACCCGATCTGCTTTCTCAGTCTCCTTTAATAAATCTTCCCGTGGTTGGCTCGAGGCTGATTCAAGAGCTCTCGACAAAAGATGCTCCGAATAGCCCCTTGCTCGAAATCTCTGTGTTAATTCTGAAGAGGATTTCACAAAATCCTCATAAGTAGAGCAGTTCCTGCGTAAACGCAAGAACTGCCCTCGTGGGATATTGTTGACCTGAGAGGGGTGGTGCGACGAACGGGCATGTAAAAGGGCATTGCCCGACACAGGTTTCCTATAATTGTTCGTAACCACCTCTCCCAGGTCACTTCTACCCGTAAGTTCCAGGTCCAAGAAGGAAATAATAACTGGTTCGTAGGAATGGGTAAAATTTAGATTGCACTGGTTGTCATTAAGATGCTCCAAAAATAAATTGGCTTCCTCCTCATTCCCCGACCATATGAACAAGAGATCATCGATATACCTCCCGTACCACATCACTCGCTTCCGATGGGTGTCACTTGCCCCAAAAATGTGGACTCTCTCCCACCAACCCATGTGGATGTTGGCAAGAGATGGGGCAAAGCTAGCCCCCATTGCAACTCCACATTTCTGGAGAAAGAAAGACCCATCAAAGGCGAAATAGTTGTGGGACAGGAGGTATTCGACAGCTTGCACTAAGAATACCATCAAACTCTCAGAATATTGAGAGTAAAGCTCCAACTGCTGTCTAAGTGAAATCAGTGCCTGGCTGTGTGGAATAGAAGAGTATAAAGCCACCACATCTGCTGACAACCAGGAAAATGCACTCTGCCAAACGAAGCCAGACAATTCCTTGAAAACTTGTTTAGTATCCCTGAGAGCACAGGGTAAAGCCTCCACCACCGGTTTGAGATAAAAGTCCACTAGATCTGAGAGAGGTTCATTCAATGAGCCAATACCAGAAACAATCGGCCTCCCAGGAGGGGAGACCAATGATTTGTGGACTTTAGGAAGGTGGTGGAAAATGGGTACCACTGTGCTCTCAGGGACCAATGCTGACTTTTCCCGTGGACTAATTACCCCTAAGGTGTCCCCCAATTTTACTACCTTGATAAGTGATTGTTTAAACCTATTGGTAGGGTCAAAACTCAGGGGTGTATAAGTGTTCAAATCCTGAAGCTGACGCATAGCTTCCTTGCGGTAGAACTCGGCATCCAGGACCACCACAGAACCTCCCTTATCCGCCATTTTAATAACGATGTTTTTGTTATTCTTAAGTTGAGAAAGTGCCTCTTTTTTAGACAAGGAAAGGTTCTTAGTGGCAGCACCCAGACTCAGAGACCGATGCAAGGCTAGAAGATCTCGCTCTACCAATTTTTGGAAAGTGTCCAGATATACCCCTTTTACATGTATAGGAAAAAACTTAGAAACGGGACAAATGCCCATATCGTGTATGTCAATGTTTGGATATGTTCATTGACTTAAACATGGATGGACTATCTCTTTTGTAAGTCTAACGGCCAATTATAGTGTTGCTCTCGGGCTTCTTTTCTTAATTTATATATACCAATATTTCTGTGACATGGCAAGCGAGGTGGTAGCTGAAACATTCGCGCTCAGTGATTTTATCAACACGGACGAGAGGAAACATCGTATAGATGCATTGTTTGAAGCCGATCAGGCGTCCTCATGTTTGTTTTTGGAAGGCCTTGATTTGAAATCTTTATTTAAAAGGCTGGAAAAAGCTATGAGCAAAGATCTTCGTGTATGGTGGGATATTAACACCTTAAATAAATATATGGAAGCACAGAGAATTCCGAGGGGCCTGAGAATTAAGAAGTTTCCAACATTTGAGACGAATGACTCTGTCTTCATCAACAAATGGAACGCAGTGTTAACGGATTGTTCACTTACTTTGATGAAGCTTTTGGTTGAACATAAGATGCAAGAGTCTATCACCATTAAAGAGGATATAGTTAAGATTCAGCTGTTAATGAAGGATCATATCAACGTAACCTCATTCGGTCAGTTGGATGAGGCATTGAAACTTTCTCTCAACAAGTTGGATAGTGATTTATCAAGTTTCAAACAACGCAAATTTATTCGTGACAAATTGGACTATGAGCACAATCTGGTGTATATGTGGCACCCATTTAAATCATACAACAAGAAAAGGAGATCCCTTTCTAAATTAGGGAACAGGAAGGTCAGTTTCTCAGACTCGGATTATTACTACGAAAGTTCCACAAGTTATGATGTCTTGGAAGTCCAGTGGATAATCAGTCTGACAATGCAGCTATTGCATCCACGAGTGATCAAAATATGGAACTTGTGGATAGTTTGAATTTGCAGTCAAAAAACGAAATTCCTGTGACATCAAGCAAAAGAAAGAGGAGGAGAAACAACAAACAACTCCCACAAGGAGAGGTGGGCGTCGTGGAAGAGGGAAGATCACAACGAACAAGAAGAAACACTCACCCACGCAACAATTAAAAATCATAAATTTATCTAAAGAGATTCTAACTGAAGCCCAAACAAAGGTTTTGCAACTGGGATTGAATTTTGTGCCTTGTCAGAATTTTGATGTGTTTCATACCATTTTGGACCTTAACAGATTTGTGAGGTCACTAACTATACACAAATTTTTTTGTAATAATAGTGAGTCTAAGTTAGACTCACCGGCTGTTCACCCCAGATCTCTTATAGATCAATCCTTGTTAAGTTATGATTTTAAGGATGTTTGTGCTATTATTGATTCACAACAGTTGAGTGGGGAGTTCCCTGCTCATTTGGACAGTGTCCAGATGCCCAATTTTGATTCGGGCATTTGTCCCGTTTCTAAGTTTTTTCCTATACATGTAAAAGGGGTATATCTGGACACTTTCCAAAAATTGGTAGAGCGAGATCTTCTAGCCTTGCATCGGTCTCTGAGTCCGGGTGCTGCCACTAAGAACCTTTCCTTGTCTAAAAAAGAGGCACTTTCTCAACTTAAGAATAACAAAAACATCGTTATTAAAATGGCGGATAAGGGAGGTTCTGTGGTGGTCCTGGATGCCGAGTTCTACCGCAAGGAAGCTATGCGTCAGCTTCAGGATTTGAACACTTATACACCCCTGAGTTTTGACCCTACCAATAGGTTTAAACAATCACTTATCAAGGTAGTAAAATTGGGGGACACCTTAGGGGTAATTAGTCCACGGGAAAAGTCAGCATTGGTCCCTGAGAGCACAGTGGTACCCATTTTCCACCACCTTCCTAAAGTCCACAAATCATTGGTCTCCCCTCCTGGGAGGCCGATTGTTTCTGGTATTGGCTCATTGAATGAACCTCAGATCTAGTGGACTTTTATCTCAAACCGGTGGTGGAGGCTTTACCCTGTGCTCTCAGGGATACTAAACAAGTTTTCAAGGAATTGTCTGGCTTCGTTTGGCAGAGTGCATTTTCCTGGTTGTCAGCAGATGTGGTGGCTTTATACTCTTCTATTCCACACAGCCAGGCACTGATTTCACTTAGACAGCAGTTGGAGCTTTACTCTCAATATTCTGAGAGTTTGATGTTATTCTTAGTGCAAGCTGTCGAATACCTCCTGTCCCACAACTATTTCGCCTTTGATGGGTCTTTCTTTCTCCAGAAATGTGGAGTTGCAATGGGGGCTAGCTTTGCCCCATCTCTTGCCAACATCCACATGGGTTGGTGGGAGAGAGTCCACATTTTTGGGGCAAGTGACACCCATCGGAAGCGAGTGATGTGGTACGGGAGGTATATCGATGATCTCTTGTTCATATGGTCGGGGAATGAGGAGGAAGCCAATTTATTTTTGGAGCATCTTAATGACAACCAGTGCAATCTAAATTTTACCCATTCCTACGAACCAGTTATTATTTCCTTCTTGGACCTGGAACTTACGGGTAGAAGTGACCTGGGAGAGGTGGTTACGAACAATTATAGGAAACCTGTGTCGGGCAATGCCCTTTTACATGCCCGTTCGTCGCACCACCCCTCTCAGGTCAACAATATCCCACGAGGGCAGTTCTTGCGTTTACGCAGGAACTGCTCTACTTATGAGGATTTTGTGAAATCCTCTTCAGAATTAACACAGAGATTTCGAGCAAGGGGCTATTCGGAGCATCTTTTGTCGAGAGCTCTTGAATCAGCCTCGAGCCAACCACGGGAAGATTTATTAAAGGAGACTGAGAAAGCAGATCGGGTTCTTGGTGATCAATTTAGGTTTATCACCACCTACAGTGCACAATATAGACAGATTTGCAATATTGTCCGGAAATATCTACCACTGTTGAATGCAGATGAGCAATTGGAGGAGAGGCTTAGGCGTGGATGTGGTTTTGTAGCTAAGAGAGGGTGTACCATTGGTAACATTGTGTCACACAGTCTGTTTCTTACTTCCAGATCTGAACCCACTTGGCTATTACACAAGGGCTTCTATAGATGTGGGTCAGCTAGATGCAAATGCTGTCGTTATATGAGTCAAACTACGAAATTTAAAGGCACCAGTGAGGAGAGGGAATATAGCATTAATAGTTATATTAATTGTGGTACACATGGTGTTATTTATCTTTTTACATGTATTCGTTGTTTAATGCAATATGTTGGTCAAACATCACGCCCAGTTAGACAGAGGATTAGAGAACATATTTATCAGACTGAGAAACGTATTTTAGATTCAGCAATAGCTCGCCATATTCATGATGCTCATGGAGGAGATGTTTCTTGTCTACAATTCACTGGCATTGAGAGAGTGCGGTTACCATGGAGGGGGGGCAATTTGTCCAGGCTTCTGGATGAACGTGAGGCATTCTGGATACTTGCCCTCAACACCCGGGTCCCGGCTGGTCTCAATGCCGAGTGGGATGTGGGACATATATTTTGAAAGAGAAGAAATGTTTTCTGACAAATAATTTAAGTAAAAGTTCAAGTCATTGAATATGTCGATGTTTTGTTTATATATTCCAGACCTTCAGCTCCGCAGTTTTTTTATATGTATATATATATGCATGTTTTTTGAATGCATGCATGTGTGTATGCATTTTTTTCCTTATTGTGATTTGCAATGGAGATATAATATGTGGAGCTTTTCGTCTGGAGACACCTGATTCGTAAGTTGATTTTACGTCACCGTTAGTTCTTAATTGGTGTTCAATTAGGATAATCAAGTAGGTTTTTAAATTGACTTTCTAAGCATTGTACACTAAGTCTATGAGTAAGTGCAGTCTAGCACGAAACGCGTCAGACAACCAACGGTGACTTATGCTGTGGCGCTAGAGTGTTTTTTGCTCCCTCGTATCACTATCCATGTCCAGGTATATATGTGTTTTACATTTTTGTATTTCAATAAAGCTTGGTTTTTAAGCAATTTGCCCGTATCAAGTGAGCACACTTATTGATCTGTATTATATACTTCCTGCAACGCTACGAGTACTTCCGGATTTGTTTTGTACCAGTTCCAGTGTACGGCGTGGGGAGCGCCGTTTCTTACGGTGAGCACCAACGGTATTGCTGGTGATCTTGTCCTCTTACTGATATCCGATTTATTACTTTATCGTGTAGCACAAACCTCACTGTCTACCAGAGGTAGTCCCCCTGCTAACATCACATTTAATGCCTGGGAGGAGATGCTGCGTCAGAACCTCTCCACAACTGTTGTTCAAGTGGTCCTGGCGGCTGTGACCCAGACAACGAGAGCACCCTCCGGACTCCCTGTAAATCAGTGGTTCTCAACTCCAGTCCTCGGGACCCACTAACAGGCCAGGATTTGATGATTTCCTTAGTGCACAGGTGAGTTAATCAATGTGAATGAGCCTCTGATTACCACACCTGTGCTCTAGCAGAGAAATCCCTAAGTCCTGGCCTGTTAGTGGGTCCCGAGGACTGTAGTTGAGAACCACTGCTGTAAGTCACTATGTACGTAACTGTCCACCACACAGTCTCTTGATCAGTATGCCACAACACAGTGCCAGCTGAACACATGGCCATCATTGATTGTCACAAGTTCACCAACACAGCGCTGATAGTCTTCAAACAAGGAGAAAATGCTGTACATCCAAAGCAGAAATGTGAAGGGTTAAGCATGTGAAATACTGTCAAAGTACAGGTTTACCCCCTCATTGCTGTGCTGATCTTTCAGACTCACTGCCAACAAACAATGATTGCCATCACATTTGCATACAAACATCTGTTCCTCCACAGTGTTACACATGGAGCCACAGGGAGGTCTGCACTTAAAGGGATAGTAATACTTTATTATTACTATCCCCCATATTGTAGATATTTGTAAAATAATTTAATAGCCCCCAGGTTCATCTCTCAAAGCTTTATGGTTTGAGAGATAACCGAAGGCAAAGTTACCCCCTTCCTCCCCCTTCCCTGAAGTCAGCGTTGTACTGACTGCAGGGCAGGTCTGTTGTATGACAGGCTTGCGGCTCTGCATCTGAGCTGCGATCGCGTTAGTGAAAAAATTATTTCACTGAAATGGTCTTCTACATGTGCTTGGTTTGCAAGCACATGTAGAAAACAGTTTCAGCGAAATAATTATTTTTCATTAACACGATCGTGGCTCTGCTGCATTGACACCTGATGAAAGTAAGACCGGATATCCATGCAGTCAGTACAACCCTGACTTCTGGGAAAGGGGAGGGGGGAACTTTGCCTTCGGTTATCTCTCAAACCATAAAGGTTTGAGAGATGAACCTGGGGGCTTTTAAATTATTTTGCAAATTCTACAATATGGGGGATAGTAATAATAAAGTATTACTATCCCTTTAAAGGGATAGTAATGTTTCACAAAAACACCAGCTCCAATTAATCTTCATAGTACTTGAGCGTGTTATTTTAATACTGTCAGAGTTGTAGTTCAAGAGTAATTGAATGATAAAGTTTCCCCCTCCCGCCCCTCTTCCCTAGTGTAAGCCACCTCCCTTTAGATGTGAAATATGGTCCACAGACCAGTCAGCTCAAGGTAAGGGACAATCTTCTTACTGTGAGAACAATGAGTAACCTGCCCCCATTGACAGGTTTTTCAGGCTTTTCCCTTGTGCTGATTGAACATTGTCCCTCTCTGCAAGCCATCTGGACAACACCTTGCTGTTCTGAGCTGAGCACTGTTACATCAATAAAAGGGATGGGAGGGGGATACTTTATCATTCAATTACTCTTGAAGTTCAACTCAGTATTGAAATAACACTCTCCATGGCCCAAGTACTATGAAGATTAATTGGAGCTGCTTTTATTGTGAAACATTACTATCCCATTAAACTTTTGAGTGCTAGAGGGATACGTAATGCTTTGTTGTACAATGCGTTGGGTATCCCTCTGGCACTCAAAGGGTTAACAAAGGACAAACACACTACAACAGGGATATTTTGCACAGGGGCCAGCACACCTGAGTGAGTTGTAGCACCACTGAGAGGCTACCATGCCTAGAACAAGACACTATATCTTGTTTGCAATTGATGGGTGGTCCTCGCAATTGTTTGTCTCCCGGAGTATAAGGGCATACCCACCATGTGCCCTTGCTTCCATGTGCCTAGAGGGATTCGGCTGTACCACACCAACGAGGCCCACGTAGGCCGAAACGTACGTCTGTGGTTATGCTGTATCTCTTTTTTGAAGAGGATTTGCCTGACCGTTTGGAGCTAGACTGTCTGTGGCCAGGACCAGACTGATATGAATATGGAAATTTCCTCTCTGCAATGGCACATGGGAGTGAAAAACGTGAGTTGTAGCACCATTGAGAGGCTACCATGCCTAGAACAAGACAATTTATATTGCTCACGCTTGCTGGGTGCTCCTCACAATTGTTTGTCTCCGCACACACAATATTTAACAAATAAAAACCCCATTGCACCTTTGAAATGTAGGCTGTGTGCGCAATAACCCAAGGGCCTCAAAACACAGATGCACTGTTTAGACAACCATGACAACGAAGTCGAAACAATGTCTGCAACGAACACAGGCAAATCAACCCCACAAACACACACTACTGGGAGAACACAGTAACACAAGCAGCTGTAGGACACGTTTGAACAAACACACATCCAACATGTGTGTCATGTCCCAGCCCCCTGTTAGTCATGTAGCTGCGTCCTTACAGTCCCCAGTACAAAACACTTCCAATCTTCCAATCCTGAGTTCAGGAAAGAGATTGTTCTGCTTCTCTATTGTTAGATGAATGTCCAGATGCAGATGTTTTCTAATATAGCTGGATCAGACACAAGGCCTGGAGTGCAACATAGGGGAGACTCATATCGTACTGCCGTAGGTGAGGGAAGAAACCTGCAGGGAGCGTGGGGTAGGACCTCTTAACAGCTGAGTGAGGGACAGCCTGACACACATTTATGAGCTTACTACTCACTTCTACCCTCACTCAGCTGGGGTCCCTCACCATGTTCCCTGTGAGTTTCCTTCTCCAAGGGTAGTATGATACAAGGCTCCCCTTTGTCTCACTCTGGGCCTTGTGCCTGTTTGAGACACTGAGCCAGCCATATAGGAAAAACATATGCATCTGGACATTTTGCATCTAACCATACTAGTGGAACTCTCTCTTTTCTGAAGTCAGGATTGGAATATATGAGGACTCATCTTTGTGGCAAATAGGGGAATGGAATCCTGATATGCAGTGTATCCAAGAATAGATGTGAGTGAGCATTTGTGAACAATGTTTTTTTAATCTTTGAATGTTAAATAGTGCAGATAAGTCTGCCTTGTGCATTGTTTTCTTTATTCTCTTTCAATCTATTTTCTCAGTGTGTCAAGCTTGTATGAGCCATCCAAAGTAAATTTTCCATAATTTTGGTTGACTCATGTGAATCAGGAAGGAGTTCAAAGTAAAGGTTCAACATATTTGAGCTCTAAGTTGCAAGCCAATAGGTAGATGTTCATTCAACTTTCCTCATAATAGAAATACCCCTGAATAATATTATGTTAACAACTAAGAATATTAAGTCCAGAGGAAAACTTGCCAGGGTGAAGATTCCATAAATTGAATCCACTTTCAAAGAATGCTGAACGCCGTATTCCTTATGTAGGTGTAACAACCATCTAGAAGAGTCTTACACAATGACATAATCAGGAATAACATACCATACCATAACCTAAGCATTAAGCGAGATATATATATATATATATATATATATATATATATATATATATATATATATATATATATATATATATATATATATATATATATATAATGCCCGTGCCACAGCTGATACAGAGCTGTTTGTATCAGCCGCGGTGTGGGCAGTCTCTACTGCGCATGACTGCAGCAGTGTGTACTGAGCATGTTGCGGTGTTACACACGTTATAGCGAATTATTATATAGGAGATATATATATATTTATATATGTGTGTTTTTGTGGGTGAAAGCACTCACTCTTCAAAGAAAACTGGCCCAGGTGCACAATCCCATGTAGCAACATACAAGAAAAGATTAAGGGCAGCACCCGTGGGACTTTTATTATAGCAATAGATTTTATTGAATGGCCAACGTTTCGGTCCAAGTCTGGACCTTTATCAAGACAAAATAATAGTGACAAACCTGGGTCGATACAGTCTACAGACGCCAGAGGGGCGCCCAAACTGCTGGTGACGTCATCTCACAGCTCCCAGAAAATCCGGCCACTGGAAGTGACGTCAGCCCCTGTGGTGTCAAATATTAGTGAAAAATTACAGTATGTCAACCGTACAGTGCAAAAGGGACTGACAGCGCAGGCGCACGGACGTCACTGTGAAGAGACGTCCGTGCTTCCTGCTCCTATAAAACGCCGATATCTGAAGAACCGGGTAATATTGCTGGCGACTAGCGCTGCTAAGCAGCTAGTCGCCAGGTGTGCAATAAGTTAGCCTTAAGTTATTGCGGGGTGAAAGTTCCCCTTTAAATATCAACACACCCCTATCTATAATAAAAATTTATTTACTTCTTGCATATATACCCTAATCTAAACTCTCTCTAATTCTACAACATGTGCATATACCTCCATATTAATATCCTTTATAAAAAAGTATTTACCACCCCTTCATTCATTCCTAAAGGAAAAAGAGTATTTAAATTAATAATCTAAAAAGTTTCTTTTCTACATAATACATTAAATCTATTGTGATTAGAAGCTGGGACCGTTTCTATGCCTACTACTTTTAAATTTTCTATACCACCCAATTCACATTTTTTGGAAAGGCATGGTACTCCATGAACTTCATCACCACTGACAATTTTCCTCCTGTGCTCACCTACTCTCTCCCTAAGACATCTAATTGTATGACCAATGTATCTGAAGCCACATCCACACATAAGCATGTATATTACAAATTGTCTTACAATTTATAAATTGTTGTATTTGATACTTCTTTTTGTCCTTCCTTATCCTCAAATGTATTCACTCTGTGACACATATATTGGCAAGTTGCACAACGTCTTTTCCCACATTTATAATTTCCATAAATTGGCATCAACATAATTTTATCTTTTTGTGCTTTTGGTACTTCTTTTGGTCTACTTGGGGCTATAATATTGCAAATATTTGTCCCTTTTTGTATATTACCAATGGTCTGTCCATCAGTTCATCTCTTAATTACCTCACACCAGTTTGATCTCACAATATCATTCATATAGGAGAGAGATTGTGCTTGAGATCAATGATATTTGTAATCACATCAAACAAATAGAAAAATCTCATTAAAAGCACAAATCTCTCTCCTATATGAATGATATTGTGAGATCAAACTGGTGTGAGGTAATTGAGGGGGAAAAAAGACCATTAAAAACAAATTAAAATGTAACTTTTATCCCTTTATTTAAAACAAGAGAATGTCTAAAACCACTGATAGTCCCAGTACTTTTTAGTTAGAGTAGTTAATAAGACACGGTCTTAAAGCCTCAGTACTCTAAGAGTACACAAGAAAAAAATGCTATCATGCTATGGGGCTGGTATAATGATGCGGTGCTATGGGGCTGGTCAGCAACTTTTTCCAGGGCTGGTTTTTATTCCCAGTCTTGCCCTGCAGGATAGCATTCCTATCCAGAGCTCTAGCTCTTTGGAAAGATTTTTCTACATTATTCTCTCCATACCCTTTTTCCAAAAACTCCCTAATTAACGCTTTACATTTTTGTTCATAATCTGACATCTCGCTACAATTTCTACGAAGTCGAAGAAACTGTCCGTAGGGTATGTTTCTAATCAACTTGGCAGATGACAACTATCCGCTCTAAAGTAGGGATTACAGGAAACCTCCTTTCTATACACACTAGTTTCTATCTTACCAGAAACCGTTCCTCTAAGACTCAAGTCAAGGAAATCTATATGATTCTTATGCACCACATGAGTAAATGCAATACCCCTATCATTATTATTCCATTCCCTAATCTTTGCCTCCAGGGACTCCCCATCACCGCTCCAGACCAGGAGCACATAGTTGATATATTGACCAAAGAACACCAGGCTGCCCCCGCACCCGCCAACTCTCATATCTCTACTGGACTCAAAATGTCCCATAAAGAGGTTGGCGTATGAGGGGGCAAACCTGGTGGCCATCGCTATGCCCCTGATCTGGAGGTAATGGGATCCCTGAAAAACAAAGAAATTATGGTGTAAGATAAATTGCACACCCTTCAACAGAAACTCTTTCTGTACCTGAGCCATATTTTCATCCTTGTCTAAAAAATAAGCTACGACCGCCAAACCAAAAACGTGTCTAATGGACGTGTACAAGGACACCACATCAAGAGAGGCCCATAAGTACTCCCCATCATGCCAATAAATCTTTTGTAGCTTCTCCAGTAGCTGCTGAGAGTCTCGAAGGAAGGAAGGCAATTCCATTACATACTGTTGCAGGAAGTGATCCAAGTAAGCAGAGAGGTTGGTTGTAAACGAATCTATACCCGATATGACGGGGCGCCCAGGAGGATCAATTATCGACTTGTGGAATTTCGGCAGATGGTAAAAAAAAAAAAAAGCAGTTACAGGATTTTTGATGACTATAAAATTATACTCCTCCCTAGTCAAAATTCCTCTCCTGAGCACCCCACCCACCAGATCCAAAAACTTTTCTTGAAAGGGGGCCGTGGGGTCCGAATCCAACCGACAATAGGACTCCTGATCCCCCAGGATCCTAAATCCTTCCTCCAAATATTTGATGGTATCTTGGATCACCACTGAACCCCCCCTTATCAACCTCTCGGACTGTAATCAGATCATTCCCTGCAAGTTCCTTCATCGCATTTCTCTCCCCTGGTGTCATTTTGAATTTTCTACATTTGAGTACCCTGTAAAGGGGATTTCCTTTGATTATGTGTGTTCCTGAAATTGTGCACCGGAAATACTAGACTTAGAGGAGTTTGTGCTGTTTTCTCTTTGTTTTTGTTGGACCGAAACGTTGTCCATTCAATAAAGGCTATTGCCATAATAAAAGTCCCACGGGTGCTGCCCTTGTTCTATATATCTATCTATATATCTATCTATATATCTATCTATATATCTATCTATATATCTATCTATATATCTATCTATATATCTATCTATATATCTATCTATCTATATATATATATATATATATATATATATATATATATATATATATATATATATATATATATATATATATATATATATATATAAAATATTTAAATATACTCAGCCTGGGGATGTCCCAGCGTTGTAAGAGACAGCACTCAACTGAAGTAGTAGAAAAAGGAAAAAAGTATTTATTGCATCCACATAAAGCCAAACGCTTTGTCCTCTCAGGACCTTCCTCAGGGCCCTCTTTCTGCCTCTTTCTGGGTCCAATGCTTCATTTCACACCCGTGAATAAATGCTTTTGTCTTCTTGATTTGAACATCTAACTGGTCTGCCTCGCATACAGCCATTCGCACAAGCATCTAAATACATTAATAACTGTATCAATATTGACATTTCCAATCCTCTTGGGCCACCTTACTGAAAACTGATGTGTATAGGGTACTTTGTTTACATCTAATTACAAGCTTTCAGTGGAATGGTTACATTTATTACTTTAAAATCTTGGGGTTTAATGCACACAATTTTGCTCCTTTTCACCTTTTATGGGGGGTATCTGCTCCCTTCCTCCAGCTCAATAATGCTGCCACTGTTACATCTGTGCAGAGGGCGTAAGGCTTACATTTCTGCACCCGCTTCCTTCACTGCCCTGTTAATTCAAGATAATGGCAGTTCCCTTTGAGGATCTTAAGCTCCTCACAAGGCACTACTATATTTTCAGTGCCCAGAGGTTCTTCGCATTGGATTTACAGTTGTGTCCAGTGAGGACCTGCAGGTCCTCAAAAGGCGCTATCGTTATCTTCAATTAACACAGGTTATCACAGGACAGTGCAGGAAGCCGGCGGTAAATGTAAGCCTACTGCCCATTGCACAGATGTACTGGCTGCTTCCAGAAGGGGTAAGTAGAGGGAAGGGAAGGTGGCATATTGAGTGTGTGTGTGTGTGTGTGTTTTTGGTAGGTTGAGGGAGGGTAATGTGTATAACATAAATAACATATTTTCTCTGTCATCCAATATGACATACAGGTACCATGGATAGGAGAAAACTCCTCCCAGTACGCTGTAACAATTCTAGAAGAAGTTGTGGGTGAAGCCTCCCCTTCCTTCTCATCAGGCTATCCCACTATAGACCCTCCCCAGATAGACTTGTTCCAGTAACCTGGATAGAGGCTGAGAACTTTTCTGCTTACTTTTTAGAATATTTTATTATTTACTTTTAATATGGGGTGTCAAAATTCCCCCATTAGGTGGAATACCATTCCTGGCTTCCCCTGGAGGATTGTCCAGCTATCAGGTGCTGTTGTGGACTCTTGCAGCCCTGTGGAGAGAATCATGCAACCCATGTTCTCTCTCTTGACTGGGTCTCTCTGAGGCTCTTTTTTTTTTTTTTCTTTCAATGGTAATCTGAAGAAAGACTTCAAGTAAAAAGGTGATCAACCCTTTCAGTGCCATGGTCCGCTTGTCTATCTGTTCCCCCTCCATACAGGGGACTTATAAGAGTATTAATCTCCAGCACTCACATTTGGTATCTTATTGGTTTAATTCCAAGGTTTTTGGAGCTTGGATGGCTGCGTTTTATGTATTTAACCCCCTTCCCGTTTTCCCTCTGGGGCCCCGTGAGTTTAGGTTCAAGTATTGCTAGGTAACCGCAAAGAGACAAAACTGCAAATCCCAGAATGCCCACTTTTTCTGATTGGCTGTGAATTAGGATGCCGTTTTATTTCTCTATTTGCTGGAGTATCCTACGCAGAGGCTTGTCTCTCCTTACTTTCTTTCTCAGGTTAACCATTCATCTGCCAGATAAGTACTTTCTTTGGCTTTCTGAGGTGATATTTTAATCTGGGTCACAGTATTTGGGTTTCATATACTGTTTAGACACTTCTGTTAGGATGTTGCTTACTGTTCCTCATGCCAGACAGGACTTTCTGGAGAGTACACTTATGCCCCTCATGAGCTGTGGCCCCTACTACTCTACCCAGGCCCTCCAGTCTTGAACAAGAGCCACTCTCGGTCAAGGACTTAGTCCTCTAGGGCACAGTTCCCTCTTTCCCTCCAGGGGGTTCTCCAGTCCGGGAAGCTCCCCACCTCATTCAGGTTTGTGGCCCCTAAGGCACCTGGCATTCCTGATCTCACGGAAACCCCTTTGAGGCTGACCCTGCTGCCTCCACTGAGGGCCTCATTCAGGCATTTTTAAAGACCTTACAGGTCACTACTACCATTACTGAGGGCCAAACTTCTTCTGACTACTTTCAGTGGCATAAGAAATCCCTGGTTTTCCACCCAGTTGCACTCTGGGCCAGGTTATGCTGGACTAGTGTTAAAAAACAGACAGGCTCCTTTCTCTTTACAAGAGATTCTCCAAGCTCTACAAATGGGGTAGATAGAGCAGATAGGAACTGGGTCCAAGTAAATGACCGGGGGGGGGTGGAGAAAGGGTGGGGAAAAATTTAGTCAGTAGGGAGGAACTCCTAGTAAATGAAGGTGTAGAAAAAAGGCATGTAGGGATTAATATATGTAAAGACTTCAAAATTAATTGTATGCTAGCAAATGCAAGAAGTATGGTAGATAAAATAGGAGAACTAGAATTGCTGGAGGTTAATGAGCAATTGGACATAATTGGAATAACAAACATGGTGGAAAGATGCACATGACTGGACTGTAAATATAGAGGGCTATTCCCTGTTTAGAAGAGACAGAATTAATAGAAAAAGGGGGAGGTGTGTGCTTATATTTGAAAACAGAGCTAAATCCAGTTTTGCGAGGTGATATTAGTGAGGAAACTGGCCAAACTGTGTAGTCCATGTGGGTAGAAATCGAGACTAAATGTTGTGTAAAAGGTAAAAAAAAATGTTGTTGGTGGGCATATGCTACAAACCACCAAATATCGATGACAATGATGAGACCCAACTGCTATTGCAAATGAGGAAAGCTGCCCAGTTTGGGCATACTATAATTATGGGAGATTTTAATTATCCAGACATCAACTGGAAAAATGAGACCTGTCAGAGTGGTAAGGGTAGCAGGTTTTTGAACACACTTCGTGAAAGCTACATGTCACAAATGGTGGAAGCGCCGACAAGAAATAACAATGTATTGGACCTAGTGCTCACTAATAACACAGAAATGGTATCCAATATTAAGGTAAGAGAACATTTGGGGAACAGTGATCACAACATGGTTACATTTGAGATCAGTCTGGCAAAGCAAAAATGTATAAGTTCAACCAAAACTCCTAATTTTAAAAAAGCTAACTTCAAATTGTTAAGGGCTTCAATGCAACACGTAGACTGGGATATTTTATTTAAAGGCAAAAATACTGAGGAAAAATGCTCAGAATTCAAATGTAGGTTGCAGAAATGTTCCCAACAGTATATACCAATGGGGAACAAATGCAAAAGAAGTAAGTCACAGCCAATGTGGTTAATTGCACATGTAAAGAAGGAAAAATGGTAAGGAAAAAAAACACATTTAAATTATTTAAGTCTGAAGGAACTGAACAATCTTTCTTAAAATACAGGGAGTGCAACAAAGATTACAAAAAGGCAATTAGGGTAGCAAAAATAGATAATGAAACTCCAATTGCAAGGGAAAGCAAGGCTAATCCAAAAAAGTTTTTCAAATATATAAATAGCAAAAAACTTAAGAGGGAGTGCATTGGACCATTCAAAAATGAGATGGGTGAGTTGGTTAGTGAGGATAAAGAAAAGGCTGATGTTTTAAACACTTTCTTTGCATCAGTATATACAAAGGAGCAAGGAATGGTAGAAGAGCCTCCGCAAGTAACAAATAAAACAATACAATTAATAGATATTGGGTTAACTCAAGAGGATGTCATGGGAAGACTGAACAAAATTAAGACCGACAAAGCACCGGGTCCTGATGGTATACATCCAAGGGTTCTTCAGGAAATTAGTGCAGTGTTAGCAAAACCCCTATATTTACTCTTTAAAGATTCTATTTTCACAGGCTCAGTGCCACAGGATTGGCGAAGAGCTAACATAGTGCCTTTATTTAAGAAGGGAACTAAAACAGAACCTGGGAATTATAGACCAGTGAGTTTGACCTCTGTAGTGGGAAAACTGTTAGAAGGGATAGTAAGGGACTATATTCAGGTTTACATCACAAAAAATAAAATCATTAGCACAAGTCAACATGGTTTTATGAAGAATAGATCATGCCAAACTAATCTTTTTAGCTTCTGTGAGGAGGTAAGCAGCAACCTTGACAATGGCAAGGCAGTAGATGTAGTATATCTAGACTTTGCAAAGGCATTTGATACAGTGCCACACAGAAGGCTGGTGTATAAAATAAGGAAATTGGGGCTAGGAGATAACCTTTGCAATTGGATACAAAACTGGCTGAAGGATAGGGAACAGTGTGTGGTTGTAAATGGAAAATTCTCCAATACAGTTAAAGTGGAGAGTGGAGTACCTCGGGGTTCAGTATTGGGTCCGCTGCTTTTTAACATGTTTATAAATGACCTGGAAATAGATATAGCAAAATATCAATATTTGCAGATGATACTAAATTATGCATGGTCATTAATTCAGAACAGGATATTTTCTCTCTACATAGGGACTTACATACAACGTCAGATTGGGCAAACATGTGGAATATGAAGTTTAATGTGTGGAAGTGTAAAGTAATGCATTTGGGAGGAAACAATCCCAAGGCTACTTATAAACTTAATGGAATAATTTTAGGTGACTCATTGCTAGAAAAAGACCTGGGTATCCTTGTCAACTACAAACTTGGAAACAGTGACCAGTGTCAAGGGGACACCCCTTGAGATTAGAGGAAAGGAGGTTTACACTTCAGCAGAGGAAGGTGTTTTTTTGTTGTTGTTTTTTTTTATGGTAAGGTCATTTAAATTGTGGAATTCATTGCCCAGGGAGGTAGTTATGGCAGATACAATGGATACATTTAAGCGAAGATTAGATACATTTTTTTCTAAAGGGAACATACAGAGTTATACTGTTTATCAGTAGGCTGATCAGGAAGGTCTGATAAAGACTAATTTAATTGGTAGCAGGAAAGCTATAAAAATTCTCAGTTCTGAGGTATGAGGCGAAGGTTGAACTTGATGGACTTGTCTTTTTTCAACCTACTTTACTATGTTACCCCTTCTCTGAGGCAGCTTTGATTCAGTGGGCTTACACCTCTTCAGGTTGATCCTATTTCTGGGCTTCCTAAGTCTGCTCTACCCTTGGAGGACTCCATGGAATTGAAGGATATGACTGATAGGAAGCTGGAGGCTATCCTGGAGTCTAACTTTGCTGCAATAGGTGCTGCCTTGAGGTCTCCCTTGGCTTCTGTTTGGGTACCTCTATCTTTCGTCATCTGGGGCAAACAACTTACTGAAGCTATCAGTAAAGGTGCCCGTAAGGGAGGACCTTTTAGCTCTCTTGGCCAACATGTCTGAGGCTCAGATGTGTCACTGATGTTCCTTTTGATGCTGCCAAACTTGCAGCTAAGGCTTCTGCCTTCTCTGTTTCTGCTAGATGTAGATTGTGGCTTAAGATTTGGTCTGCGGACCTCTCATCTAAGACGTCTTGATTTCTCTCCATTTTTCAGGGAAAGTCTCTTTTTGGGCCTCACCTGAAGTAGATTTTCAGTGAGGCCACTAGAGGCAAGAGTACTCTGCTGCTTCGGGTTTCCAATTACCCCAACTTGACGAGGAAACAGCTTCTTTTCGTTCTAGTCAAAACTTAGTGCACAGGCCGAATTCGAGCGTGTCTCAGGCCAGCACCAGACCACCAAGAAGAGACGGCAGTGGCACTCAAAGCACACCACGGCCAAGTCTGCCTCTGCATGACTCGAGGAATCCTGGTCCGTAGCACCCGGTGAGTGGGCACCTGCTCAATTTTTAAGGCATTTGAGCAGCTTCTGTTGCAGATCAGTGGGTCTTACAGGTGGTTTCAAAAGGATACAGGATTCCCTCCAAATCCCTTCCTCCCTACAGATTCTTCCAGTCCCAGAACTCCTCTGAGACAAGAAAAGCTGCCGCTTTTCAGCGTGGCAGTTCAGGCTCTCTTGGACAAGGAAGTTCTTAAACCACTTCCTCCTCAAGAGAGAGGTTTAGGTTCTATTCAAACCTATTTGTGTCGTCCAAGAGGGACGACGGCAGTCTATCTTGGACCTCAAAGACATCAATTCCTTTGCAGAGACTGTGTGCTTTGAGATGTAATCCTTGCGCTTTGTCATCACAACTATGTGTCCAAGAGCATTTTTGGCCTCTCTGGATCTGCAGGATGATTACTTGCATATCCTGATTCATCCAGAGAGGTCTAGAAGTACCTCGGGTTCGCCTGCGACTTGGGGCACTTCCAGTTCACTGCTCTGCCCTTTGGGCTTTCCTCCACTCCTCGAGTGTTTGCCAGAGACTTGGGGGCATTGATTGCCTTTCTGCATACTCTGGGGATTCAGATGACTCCATACATGGTCTACCATATGTCGAAGGTGCCGTCCAGAGAACCTTTTGACTAGCATGTCCAGGACTATGTTCAGATTGTCGTCCACCATGGGTGGATTCTGAATATGGAGAAATCTGATCCAGTCCCTTCTCTGGTCCTGGTTTTCCTTGGTCTCAGGTTTGATAACTGCCAATGGAAGGTCTTCCTGACCGAGGATTTTTCCAACAGGTCATGCATTTTGTGTCCAGAACTCTGGACTGGCCATTGGCTCCGGTCCCCAAATTCCTGATTTTGACAGGCCGCACGGTATCCACCATGGAGGCAGTTCCGTATTCCATGGCGCTCACCAGGGAGCTCCAGCAATTCACTATCCGTGCTTAGCATGGGAACCCGGATCTCTTGGACCACAATGTCTCTCTTCCTCCAGAGGTGAGGCAGAACCTACTATGGTGGCTGGACAGGTCCAACCTGGAGAAAGGAAACCCTTTGTCTTTCAGGGCTGGACCCTGATGATGAAGGATGCCCACCTCAGAGGCTGGGTAGCTGTCCTGGGTCACCTGGGGGTTCAGGTCAGATGGACAGCAGAGCAGTCTCTGCAGTCCATCAATGTTCTGGAGCTCTGGGCGATTTAATCATGCTCTAGTGTACTGGTCCTCTCCTCTGAGGGGCTGTCCAGTCTGTGTTCAGCTGGAGAATAAGCCAAAAATTATGAAGCCCATAAGGAAATCTAACAGAGTAGTCACCAATCCAAGCATGTAGCGATGTCTCAATATGTCCACAAGCTCCTTATCAGACGTTGCATATGTTGGTCTAATCAATGGTGGTCCTGGATCCTAAACATATACATATACCATCTGAGAGATTATCTGTGTGAGCTATACGTCCCACAATAAATACCCCTCCCTTGAGGTATAACAGACTCAACAGATAGATGCTTGTATGTGTGCACGTCTGAAGCCCGAAACGGCTTGTGGAACAAAAGTCACTCTAGACAAATAAGTTTGTAAAAATATATAAAACGTATAAATACCTTATTAAATAACCACCCTATGTGTTTTGTGAGAACTTGGCTCACTTCATCAGGGGAATGAATGTCATATACATAAAACCTACTATTTATATTGTAATCATTAAAAATCACATACCTGTCTTCCCATCGGAACCTCCGTCCAGCCAAAGCTCTATCCAAAACGAGACTAATACACCGGACCCACGCCTCGCTCCAGATAATCGTCCCATTCCGGATGTTGCTATGGTTACCGGAAAGCTCCATGAGAAGACGAATGTGTATCTATAAACATGGATATACCAAAACAGTAAAAAAAAAATATATAAAATGCACATAAGCAGCATAATACTTCTCAAGAAGATGCATAATAAGAATACAAATACAATCATAACCATACCCTTAAAGACATACATGTCCATATATAAAGACGTGTATATATACATCAATGATATAATAAAACACTCACTCTTGTAGCAAAAAAACCCAAAAGAGCCTATAAACAACAATGGAGTGTAACGGATAGGCGGGGAGGTGCCCGCCTGCCTTCCGTCTTAGTTCCCAGGTCTCTCCTTCTCGACGCCAGACTGGCGCTGTCGAGTGCACCGGTCGAGCAAATCAGCGTTCCGGAGGTCGACTCAAAGTGGCGTCGAACCTCGGGAAGACCGACTCTGCTCCGAAGGATGCGGCTACCGGAGGGGTCACGGCACTCGAACACCATCGAACAAGCACAGGAACGAATCAGGAAAAGTGTAGCAGGAACCACAGACTGTAATCCCCAGCCGTTCGAGCACTCCGGTGCTCGACTCGAAGGTTGAAGCTTGAGGCAGGAGAACCACAAGGCAGAGTCCACGTTGCTGCCTGACAGGATACGAAGTTCGGTAGCGGGATCCTGGCAGCAGACGGACGAACGTACAGGAACCTGGTTCGAATGGGCGGCAGAGTGGCCACTTTAACCATGGGAACAAACAGACTCCAGGATTCTGGTTCACTCCAAAAGTAACACACTTTATTGAACACACAACACATCTTTTATACAGTTACAACATGATACCACAATAGGGAGGGGAAGGGCCAGGCATTCTAATGCAGGCTTGGCCCAGGGACCAATCCGACACAATGGGCATATGACACGGGGCACAACAGACCAGTGGTGACGGGAACAATGGACCAATGGCAGGGGGAACAAAAGGACCAATGATAACTAAGGGAAATGGACCAATGACAGATGAGCAACTGAACACAATATTGACAATGTTAGGATTAACATGATTAATTAATGTCTGGACAAAGACAATGGACTGACTAGAGGGAATGCACATTTGAGAACTGGGCCAGGGGTTGAAGCACGTACACACTAGTTTGAATATGCGGCTTCAACCCTGGCCAATCAGTGTGCGCAGTGAGTCGTACGTCGGCCAATCCAGCGTCGACTCACTTCCTCCGGTTTCCCGCGTTCGAGACGGCATTGATACCTCGAACAATGAAACCGGGGAACCACCGGTCTCGGTGTTCGAGTATCCCTCGTACATTATACTATACAATACATTAAGCCTTCCACATTCAACAATATACAAAACGTACGACATTCGACATAAAATATTTTAACATAATGCTAGTAGAAACCCCTATCATAGTTCAAATAAGGCCACAGGGCCATAGTCTTTGAGAAAACTGATCGTGGTCCAGACAAGGGCCTAAGTAATAGATAACATCCATTACATTTCTCCCCCTTTTAGTACCAAGCCAGCGGGTGCAGTAGTAAACGATGGCTTGGAGCTGTAGGAGGGCATGGAGATGGTGAGGCACTTGTCTGGACAGTACATTAGTCCCGGAGGCCTTGGTCCTAGGCCAGTTTTCACTGAGGCGCCCCTTGTCCTGGGCCAGGGGTTGAAGTATTCTTTCACTGTCGTCCAATACAGGTCACTGGTACTTCTGGGAGGCGATTCGCCCCTTTAATAGGCAGGAACAATTATGCAAATGATTGCAGGGGGCGGAGCCTCCCCTCCTACTTAAGCCACCTTCAGGCCAGGGCCACCAGAATGATTTGTTCCTGGGTGCTAGGCACACCAGGTAGAGAACATCTATGCATTCAACTTAGTATTTTGTTATTTTTTATTCAAATATGGAATACCACCATTAGGAGGGTGACCATGGCTGTGAATTGCCCTCTTTAATGTGGCTGGTGCAGCTTCCAGGGATTTTCTGTGGACCTTAGGCCCTGAAGAGGGAACAGCTTGTGTTGAGCAGCTTCCCTACTGGGGAATTTACCTCTGGTCTATTCCCACCTCATCATGGTCACCTGAAGACAGAAGTCCTTGCAGGAAAGGTGAGCCACCCATTGAGTGCTGAAGGTCCACTTGTCCCCACAGTGTCCCTTTACTGGGCTTGTATTTGGGAGTTTGCTTTGCACTCCAGCACTCATAGGGTGTTTTTATTTGCATTTAATGTATTTAATGCAGTTTCTGTGGTATTCTCTGGGTTTTGGAGCCTTGTATAATGTTTCTTTGTGTTTTATGCATGTTTGGGTACTTTTTAATGTTTTCTTAAACTTTATTAAAAATGGTGTTCCGCGCCTTTAAGCGCGGCTTTTCCCGCTTAGACGCTATGGCTCCTTTACTCTCTATGAGATTTCACAGTCTGGGACATATCTCTGGAACCGCTTGTCACAGCAACTCCAGAGAGGGCTCATTTTATTGCTAAGCTCCTTCTCTATCATCTGGTGTGTGTTTTAATAGTGTGGGGTGTTCAGGGGGGCTTCGGCACTGTTTGGGGTACTTGTATGGGGAAAACTACATTTCCCATGAGCGCCCGGTTCGTGCTCGTTTCTGATTGGCTATCCTGACGGCCGCCATTTTGTGGAGCTCTTCCTCAGCGAGTACACTACGCAGGGACCGAGCCTTCTCTCCCCTCAGCAGATTAACCCTTCGCTGGCCAGATAAGTCCAATTTTAGACATTTCTGGGGTGAAACTTTAATCTTCCACACTTTTACTGGGTGATAGAGTTTAAAGTGGGGTATATTGACGCTGTGAGCCTGTCTACTTCACTGGAGCTAGGGGCTAGACCCAAGTCTAAGGAGGATGGGGGGTCTGCTCCCCCCATGGCGTTCTGCTCCTCTTGTCACACTGGGCTATCTAGTGATACTGTGGGGGATCTATGCCCTAACTGCACTGGTCAAGATAGCAACCCTGGGCTTCCCAGCCATGCTATTGAGCCATCTTGGGTGAGGGAGTTTAAAGCTGCCACTAGGGATCTCAGATCCACTCTTCAACTTTTTCCCTCTCAGGTACAGGGGGCTCTCCAGGTCTGGCAGACCCCCGCTACAATCAGGACCTCCCTGCCTAAGCCACAGGGTGCTCCTGATGTGTCTGATTCTTCTGAGGAAGAACTCTTGCAGGATTCTGATGCTGAGGAACGCACTGTTATTGAGTCTAACAGGTCCATTGGAGACCCTTATGAATGTGACCCTGAAGTTTCGGCTGAGGGTCTGATTAGAGCTGTACTGAATACGCTCAACCTTCCTCTGACTCAGGAATCCACTTATGATCCTACTGATGTTTTTCAAAAGAAACCATCTAAGCCAGTTGTTTGTTTTCCAACTAACCCTAATCTTGCCTGCCTAGTCTCTGAGGCATGGAAGAATCCTGATAGATCCTCCTCTGTCTCTAAAAAGTTTGCCAAACTGTACCCTTTTCCTGAGACTGAGCTGGCAAAATGGGTTCATCCCCCCAAGGTGGATGCTCCTGTTTCCAGACTGTCCAAGTCTACCGCTTTGGCTGTCTCTGATGCTTCTGCCCTGCGGGATTGGACGGATAAAAAGCTAGAGCTTTCTCTTAAGTCTATTTTTGCCTCCATTGGCACTGCCATGCGTCCAACCTTTGCAGTGGCATGGGTTAATAGAGCCATTGCGGCCTGGACTGAACGACTGACTGAAGCAGTTCGCCAGGATGCACCAGTATCTGAACAGTTGCAGCTTCTTGCTAATATCACTGAAGCTCAGAACTACGTTGCTGACGCTGCTTTTGATGCTGTGCGCATGATGGCGAGGGCCTCCACTGCTTCTGTGGTGGCTAGACGTGCCCTTTGGCTGAAAATTTGGTCTGCTGATACAGCCTCTAAGAAAGCCTTGCTTTCCTTGCCCTTTCAGGGGAATTTGCTATTTGGGTCTGAGCTCAAAGAAATGATCAGTGAGGCTGGTGGTAAAAGTACTCTTCTACCCTCAGTCTTTAAGAAAAAGTTTCCAGCCAAACGCAATCGGTCCTTTCGTTCCTTTCAGACTGAGACACGCTCCTCGGCCCAGACGGGTCCTCCCGCTACGCGCTCCTCCTCCAAGCCCAAACAGTCCTGGAAGCCTAAAGTGGCCCCCAAGGCCAAGACCTCCAAGACTGCTTCGGCATGACTCGCCGAACCCGGGTCCGCATCCGGCTGTAGGTGGACGTCTCCGCATCTTTCGCCGGACTTGGGAGGAGTCAGTAGCGGACCCATGGGTTCTTCAGGTGGTGTCAGAGGGATACAGGATCCCTTTCTCCTCCCTTCCTCCTTTTCGGTTCCATTTTACTCGTCCTTCTCAGGAACCCACAAAAAGACGTCTGTTCGACGACGCTATTCAGGATCTCTTGGACAAAGAGGTTCTGGAAGTGGTTCCTCAGGAGGACACAGGTTCAGGATTTTATTCCAACCTGTTTGTGGTGGCCAAAAAGGACGGAGGGGCTCGTCCTATTTTGGATCTCAAAGATCTTAATGCCTATGTGGTGACTTCCCACTTCCGCCAGGAGTCCCTGCGCTCTGTGATTGCAGCAATGTCTCCAGGGGAGTTCCTTGCCTCCCTGGACCTTCAGGATGCTTATCTTCATATCCCTATTCATCCAGAGAGCAGGCGGTACCTCAGGATTGCCTGCCACAGGGGACACTTTCAGTTTTCTGCTCTTCCCTTTGGGCTGACTTCAGCTCCTCAGGTCTTCCAGAGAGTGTTGGGCTCCCTGATAGCGGTGCTTCATCAGGACGAGGTCAGGGTGACTCCCTACATGGACGATCTCCTCATCAAAGCTTCCTCGGCGGAGCTTCTTCACCTGCAATTGCAGAAGTGTATCCACACTCTGACCCGCCATGGCTGGATCCTGAATCTGGACAAGTCGGACTTGGTCCCATCTCAGAGGCTTCTGTTCCTGGGTCTCCTGTTCGACACTTGCCAATGCATGGTGTTCCTGCCGGAGGATGTGGCTCATCAGATAGCTATCAGAGTGGCGGGGATTCTGGAACTGGACTTAGTGCCGGTAACGAAGTTGTCGTCCCTGGTGGGGAAGTTCATCTCCACGATCGAAGCGGTTCCTTTTGCCATGGCCCACTCCAGGGAACTTCAGAGATTTGTGATCCAGACGTGCAAGAATCATCCAGATCATCAGCATCTGTCAGTCTCTCTACCTCCTCATGTGGAATCGAGTCTGCACTGGTGGTTGGACCTCTCCCATCTCCTGAAAGGGAGATCCTTTCTAGTACCTTGTTGGACCACAATCACGACGGATGCCAGCCTTCGGAGCTGGGGTGCTGTGTTGGGTCGCTTCAGTGCTCAGGGGAAATGGGGTCTGGAGGAATCTCTTCTCTCCATCAATGTTCTGGAACTACGTGCCATTCAACTTGCCCTGAGACACTGGGAATCTCAACTGACCGGTCTTCCGATCAGAGTGGAATCCGACAACGCCACTGCGGTGGCTTACATCAACAGGCAAGGTGGCACAAGAAGCGGCACCGCCTGGTTGTAAGTCAAGGATATTTTGTCTTGGGCAGAAGATCACGTGCCTGTCATCTCTGCTGTTCATATTCCAGGCGTGGACAACGTCATGGCAGACTTCCTCAGTCGTCATACCGTCGACAGCGGAGAATGGGCTCTTCATCCAGAGGTGTTTCATTTGCTCACCCAGAGGTGGGGGATGCCGGAGGTGGACCTGATGGCCTCCAGACACAACAGGAAGGTTCCGGTGTTTTGCTCCCGGCGGAGGGACTCCCTTGCTCTAGCAGTGGATGCCTTGTCGATCCCTTGGGATTTTTCTCTGGCTTACATCCTTCCTCCTCTTCCTCTATTGATCAGAGTCATCCAGAAACTGAAGCGAGAGCGTTGTCCTGTTATCCTGATCGCTCCAAACTGGCCTCGCCAGTCCTGGTATCCGGAGTTGATGGCTATGTCAGTGGCGGATCCGTTCCCACTTCCTGCCCGTCCGGACCTACTTCTTCAGGGATATCTGTGGAAGGAGAATGTTCACTCTCTCCATTTGATGGCATGGCGCTTGAATCCTCGATTCTAGCAAAGAAAGGATTTTCTCCTTCTGTGGTGTCGACTATGCTCAGTGCTCGTAAGCCTGTGTCTTCCAAGATCTATCATCGCATATGGTCAACTTTCGTGGCATGGTGCTCTGATAAGAAATTGTCCCTTGATTTTCATCTTCCCACTGTCCTGGCCTTCTTGCAGGACGGTGTTGATAAGGGGCTCAGTCTGAGTTCCCTCAAAGTTCAGACTTCTGCCTTGTCTGTGTTTTTCCAGGAAAGGATTGCTATCCTTCCTGATGTGAAAGTTTTCTTCCAAGGTGTGACTCATGTTCGACCTGCCTTCAAGAGTCCTACCCCCCAGTGGGACCTCAATTTGGTGCTGGGAGTTCTCCAGCGACCCCCGTTTGAATCCTTGGCTTCCATTCCATTACGTCTCTTGACTTGGAAGATGGCCTTCCTTTTGGCTATTGTTTCAGTTCGCCGGGTAGCAGAGTTACAGGCCTTGTCTTGTAAACCTCCTTACCTGGTGTTCCACAAGGATAAGGCTGTGCTTCGCACTTCCAAGGAATTCTTACCCAAGGTTGTGTCCGAGTTTCACATCAATCAGGAGATTGTGGTTCCCTCTTTCTGCCCTAATCCTTCATCTGACAAGGAACGTGATCTCCATTTGTTGGATGTGGTGCGTTGCCTCAAGTTTTATGTGCATCGCACCGAGTCTATCAGGAAGTCTGACGCTCTATTCGTCATTCCTGAAGGGCCTAGGGCAGGGAGACCGGCCTCCAAAGTTACCATTGCCTCTTGGATTAAGGCTACTATCCGTGAAGCCTACAAGTTGCGGAATAAGCATGTTCCCTTCCGGGTGACTGCCCATTCCACCAGATCTATTGGGGCCTCTTGGGCCTACAAGAATCAGGCTTCTGCTGTTCAACTGTGCAGAGCGGCCACTTGGTCCTCTGTGCACACCTTTTCAAAGCACTACTGTGTTGATGTGCTGGCCTCGGCTGATGCCAGTTTTGGAAGGAAAGTCCTGGAGGCAGTTTTGCCTGTGTAGGTCTTCCGCTCTGTGATCCTTAGTGCTTCCTTACTGTTGAGCCCAGTTGGCTCTAGTTCCGTGTGCTGTGTTAGTTCGGGGATTGTTCCCTTGTTTGGTGTCTGTTGACACTTATAGTTTGGGCTATGTAATTAACTGGTTCATAGCAGTTTTAATGACTTGGGCCTTGTTCTGGTCCTTGCCTTCTTCCCACCTCTGGATCAGCTCAATGTTTGTACATCCCAGAAGTACCAGTGACCTGTATTGGACGACAGTGAAAATAGGATTTTAGTCTTACCTGTTAAATCCCTTTCACTTAGTCCATACAGGTCACTGGTCTCCCACCCTGTCAAGGGACCAGACCTGGCTCTCCTGTGGCATTCAGTGGGAGACCTTTGGGGCATGCTCACAGGAGTCTTTCTTCTTGCTTACCTGGGGTCAGTTTTAGGGTCTCAAATCAATCTAGTGGCTCTGGCCTGAAGGTGGCTTAAGTAGGAGGGGAGGCTCCGCCCCCTGCAATCATTTGCATAATTGTTCCTGCCTATTAAAGGGGCGAATCGCCTCCCAGAAGTACCAGTGACCTGTATGGACTAAGTGAAAAGGATTTAACAGGTAAGACTAAAATCCTATTTTTTGGCCTGGACCAGGGGAAAACATGAGCCCCTTGTCCGGGCCAGGGGAACAATGCACAGTTCTTTTGTCCTTACTTCTGGGCCAGGGAAATTGGTGCTTGGTTGCCCTGACCAACATCAAATTAGGTGGCCTCTCCTGGGCCTTTCTCCAGGCAGTGCTGAGGTCGAATCCTTCTGGGTCTGGGGCCAGTGGCTCAGGGTCCAGAGCCAGTCCATATGGTGGTTCTCCTTGGGGCAATTGTGTCTCTGGCTTCTGTTCATCAGAGTGTGGGGAGAGATGCACATCTCCCCCTTTTAGTTGGGCTACTACCCCAGAGGAACAGGAGCGGATGCGGTTCCCACCCTCCTGAGTCAAATCAGGTATGGGCCTGGTGGGGAATACATTCCCACCCACCAAGCTGGGGTCAACAGGGGACAGGGCAACACAAATGTCCTTGGTGAGGATCATGGTCCCACTCACCAAGGTGGGGATCTCCAGTGCAGGGGTAATAACAGGCTCCTTAATGATGACCATGGCCCCACTCACTAGGCCAGGGGTCTCAGGGAAAGGCGTGACAAATGTTGGGCTGGGGATGAGGACGGCTGTCCCACTCATCCCAGCCAGGGCTTCACATGACCTGGTATGCTTGCTCCCATGCACCAAGTCAGGGGTTACAGGGGGACTGATGGGGCACTCTTCCCCACCCATCAGGTCATACAACACATCCGCAGGAGGTCCAGCAGCACTATTCTCTTCCAGTCCGCTGGGGTCCTCCTCTGGTAGGCCCTCACACACAGGTCTTTCTTCTGCCTTGAGGGAGACCGTAGTCCCATCCCTCAAGGCGGCATTACTTGTAATCCTGGGGAGCACGCACGGCTCCGCTCCCAGGGCATCTTCCACCCCCACCAGGGGCAACATCTTGCGGCTGCTGCTGGGTTCTCTCACACCCACTACAGCAGGGGCCTCAGGGGGACTGACGGACTTGCTCCCACCTATCAGTTCACAGTCCATATCTTCAGGAGGGCCAGCGGCACTGCTTTCTCCCAGCCCACTGGGGTCCTCCAGGCCTTTCCTCTGCCTTGAGGGAGACCGCAGTCCCATCCCTCAAGGCGGCATTACTTGTAATCCTGGGGAGCACGCACGGCTCCGCTCCCAGGGCATCTTCCAACCCCACAGGGGGCAACATTTTGGGGCTGCTGCTGGGCTCTCTCACACCCACTACAGCAGGGGGCTCATGGGGACTGATGGGCTCACTCCCACTCATCAGTCGGGGCACACAATTGCTGCTGGTGGGGACCTGCGTCTCATCCACCGCAGCTGGGAAAACAGGGAAAGGGGCAACTGGCCTCTCAGGGGAGACGTCCGTCCCATCCCCTGATGCCGAGGAATCTTCTTCACTGAGGGGGAACGAATTCCCACCCCTCAGCTCAAGCAACAGACAGTCCAGGGAAAAAGGGGTATCAGGCAGGGCAACAGGGGCACTGGTGAGGAACGTATTCCCACTCACCAGTGTGGAGTGAACAGGGACAGCTCCATCCAAGTCCTCAGCTTCACTGAGGTCCTCCTCAGAGGAGGGTCCCCCCCCAACATTCTTCCTCTTTTCCTGCACACAGTTCGCGCATGTACCGGCCATGTACAATATCCATCAGCCTATCAATCTTGGCCACCGATGGCTTGTATCCCAGAAGTGGCATAAGGTTCACCATCCTCCGATACACTGGGTCATCACTTGGTCCAATCCCAATAATGGTCCAATTTTCCTTCACTAAAAAGTCAATGTACTCCCAGTCGGGCTCTACAGCTCCGAGGCGCTTGCGGAAGTCAGAGACCCCATGCGGGTCCAACTGATTCGATAAGATCCAAAAAGTCCAGAAAACCCTATTCGGGCAATACTGCTCCGCCGGATCCGCGTGCCGCCATTCCTCATTCGATACACTCAATGAAAGAAGGAGAAATCCCACCGCTCTGCCACCAATGTAACGGATAGACGGGGAGGGGCCCGCCTGCCTTCCGTCTTAGTTCCCGGGTCTCTCCTTCTCGACGCCGGACTGGCGCCGTCGAGTGCACCGGTCGAGCAAATCAGCGTTCCGGAGGTCGACTCAAAGTGGCGTCGAACCTCGGGAAGACCGACTCTGCTCCGAAGGATGCGGCTACCGGAGGGGTCACGGCACTCGAACACCGTCGAACAAGCACAGGAACGAATCAGGAAAAGTGTAGCAGGAACCACAGACTGTAATCCCCAGCCGTTTGAGCACTCCGGTGCTCAACTCGAAGGTTGAAGCTTGAGGCAGGAGAACCACAAGGCAGAGTCCACGTTGCCGCCTGACAGGATACAAAGTTCGGTAGCGGGATCCTGGCAGCAGACGGACGAACGTACAGGAACCTGGTTCGAATGGGTGGCAGAGTGGCCACTTTAACCATGGGAACAAACAGATTCCAGGACTCTGGTTCACTCCAAAAGTAACACACTTTATTGAACACACAACACATCTTTTATACAGTTACAACATGATACCACAATAGGGAGGGGAAGGGCCAGGCATTCTAATGCAGGCTTGGCCCAGGGACCAATCCGACACAATGGGCATATGACACGGGACACAACAGACCAATGGTGACTGGAACAATGGACCAATGGCAGGGGGAACAAAAGGACCAATGATAGCTAAGGGAAATGGACCAATGACAGATGAGCAACTGAACACAATATTGACAATGTTAGGATTAACATGATTAATTAATGTCTGGACAAAGACAATGGACGGACTAGAGGGAATACACATTTGAGAACTGGGCCAGGGGTTGAAGCACGTACACACTAGTTTGAATATGCGGCTTCAACCCTGGCCAATCAGTGTGTGCAGTGAGTCGTACGTCGGCCAATCCGGCGTCGACTCACTGCCTCCGGTTTCCCGCGTTCGAGACGGCATTGATACCTCGATCAGTGGAACCGGGGAACCACCGGTCTCGGTGTTCGAGTATCCCTCGTACATTATACTATACAATACATTAAACCTTCGACATTCGAGATAAAATCTTAACATAATGCTAGTAGAAACCCCTATCATAGTTCAAATAAGGCCACAGGGCCATAGTCTTTGAGAAAACTGTTCGTGGTCCAGACAAGGGCCTAAGTAACGGATAACATCCGTTACGTGGAGTAAGTGGTGCATGTATACAATTAGAATGAATGGTAAGGAACTAATATACATATACCCTCAGAACCACATTGTCTATATTGGATCAAATAATAAAGGGCATAGCATACTAAAACTAAAAAATGTAGTATTGCACCTAACCTGGCTTTTGAAGAATAAAAAGATAATGGTTAATCCTGGAGAAAATTACTGACCTCCAATTCCTCATTGAGGCCTCTAGGTGTCAGTGTGTCCAGGGTATAAATCCAGTATGCCTCTCGTCTACACAAAGTGGAGAATCTGTAGGGATTAGATGGGGAAATTTGTTCGCTCCCCATAACATTTTCCAATCCTCCTTTTGCACAGGTATTGAAGTGCCTCGGGACTGAATGGTACATGGATTTTTTGCCAATGTGATGTGTTCGCGGGCCCAATCTCTTAGGGCTCTTGTGGTTCTACCCACATATTGTATACCGCATCCACAGGTAATCACATATACGACAAAATTCGTTTCACAGGTTATCATAGACTTAATTTTGTTTACATTTGAATTGGAGTGACTTTGTATATTGGCAATTTTATTATATAGAAACCTACAATTTTTTGGCTTTACCAATTTCATATATTGATTGCTCTCAGATGGTGTGCGCTTGTGTTTGTTTTCCAGTTAATGCTATAAGTAACAGGTGCTGCTAAGAACACCACACACGACAGCTGCAACCTAGAGATCTTTCTATTTATGGACTTTAAGTATTGGACTTTATTTCTTTGGATCTATATTATTATATTTCAGATTAGTATTGGTGTGCTACATGTACATTACCATTCAGCTGGACAATGCCATGGCTGTGGCATACATCAACCAGCAAGGAGGCACAAGAAGCACTTCCGCTTGGTCAGAGGTAAACTTTATCTTGGCATGGGCAGAAGATCACGTTTTGGCTATTTCCACCTTGTGCATTCCAGGGGTAGACTATGTCCTGCAGACGTCCTCAGCCATCAAATGGTGGACCCAGGAGAGTGGGAGCTCCACCCAGAAGTTTTCGACCTGTTGGTACAGCGGTGGGGTTTTCCTCCGATAGACCTGATGGCCAACAGGAAGGTTTATCTTTTTTGCTGCTGTTGGAGGCATCCTCTGACCTCTGCTATGGATGCCCTGGCGATCCCCTGGTGTTTTCATCTGGCCAACTCCTTCCTTCCACTTCCTCTCATTCCCAGGGTGCTGAGGAAGATTCGTATAGACTGTCCAGGGGTCATCTTGATCGCCCTTACTGGCCCAGGAAACCCTGGTTCCCAGAACTGGTGGCTCTCTCCATTCGGGGTCCGTTTCCATTGCCACTCAGACCAGATCTCCTCCTGCAGGGTTATCTGTGGAAGGAAGACATGAAGTGCATGGCTTTGATGGCATGGCTGTTGAAGCCTCCATCCTAAGAAGGAAAGGGTTCTCCTCTGAGGTGGTCTCCACAATGATCCAGGGTAGGAAAACTGTTTCTTCCAAAGCCTATCATAGGGTTTGGTCCATTTTTCAGTCTTGGTGTGTTGACTGGGACCTGCCATCTCAAGAGTTTGATTTCCCAGTGATCCTGTCTTTTACAGGATGGTGTGAACAAAGGACTCAGTCTTAGTTCCTTGAAGGTTCAGACTTCAGCTTTCTGTCTTTTTACAGAGACGCATTGCCATCTTGCCAGATGTCGAAGTTTTCTTTCAGGTCGTTGTGCATGCCTTCCCTGCCTAAATGGCTCCCACTCCCCAGTGGGACTTTAATCTGGTTTTGGGAGTGTTGCAGCAGCCTCAGTTTGAGTCCTTGGCTACCTTTCCTCTACTTCTGACATGGAAGATGGCCTGTGTCTACAGAGTTGCTGAATTTCAGGCCTTTTCCTGCAAACTGCCTTTCCTGGTGTTTCATAAGGATAAGGCTGTTCTCAGTACCTTCCAGGAATTCCTTCCTAATGTGGTTTCTGAGTTCCACATCAATCAGGAGATTGTTGTGCCTTCATTTTGTCCTGACCTGAAATCTGACAAGGAGAGGGATCTCCACTTGTTAGATAAGGCACGCTGCCTTAAGTTATATGTGCACCATACTGAGTCTTTCCGTAAGACTGATGCCTTATTTGTCATCCCTGAGGGTCTTGGGGCACGTATGGCTGTGTCCAAGGTCACTAGCGGATCCTGGATTAAGTCTAACATTTTCAAGGCTTATGAGCTCAGAAAGAAACCTGTTCCTTTCCGCAAGAAAGGGCCTACAAGAATCAAGCCTCTGCCGAACAGCTGTGCAAGGGGACCACTTTATCTTCTGTGCACACTATTGCCAAACACCATCTGGCTTCGGCAGGAAGGTCCTGGAGGCAGTTCTGCCTGTCTAGGACCTTATTCTTTCCTGTGCCTTTCTTTATTTAACTGTTTGAGCCTGGTTGTCTTTTGTTCTGTTTGCTGTGATATTGTTATTCAGTGTCCGTTAACGATTAGTTTAGTTTGGGCTGTTCCATATCCTGAGTAGTCCTTGGGAACTCTTGTATCATGGGGACCGGCGCTTGGTCCTTTCTGTGTTCTTCCTACCTTGGGAGCTTAATGTTGGTACATCCCCTGGTTACTTGCTCACAGGAGTTTTCACTTTCTTGCTGTCCTACTTGGTAGGCTTGTCTCAAACTATGAAGATTAATCTGAGCTGCTTTTTTTTTTTTTTTTTTTCTGAAACATTACTACTGCTTTAAAAGGATGATCTGGCAACCCTAGCTGTACGTCCAATGAGGCACTAAGGCAAATATGGCAAGCTGGTTATATTGCACATGTGAAGGGCAACATGCTAGATTATGGTACCTTTCACCATCTCCTCATGTTAATGCACCAAAGTCTGCATTATAGGCTTCCCTAAATAAGAAAACAACAGAGGAAAGGGGCCGAGACTAGAAATCCTATTAACTGAGGCACTTTTTTTTTTTTTTTTTTTTTTTTAAAAAAAAGAGTGCCTCAGTTTTTGGGCCAGTGTTATTTCAGTACTGTCCGAGGTGTAGTTCAAGAGTAATTAATTGAATTATAAAGTATTTCCCTCACTGCGATCCATCCAGATGGTCTTGCTTTGCAGTGTTATTTATTTATTTTTTTTTACATTACTATTGCTTTAAGAGACCACATGAACATGCCTGCTGCATTGATGCATGAAAACTAATGCAACCACTGGATACATTTTTCATAATACTGTATGTATATGCCCAAATTCTAATAACCTATGCAAAATCAGATTATGACAGTGAAGGTTCAGACAGTGAGAACATTCTTCATTCAGAAAATGCTGTCAATGCCATGGTATGCCATATAACTTGTGGATGTGGTGAGCATGGTTGTGGGATGAAATGAGCAGGCAATGTGGTTGGTGGCACTGAAATGTGTGTTTATAGTTCAGTAATAGAATTATTTGGCTATTGTGTTTTTGAAGAGGTACATGATTTTTTTTGTAGATACTGGACTTTGGATTGGCACGGCATGCAGATGCTGAGATGACAGGATACGTAGTGACGCGCTGGTACAGGGCCCCAGAGGTCATACTAAGTTGGATGCATTACAATAAGACAGGTGAGAGAAATCTAAATGTATATGGCCATTGTCATAAAGGTAATGTTGGTACCTATGCTTCTGAACATATGAAATATATAGCCCAGATGGACAAATGCGGTAGTAATTCTGCAACTTTCTCCTATTATGGATCCAGATATTGTATCACTCTGTGCTCTGTTTTGGACCACTCTATCAGCCTTTCTCTGTCGTCCAATATAGGTTACAGGCAGGCCCGTATTTAGATCTCCGGAGCCTGTAGGCACAGAAATCTGAAGCCCAACCCCCCATTGGCCATCTCCACTGGACACTTCCACAATTCTCCTAATCTCCGCATTGCCCCCCCCCATCATCTCCATATTGCCCTCACATTGCCCCCATCATCTCCATATTGCCCACCTTCAGCTCCATATCTGCTCCAACAGCTCCAACTTGCCGCCCATCAGTTCCATATTGCCCTCATGTTGCTCCATCTCCATATTGCCGTCACATTGCCCTATCATCTCCATAATGCCCCCCATCAGCTCCCTATTGCCCTCACATTGCCCCATCATCTCCTTAATGCACCCATCAGCTCCATATTGCCTCATCAGGTCCAAATTGCCTTCACATTGCCCCATCATCTCCATATTGCCCCCATCAGCTCCATATTGCCCCATAAGCTCCATATTGCCCCCTGTGTCCTTTCCCTACCTCCTACGGATGCCCCTGCTCCCTGGTGGCACAGTGGCGTGGCAGCTGGGAAGGTCTGTGCCTCCTCCTGCACAGACCTGTAGCGGCTGTTGCTCCAGTGCGGTCTTCTGTTAAGTAATGCAGAGCGCTGGGAGATGTCATCTCCCAACTATCTGCATTACTAAAGAGCCGATGAGGGAGGTCAGCAGCTACAGGTCTGTGTCATAGACCTCACCGGGCGGGGATGGGGTTGGTGAGTGCAGCGAGGCTAATTTTAACCCATTGAGTGCCAGAGGGGAATGCACTCAAAGGGTTAAAACAAAAACAGGTCCCAATGACAGGCGCCCCTCTGTGGGGTGCGCCTGTAGGCATATGCCTACTCTACCTTATGATAAATTCAGCCCTGGTTACAGGTACCATGGGGACGCGACAGCTCCTCCCAGTAGGCTGGAACAATTCTTCAAGAAGTGCAGAGTGGAGCCTCCCTCTCCTCCGTAGCAGGCTACCTAGCCATTCCCCTCTCCAGATGAGATTTGTTTCATCACCTAGTAGGAAGGCTGAGAACCGTTCTGCTTGGTTTTCAATTATTTTATTTATTTATTTTTTCCTTGGATAGCAGTGTCAAAATTCCCACATTAGGAGGACTACAATTACTGGCTTCCCCCGGAGGTTTGCCCAGTGAACGGTGCGGTCTGTGGACCCTTGCAGCCCTGGAAGAGAATCATGCAACCCGTGTCTCTCTTTCTCCAGAAGAGTCTCTCTGAGGCTTCTTCCAATTCAATGGTAATCTGAAGTAAAAAGACCTGCAAAAAAAAAAGGTGAAACCCTTTGAGTGCCATGATCCACTTGACTGACTTTTCCCCCTCCGCACATGGGATTTTCTGGAGTTCTTCATACACCTGAACTCATGTTGGGTACTTTATATCTCTGCCCCTGGGTTCTCTGGGGCATTTTTGGGCTGTTTGGTGGTTTTTTTAACCCCTTCCTTGTGATGTTTGCTGAGTTGGGGGATCATTTTCCTCATTTCCTTTTGGGTTAATGTGTTTTTTTATACGCTTTATTATATGTTGTGGATGTGTTTTGACACTTTTCAGACATTCTCTTTTTAATGTTTTATTTGTTTACTGCATAGCCACAATACTCCATTGACTCCTATGAGACAGACTGCCTTGGAATATATCTCTGCTACCCGCTCCACTTAGTGTTGAGGGAGTGCTCATTCTTCTGGTCTCCCCTTGCCTTGCACTCGGGTTCACATCATCTGTGTCTTGGGGGTCTCTGGAAGGCTATTTGCTGATTGGTCCTGGATTTCAGTCACCTTTTTCTCTCTTTACATGAGTATCATAAGCAGGGCTTGAAAGACTTTACTCACCTACTCTGTTTAACCCTTCACCTGCCAGATATGTACTTTTTAGGCTTTCTGGGGTGAAATCCTTGATCTGGGTGACAGTGTTTGGGTTCTCTATTCTGTAGACATTATTCTCCTGTTAGGATGTCTGACTCTAAGGGACATGGGGCTAGGCCTAAGGATGCAGAGGCATCTCTGGCCCCCTTGCTTTTTCTTCTTGCCAAGCGGGGCTTCCCAGAGAATACTCAGGTCACTTATGCCCTCATGCGCTGTGGCCCCTGCTTCTCAGTGGCCCTCTAGCCATGAACAAGAGCCACATTGGGTCAAGGACTTAAAGTCCTGTATGGCACAGTTTCCTCTTTCTCTTCAGGGGGTCCTCCACACTTCCTTCAGGTTTGTGGCCCTTGGCATTCCTGATTTATCTGATTCCTCTGAGGAGGAGTCACTTGGAGTCTGAGGATGGTATGTGATCAGAAGGGGCATCTTCCCAGTTGCATGGTGACCCCTTTGAGGCTGACCCTGAACCCTCTGCCGAGGGTCTCATTAAGGCTGTTCTATCTACCCTTAACATTTGTTAACCCTGTAGAGTCAGTCTACTTTTGATGTCTTTTTCCAGGTGCAAGAAGTCCTGTACTGTAATTCTGCCTAATCCCACTCTGGATCAAATTAGCCTGGATAAGTGGAAGACACCTGACAAGCGTTCCACTCTTTCTAAGAGATTCTCTAAGCTGTACCCTTTTGCTGATGCAACTTTGGCTCAGTGGGCTACACCTCCTCAGATTCATTCCCCTATTTCTAGGCTCTCAAAATCTACTGCCTTGACTGTTGTGGATGCTTTGGCACTCTAAGATCTGACTGATAGAAAGCTGGAGGCTATCCTTAAGACTATCCTTAAGGCTATCTTTACTGCCACAGGGGCATCCTTGAGAACTACCATGGCCGACTGATGCTGTCTGCAAAGTTGCCCCTAAGGGGAAGGCCTTTTGCCTATTTTGGCTAATATTCTGAGGCTCAGCATTACATTACAGATGCCTTGTTTGATGCCATTAGGCTTGAGGCCAAGACCACCACCTTCTCTGTGGCTGCCAGATGCACGCTGTGGCTTAAAATTTAGTCTGACTCAATCTCTAAGAAATCACTGGTCTCTTCAATTCAGGGCCAAAAAGGGATGTACCCTGAAAAGGAAGTTCAGGCAGCAGTGGAGGTCAAAACACATCTCCACCAAACCTACTTCATCATGACTCACCGAACCCTGGTCCGCATACACTTGTGGATGGTCGCCTGCATTATTTTTTGAATACTTGGACAGGCTCTGTTGGGGATCAGTGGGTATCACAGGTGATTTTCAGGAGTTTACAGGATTCCCTTCACATCCCTACCTCCCTTCAGATTCTTCCCTTCTTTCTCCCCTCAGGGACAGGAAAAGCTGTCTTTTCATTCGGACGATTCAGGCTGTCTTGGACAAGGGTGTCCTGGCTCCAGTTCCTCAGCCAAAGAGAGGTTTCGTTTTTTATTCCAACCTCTTTGTTGTTTTCAAGAGGGATGACTGCTGCCGTCCTATCCTGGATCTCGAGTATCTCAATTCATTTGTGGTCCATACTCACTACAAAATGGAGTCCTTGCTCTCTGTCATCACAGCAATGTGTCCAGGGGAATTTCTGGCATTCTTGGATCTGCAGGATGCATACTTGCACATCCCAATTCATTCGGACAGTCAGAAGTACCTCAGGTTTGCTTGCGCCTTGGGGCACTTCCAGTTCACCACACTATTTTGGGCTCACCACAGCTCCACACGTGTGTGTCTGGGTCTTGGTGGCTTTGATTGCCTTCCTACACACCAAGGGGATTCAGGTAACTCCTTTCATGGATGACCTTCTCCTGAAGGCTCCCTCCTAGGATCTCCTGGACCGTCCGGTCCAAGACTTGTGTGCAGATACTTCATCAACATGGATGGATCCTGAATATGGACAAGTCTGCTGGTTTTCATTGGTCTCCAGTTCAGCACTCTTCGGGGCATGGTTTTCCTAACGGAGGACTGTTCCAGCAGATCACGTCTAAGGTGTCTTGCACCCTGGAGTGAACTTCTGCTCCGGCAAGGAAATTCTCCTTGCTGGTGGGCAAGATGATTTCTGTCATGAAGGTATTGCAGTACTCCATGGCTCACACCAGGGAGCTTCAGAGTTTCATAATCTGAGTTTGCTGGGGGGATCCGGCCATTCTGAATCATCTTGCCTCTCTTCCCCCAGAGGTGAAGCTAGACCTCCACTGGTGGTTGGACTGCTCCAACCTGAGGAAAAGGAGACCCTTTGTGATTCCGTACTGGACCATACTAACAATGAATGCCAGCCTGTTTGACTAGGGAACCGTCCTGGGTCACCTGGGTGTTCATGGTCGTTGGTCGACAGAGGAAACTCTCATTCCTATCAACATCCTGGAGCTCAGGGTGAGTCTCTATGCTCTGGGGTATTGTTCCTCCCATGTGAGGGAATGCCTAGTCTGTGTCCAGTCAGACACCGTGATGGCCGTCTCCTACGTCATCAAGCAAGGAGGCACAAGAAGCCCAGCTGCTTGGTTGTAGGTAAAGGCTAGTTTAGTCTGGGTAGAGGTGCGTGCTCCTGCCATTCCACCATGCACATTTCAGGTGTAGAAACGTCTTGGCAGATTTTCTTAGTGGGCCCCGGTGAGTGGGAACTCCATCTGGAGTTTTTCGACCTGCTGGTGCAGAAATGGGGTCTTCCTTGGATAGACCTGATGGCCACCAGGAACAGCCAGAAGGTTCAGTTCTTTTGCTGTCGCTGGAGGGATCCTCTGACGTTCCCAGTGGATGCTCTGTCAATTCCATGGCAATTTCATCTGGGCTTCATTTTTCTTTCTCTTCTTTCCAGGGTGCTGAGGAAGATTCGGATGGATGGTGTGTCTGTCATTCTGATTGCACCTTATTGGACCAGACAGCTTTGGTTTCCAGAATTGCTGGCACTGGTTGCCCAGGATCAGTTTCCTTTGCCGTGCAGACCAGATCTCCTCCTTCAGGATTACCTCTGTAGGAAGGATGTGGATAGTCTGGCTTTGACAGCATGGCTGTTGAAGCCTCCATCTTGAGGAGAAAGGGCTTTTTTTTTCCTGAGGTGATCTGCACCTTGATTCAGGCCAGGAAACCAGTCTCTTCTAATGCATACCACAGGGTTTGGTCTACCTTTCATTCTTGGTGTATGGACAGGGATCTGTCCTCACAGGAGACTGACCTTCCATCCATCTTATCCTTTTTTGCAGGATGGTGTGAACAAGGGCCTTAACCTTAGTTCCTTGAAGGTCCAGACCTCAGCTCTCTCGGTTTTTTACCAGAGGCTTATTGCCATGTTGACAGATTGCAAGGTCTTCTTTCAGGATGTTGCTCATGCTTTCCCTTCTTACAAAGTTTCCCCTCCTCAGTTCTACCTTAATCTTGTCTTGGGTGTCTTGCACCAGGCTCCCTTTGAGTCTTTGGCTAACGTTCCTCTACGTTTTCTGATGTGGAAGATGGCGCTTATTTTGACTGTGGTCTCTGTACTCTTAAGTTGCAGACTTTGTCCTGCAGACCGCCTTTCTTGATGTTTCACAAGGATAAGGCTGTTCTTCATACTGCCCAGGAAATTCTTCCTAAGATGGTCACTGAGATCCACATCAATCAGTAGATTGTTTTGCCTTACTTTTGTCCTGACCCTAAATCTGACAAGGAGAGGGTTTGGCTGCATCCATGGTGACTATTGCATCATGGATTGTCTACCATCCGCAAGGCTTTTGAGCTCAGAGGGAACTCTGTTCTCTTCTGCATACCAGGTCTGTTGGAGCCTCCTGGGCCTACAAGAATCAGGTGTCTACTTGGTCTTCTTTGCACACCTTTGCCAAACACTACCGTGTGGATGCCCTGGCTTCGGCTGAAGCCATCTTTGTCAGGAAGGTCTTAGAGGCAGTTTTGCCTGTCTAGGACTTTCATTTCCTGTACCTTTTATAGCGCTTTAACTGTTGAGCCATATTGGCTCTTGTTCTAGTGTGCTGTGTGCGTTGTTTAGTGTCCACTGACACTTAGTTTGGGCTGTTCTGTGTCCTGGATAGTGCAAGGGAACTCTGATATCATGGGGGACCGGCGCTTGGTCCTTTCCTTCTCTTTCCACCCATGGGAGTTAAATGTTTGTATATCCCCATGGTACCTGTAAGATATATTGGACGACAAAGAAGAGAATTTTAGTCTTACCTGTTAAATCCTTTTCTCTTAGTCCATATCGCTTTCAGGTCTCCCACCCAGTAAAGGGATCATGCTTTGTTTCCTATGGCTGGATGTGGTAGTCAGATTGGGTCCATGCTCACAGGAGTTTTCCTTTTCTTCTCGCTATCTAGCTCAGTAGGTTTGCCTCAAATCTTTCTGGGAGAAGGGAGTGGCTAGGTAGCCTGCTATGGAGGAGGGGGAGGCTCCACCCTGCACTTGAAGAATTTATCCAGCTTACTGGGAGGAGCTGTTGCCTCCCTATGGTACCTGTAAGCTATGTGGACTAAGATAAAAGGATTTAACAGGTAAGGCTAAAATCCTCTTTTTACCCTCTCATTTTTGCCTGGCATGCCTGAGCAGGACCTAAAATATATTGGATCCTTAAGAGGTCCTGTGAGGATGTCTAGCAGCCATATTAACATAGTCCATCAATTTCAGCCCATGTCATATCAACCCTGCATGAAAGCCATTTCTAATTAAGCCTCAAATGGGTAAAAAATTATATTCTGACTCCAGATTGCTGTAAATTTCCCTGGATCAACATCCTGTCTGCTTTGAAAGCAGCTGTCATAATTATCAATATTGTTCTGAGCTAGAAAGGCATCTATTACGTGTTTGAAAGCAACTACAGTATCTGCAAGCACAGCAAAGACGCAAAAATGTTATAACAATACTGCCCTTACTGTAAAAAAACAAAAAAACCCTTCCTTTTAGTCAAGTGCCTTTAGTTTTGAAGGGGTGGTAATTTTTGTTTTCATTAAAATGTAATATTGTAGCTATTACAATAATAAACTAACCAATGTAAGCCCCATCTCTCAAACCTTTATGGTTTAAGAGATACAAAGCGAAACTTCCCCCCTCCCCTTACAGCTGACAGCAGGAGATTCTTGTCGGCCGACTCGAGGCAGAGCTGAAATATACATCCTGCTCGTTATGTATTTACTTACACAGCTTTGTGGTATCAGGAATGATTGACACTACTTTCAATGCAACACATTGGACCCAGGACTGAACCCTTTGGCACCCAACATGCAACTTTATACCAATTTAAAAAGGTGCCATTATGTAATTTAACCAGTTCTTAATCCATGCACATATTTCACTTCCCAAACTGAAGCCTTTTAATTTATGTAGTAACTTGTTGTGAGGCACAATAGCAAACACTTTTACAAAATCCAAGTGTACTACATAAACAGAAATTTCCTTTTCCAAATCACTACTACTTACCCTTTCATAAAATGCAAGTAAATTAGTTTTACATGATCTATACTTCATAAAACCATGCTGCTTGTTACTAATAATGTTGCTGGTCATCACATAGTCCTGAATACTATAAATTAGTAACCCTTCTAATATCATACCCACTATAGAAGTCCATGTCACAGGTCTAATGTTCCATCATCTTTTTGAATAGTACTATAGCTGATTTCCTCCAGTCACAGGGCACGTGACCAGATGATAGTTAATCAGTAAGTATTAAATGGATAGTAATACTTCGTTTTAACTTTATTTTATTTTGTAGGTATTAAAAAAACATGAAGAATGATATAAGTCTTATATCTCAAACCTTTATGGTTTATGAGATATTCACAAGCCAAGTTTCCCCCTCCCGCCCCTTTTTCATAGTGTAAGCCATCTCTTCTCAGATGTGAATCTGGTTGTAAGACCAGACAGATAACAGCAGGGGACAATCTTCTTTGTATGAAAAGAATGAAAGCCCTTCCCCCCTTGACAAGTTGTTCAGCTTTTTCCCTTATCTTAATTGAAGATTGTCCCTCTCTGCAGTCTACCTGGGCACCTCCCTTCTGATCTGGTTGAACAGGGGGGGGGATACTTTGCTTGTGAATATCTCTTAAACCATAAAGGTTTGAGAGATAAGACTTATATTGTTCTTCATGTTTTTTTAATGCCTACAAAATAAAATAAAGATAAAATGAAGTATTACTATCCCTTTAAGTACAAGGATCTTGCTATTACTGAGCCAAGTTCCATTAGTACCACTGGGTTTATGCCCACAGACCCAGCTGCTTTATTCCGCATAGCCTTTTCTAGTCACTTTGTCCTCAGTAAACAATTTACATGATAGTGGGAATTCTGTGATTCTCAGTTTGCCTATAACCTGCCGTTGTTGCTTTCTTTGTATATACAGAAGAAAATTATATAGTTAAGGTGTCAACCATAGCCTTATCCTCACTAACTGATTCATCTATCTGAGTTTTAAGAGGACGAATATCATCCTTAACCTTTGTCATTTATAGACTTGTTGAATAGTTTCAGATTTTTCTTCCTCGTTTTTGCAATACTTTCCTCTGTTTCAATCTTCTCTAGCCTAATTGCATGTTTGCAGATTTTATTATGTTCTTTATTTTTTAAATGATGCATCTGACCCTTCTGACTTAAACAATTTAAAAGCCTGCTTCCTAATTCTAATTTCCCTGCAAACCTCTTTATTAAGCCACATTTGTCTTAATTTGCTACACTTGTCTGTTACCCAGTGGTATATATATATATATATATATACACACATCTGAAACAAATTTCATTTTTCTTGTGCATTTCTATCTTTGAAGAGTACATCCCTTGAATATAATTTAATGCTGCTTTTAGCATTATATAATTAGCCTTTTCAAAGTTGTCTCTGCTGCCTAAATTTTCCTTTTTATATTCTTTACCATTTCAGATTTGTCCAGTCAATTTCAGGGTAGTTCAAATCTGCATTCCATTTGCAGTAACAGTAGGACTTCTTCAAACTCGCCAGTATTAGGTGGCTTGTAGCAAATTCTTTTTTTTTTCTTTATACATCTAATCAGGTCACAATCACAATAATAAGATCATATTGCTCATTCATAGCAATCAGTTACAGTTCTCCCATCTTACCAGCCAGACTACAAGTATTTACATGCATACATTTTACATTCCTGCCCTTCTGAAAAATTCCGTTCTTTGAAATATTTGCTTTCTCTCAGACTGCTACATAGGAACTTCTTGTTGATGGCCTAGCCCATCCACCCCTCTCCATCCCCATACCCCCTCTCTAATACCTCATTTACACTGCCTTTTCCATCCTGTGTTGTAATTATGTAGTGTTTGAGTCTTTTAGTGGGTTTGTTTACCCCCCCTCCCACTACTCGGGTCTTAGTTTGTGGAACAGCCCCCCCCCCCAAAAAAAAAAAAAAAAGTTCCCTGGGGGGTTTTCGTCTTTTGACAGCTTTTTAGTTATAGATTTATGTTAATGCAGAGTGGCCTCTTTTAAAGGGATAGTAATGTCTCATGCTTTGCAGATTCATCACACTCTGCACTGTTAACAATGTTCCATTTGGTCTACTTCATGTGTAAAGTGTCTGTTTCATGCCCCTTTTACTTAGGTCAATCATCTCTCTTCAGATCAGAAAGCCTGTCTGGACAGATCACAACAATTGACAATCTTCTGTCTGTATAAGGAAAAATCTGCCCTCCTTCGTCAAGGGGAGCAGGGTTTCTCTTATACTTATAGAAGGAAGATTGTCCCTCATTGCAGTCTGTCCAGTCCGATGGCTGACTGGATTTCTGATGTGGGGGAAGGCTGCTTAATATGTAAGTAAAAGGTACAGGAAATGGACACTTTATAAAAAAATATTGCACATGAAGTAGACCGATTAGAACATTGTCCTCCTGCTCTGCAATGTTAACAAAGTGTAAGGAATCAATGAAGCTTAATTTATCATGAGACAATTTTTATCCCTTTAAGAATGGGAGCCTGACCATGGCTGCCTTTGCTCCATTGACTTCTATGGGGGGAACTTCTCTGGGACATATCTCTGCAAGCTTTTGAACTACAATGGTCAGAGCACTCTATCTTATGGTCTCCTCATGCCCTGTCATCTAGTCCACTTTGAGTGTCCATGGTGGTCACAGGGGCTCACAAACGGAATTGTAGTTATTGCTAGGCGGCAAAAAACAGAGAAGACTGCAGTACCCAGAATGTCTGTGCCCCTCATGTGCAGTGTCTCCTACTACTCGACCGGACCCCTCTAGCACCAATCAAGAGGTAGCATGGACCAAGACATTATGTTCATTGGCCCAGATCCCTTCGTCTGTCCAAGGGTTGATTCATTCATGGAAGCCTATGCCCCCCTTTAAGTAGAAAGCCTGATATCCAGGGATCATTTTCAGATTAATGGGGTTTTCTCCGAGGAAGAATTGTGCCCGTAGAAGAGGATGATGGGGAGTGTAAAGACATAGGAATTTCCATAAGAATGGCAAGAATTTATACGTCTGGGCTACTCCCTTCTGAGGGGATAATCAGAGCAGTCTTGGAGACCCTACAGCTCTCTGCCGCATCGGATGTGGGAGCTCCCTCTCCAGATATTTTCCAGAGTTGTAAGAAGTCCTCACCCTTGTTTATCTCCAATAACACTCTTGATCAGAGGCTCAATCTGCACTTTTCTAAGCTGTACCCTGTTTCAGCTTCGGTGCAGTGGGCTTCACCCCCTACTGAGGACCCCCTTATTTCATGGCTGGTAAATACCACCGCCCTTTTGCTGGCATCTGCCAGCGGGACTCAAGGATTCTTTTCGCAAGGCCTCCTTCGCTGCAACCAGGGCAGCATTGAGACCTGTTTTTGCCACTGCCCGGGTCAACGGGGCAGTTGCTGTTTGGGGTGAATATCTTTCTGATGCTCAACATGCTGATGTTGCCAAGGAGAATTTATTGGTCCTGATGGATTTTTGACGGTGCAAAGGCCTCCACCTTTTCTGTTGCTGCGTGCTGCACTTTGCTCACATTTGCTCTGCGGACCAATCTTCAAAGAAGTCAGTGGTTTCTTTGCTTTTCATGGTAAGTCCCTTTTTGGACCTTTAACTGAAACAGATCATCGCTGATACTACAGGTGGTAAGAGCACTTTGTTGCAACAGATCTCGACCAAGTGTTCCTTTCTGTTGAGGAAGGAGCATATTTTTGTTTTTTGGCTCATCATGGTCAGAACTTTGCCCTAATTCTGTGTCTGCAGACGTTCTCACCAATTCCTTCCCAGGTTCTGGTTTTCCTGGGTATGAGATATGACAACCATTGTAGGAAAGTCTTCCTCCCAGAGGAAAAGATTCTGCTTCTGTTGCAGGACATGATTCTGGTGCTGGAGTGGTCCTCGGCCATGTTTCACGGTTCTGTACTCTGTTCCACACGATGGAACATTAGAGGGATGTTCTTGTGAATTGGTCCAGGAATCCGGATCATCATCTTTGGCAGATATCTTTTCTCTCAGGAGGATCTTCGTTGTTGGTTACATCAGTTGATCCTGGAACAGGGGAGGCCCTTTGTGATACCAGTGTCGGCCCTCTGGACAAGAGTCTGCTGCCCATAAACATTCTGGAACTCCGGGTGATTTGACTAGTTCTCCTTCATTGGATTACAGTTCTCTTGGGGGTTCCAATGAGGGTGCAGTCGGACAATGCCATGGTCGTGGCCTATATCAATTACAAAGAAGGAACTTGCAGCAAGGTTGCTTGGAGGGAAGTGAAAGATCTCCTCTGTTGGGCGGAGGTCCATGTTCCTGCCATCACATCCTTTAGCCTTCCAGGGGTAGAAGTTGTCCTGGCAGACTTTCTAAGTCACCAAGGAAACTGGGAACTCCATCTGAAAGTGTTTTACCTTATTGTCCAGCAGTGGAGTATACCAGTGATAGACTTCATGGCAACCAGGGAGAACAGAAAGATTCAATGGTTCTGTTTCTGGATTGGGGATTCCCTGGCCTTTTCTAAGGACGCAATGTCCATCCTGTGGAGTTTTCATCTCTCCTATGTGTTTCCTCTAATTCCTTTCAGCCCCAGGGTAATCTGGAAGGTTAAAAAGGATAAGAAGTTGGTCATTCTGACTGCTTCTTACTGGCCTAGGATGTGGTTTGAAGACCTGGTCTTTTCAGGACCCAATCTGTCCACCTCCCAGACCGGATCTGTTGCTCCGGGGACATCTGTGGTACAAGGGTGTAGAGAAACTGGCTTTGACTGCATGGCTCTTGAATCCAGCATCCTGAACTGTCAAGGGTTCTCTGCAGAGGCATATCCACCATGATCCAGGCCCAGAAACTGGTCTCTTTCAAGGCATACCATAGGGTGTGGTCCATTTTTCATAAGTGGTGCACTGGGAAGAACGTGTCCCTGCAGGTCTTTGATTTTATCTTGTTTTTGTCCTTTCAAAGTTTAATTTTTTTAGGTGCAATATCACAGTGGCCTGAAATTGTACAATGGCGCTGTTGCTACACCATCCAATGGAGATTTATGGTCCCGGGACCAGAGCTGTCCATAGGATCGTGTAGCAACAGCGCCACTGTACAATTTCAGGCCACTGTGATAATACACCTAAAAAATTCAACTTTGAAAATTAATAACTTTTGAATGAAACACCTTTCAGCGGTGGGAATACTCTTGTTTTACTCAGGGGGATAAACCCTACAACATATAATTTTTTTTTTTTTTTTTTTTTACATTTTAAGTATTACTATCCCTTTCAAGACGTTGTCAACAAAGTGCTAAGCTTGGCTCCCTTAAGGTTCAGATTTCCACACACTCTATTCTATTTCAGAGACTCGTTGATATCATCCCAGATAGATGTCAAGGTGTTTCTTCAAGTGATGGCTCATGACTTCCATTTCTTCAAGGATACTACTCCTCTGTTGGACCTTACCATAGTCCTGGGTAATCCACCCAGGACTTAGGTTAAGGTCCAACGGACGAGTGGGATCCTTGAAGGAAGGGGATGGCATGAGCCACCCCTTGAAGAAACTCCTTGCCTCCTTTTGAGTCTCTTGCCTTCATCTCTTTGTGCCAATTGACACTCTTTGCAGTCGCTAAGTTGCAAGCTTTGTCTTGCAAGCCACCTTTACTGGTTTTTCACCAGCATAAGGCATTACTTCGTACCTCTCTGGAGTTTCTTCCCATGGTGGTCTCAAAGTCTCACATCAATCAGGAGATTGTTACAACTTCCTTGATCTCTGTTTGTGGTGTGCTGCCTTAGAGAGAGTAATACTTTGATTAAACTGCAGCTCCGAGTCTTCCTTATATATTTTTAAACCCATATCGATATATTTAGTTACGTACAATGTTGTAGTTCAAACGCTATTCCTGCAGAAAGGTTGCTTCTTCTGCCCCTTCTAACCTAGTCTCTGATACTCTCTGCTAGTCAGGATGGAGAGCGGTGAGGGACAATCTTCAGTAAGCAAAGGAAAATCCTGCCCTCCTCCTTCAAGGAGGGCAGGTATTTCTTTATACTCACTGAAGATTGTCCCTTGCCGAATCCATCCGGTCCCACAACCGAATTCAAGGTCTTAGAGGAGGCATCCAGAAGGGGGGGTGGAAGGGGGAGTATTACTATCCCTTTAAGTTCTATGTGCATCATACTAAGCCTTTTCACAAGGTTTACTCTGTTTCCTTTTCCGGAAGGTGTCAGAGCTGGTCAGGCTGCTTTCAAGGTCACCATTGCCTCTTGGATCAAAGCATCCATATGCCAGGCATATGAAATCTGGAAGAAACCGGTTCTGTTTAAAATCACACCGCACTCTACTAGATTTGTTGGTGCTTCTTGAGCCTACAAGAACCGGGCCTCAGCTGAACAGTTGTATAAGGCTGCGACTTTGTGCTCCTTACACACTTTCACCAAACACTACTGTGTCAACGTCTTGTCCTTGTCTGAGGCCTGTTTTGGCCAGAAGGTCCTGCAGGCTGTTGTGCTTGTTTAGGGACCCACACACTTCTGCCAGTTTTTCAGTAGTTTCTGACCCCTGTTTGGCTCTTCTTTAAGTGTGCTGTGCAAGTTCTGTGCCCATTGACACTTGTTGCTTGGGTTATTCAGACACTGGATAGTCCTAGGGAACTTTGGTATCATTGGATTGTGCAAGATGTCCTTTCCTTTCTCACCCTGGGAAATCTAGATTGATATATCCCCATGGTACCTATGTTCCATATTGGACGTAAAAGAAAAGGATTTTATTGTTCTTACCTGTTAATTCTTTTTCTCTCATTAGTCCATATGAAACACAGGTCTCCCACCCAGAGAAAGAGACCTTTGTGGTATTTTGTTCCTTAGCAGCTGAGTCCTGTTAGGTTATTACTCTCAAGAGAGTTTCTTCTTTTCTTCCCCGCTTGCTTTCCTTTTTGTGTGGCTTCGTTCATATGAATTCTGGGAGATAGTGGGAGGTTTGAGCTGGTGGACGAGGAAGTCTGCGCCCTAGGGACAATGTCTTGGTGATGTGCCCTGTCCTCCAGGAGGTGGGACTCTGCCACATGGCACCTGTGTTCCATAAGGACTAAAGAGAAAAGGGTTTAACCGGTACGAACACTAAAATCCTATTTCTCTGTCGTCCAGTACAGGTTACTGGAAACTTTGGGTAGGCGATCAGCCCCTTTACATAGGCAGGAACAATTCTAGAATTGATTGCAGGGGGTGGAGCCTACCTTCCCTCCTTGGCTGCAGCTAGCCAACCAGCTCCAGAAAGATTTGTTCCTTGGTGAAGACACAGGCAAGAGAACAGTTCTGCTATAGTTTTAGAATGTTTTTTTTTTTTTTTTTTTCTGTTAGAAATGGAATACCACATTAAGCGGATTACCATAACGGACAGTACCCTTAGATGTGGCTAGCTTAGTATCCAGGTGCTTTTTGTGGACCTTGAGCCCTGGAGAGAAAATCTTGGGTACAAGTTATTTCTTCAGGAGTTGCCCACCGAGGCTGCTTCTTGATGATAATCTGAAGACAGAAGATCTGCATGAAAGGTGAGCAACCCTTTGAATGCTGCAGGTCCACATGTCCCACAGTGCCCCTCCGCACAGGGGTTTTTACCTTGGGAGTTCTTATTGCACACTCCTGCACTCATTGGGTCTATCTGTATGTCTTTTGGGTGTTTGGAGCCATTTTATGTGGTAACTTAACCCTTTAGCTGCTGGTTTGCATCTTTTGGGGGTTATTGTCACTTTCCATACTAGGTTCAGTGTGTTTTTTTGTCTCTCTTCTAACTTGTTCTAGTGATTCATGTAATTTTATTTCACAGTTTTAACTTTGACAAAATTTGAGTGCTTGCTTTACCACATAGACGTCATTGCTCCATTCACTCCTATGGGATTGTACAGTTTGGGACATATCTCTGCAACCGCTCAATGTAGCGACTTGAGGGAGGGCTCATTTTAATTGTCTGACCTTGCAATATCATCCGGTTACCATTGCAAGTGTGTTGGGGGGCTCAGGGGGCTTCGGGCACTTTTAGGGTACTTATTCTGGGAAAACTACATTTCCCATGAGCGTTTGCTTCACGTGCTTGTTTCTGATTGGCTCCTGCCGCTGCAGCCATTTTGTGCCTTTTCTAGAACAAGTTTCCTACGCAGGGCTTGGACTCTCCTTCTCTCCTCTGCAGATTAACCCTTCGCCTGCCAGATAAGTGTATTTTAGCGATTTTTTGGGGTGAAATTTTAATCTTTCACGCTGTAATTGGGTGATTCATTATATTCAAGATTTTTTTGACAATGTGAGAATGTCTAATCCGTTGGAGCTTGGGGCCAGGCCTAAGACTAAGGACTCTGGGCTCTCTTTGTCCCCTGTTGTGCACTGTTCCTCATGTCATTCAGGGTTACCTAGAGAATTCTCACGTCATTTATGCCCAGCATGTTCTGATGTCCCTGAGTCTCTCCCGGGGACCTCCAGCCATGCAATAGAGCCAGTTTGGGTGCAAGGTTTCAAGGCTGCTACCAGAGACCTTCGGACTACATTACAACTCTTTCCATCCCAGTTACAGGGGGTCTTTCACTCATGGCAGACCCCTTCTTCAGTCAGATCTTCCCTGCCAAAACTGAAGGGAGTACCTGATGCGTCGGATTCCTCTGAGGAGGAACTGTTGGTGGATTCAGATGTTGAGGAATGTTCTGCTGTGGGCTCCTCTGTTTTTTGGGAACCCCTTTGAGGCTGATCCTGAGCCTTTGGCTGAGGGCCTGGTCAGGGATGTCTTGACCACCCTAAACATTCCCTTAGTTCAGGAGGTTCCTTCACATCACTCTGGTGTTTTCCAGGACCTAAAAAGCCCCTTACTTGTTTTCCACCTAACCCCACTCTTGACCACTTTGTGTCTGATGAGTGGAAACCTCCAGACAGAAAGCCTTCTGTTTCCAAGAAGTTTGTTAAGCTTTACCCCTTTTCTGAGGCAGCGCTTACTCAGTGGATGCTCCTATATCCAGTCTACTGCATTGCCAGTTTCTGATGTATCCACTCTGAAAGACTGGACTGACAAGAAGCTTGAGGTTTCCCTCAAGTCCATTTTTGCCATGCGTCCAGCATTTGCTGCGGCATTGGTTAACTGGGCCATTGAGGTCTGGACTGAACAGCTCACCCTGGCTGTTCGTCAGGGTGCTCCTTCTTCGGATATGTTGCGGCTTCTTGCCAACATCTCTGAGGCTCAGTACTATGTTTCTGCTGTCTTATTTGATGCCATCCGTTTGGTGGCACTGGTTTCTGCCATGTCCATGGTTGCCAGACGAGCGCTTTGGCTCAAGATCTGGTCTGCTGACACTGCTTCCATGAAAGCCTTGCTTTCCTTACCCTTTCAGGGTACATCCTTATTTGGGCCAGATCTTATGGATCTGCTTAGTGAGGCCACAGGGGGTAAGAGTACTCTTCTGTCCATGGTCCCTAGGAAGAAAACGCGCCTCAAGTGTAGCAGGTTTTTTTGTCCCTTCCAGACTGAGATGTCTGGCGAACCAAGTGGTTCTATCAGCTCCACATGCCTCCTCCAAGCCCAAACAGCAATGGAAACCCAAGGTCTCCTCCAAGTCTAAGGCTTCCAAGACTACTTTGGCATGACTCGCCGAATCCGGGTCCCCACTCGGCTGTGGGTGGCCGTCACTGCCACAGTGTCTGTGAGAGTTCAGTGGTGGACCTGTGGGTTTTACAGGTGGTGACAGAAGGGTACAGGATCCCTTTTGTTTCTCTTCCTCCCTTTCTTCCCACTCATACACCCCAGGGCGCAGAGAAACTCCATCCGTTCAATGGCGCTATACAGGCCCTTCTGGACAAGGATGTTCTGGAGCCTGTTCCACTTCAGAACAGAGGTATGGGATTTTTACTCAAACCTCTTTGTGGTCTCCAAGAAGGATGGCGGTTGTCGTCCCATTCAGGATTTGAAGGATCTTTTGTGATCAGGACTCATCACCAGGAGTCCCTAAGGACGTTGATTGCTGCTATGTCCCCGGGGGAATTCCTTGCTTCTCTGGATCTTCAGGATGTGTATCTACACATCACCATTCATCCAGAGAGCTGGCAGTATCTCAGATTTGCCTGCGACCAAGGGTACTTTCAGTTTTCAGCTCTTCCCTTTGGTCTGACTACACCTCCTCAAGTCTTCAACCATGTCCTGGGAGCTTTAGTATCCGTCCTCCACCGGGACGACATTACAGTTACTCTATACATGGACGACCTTCTTCTGAAAGCCCCCTCTGCAGAACTTCTTCATCAGCAGGTTCAGGACTGCATTCATGCTCTCACCCATCACGGGTGGATCATCAACATGGACAAGTTGGATCTTGTCCCATCCCAGTGTCTGGTCTTCCTGGGTTTTCTCTTCGACACTCAGCAGAGCATAGTGTTTCTCATGGAGGAAGTGGCTCACCAGATCGCCCAAAGAGTATCTGCTGTTCTGGCTCTCGATCCAGTTGAAGCCAAGAAGCTGTCCTCTCTAGTGGGGAAATTCATCTCCACCATGGAAGCGGTCCCATTTGCCATGGCTCACACCTAGGAACTCCAGAGGTTCGTAATCCAGGTGTGCAGGGGTCAGCCAGACCTTCTGAAGACTTCAGTGTCACTTCCTCTTCTCTGGTGGCTCGACCTCTCCAATCTGCTGAAGGGCAAGTCCTTCCTAGTATCCTTCTGGACCACTGTGACGATGGATGCCAGCCTCTCCGGATGGGGAGCGGTCCTGGATCTCCTGAGTGCACAAGGTCGGTGGTCTCCGGAGGAATCTCTCCTTCCCATCAACATGTTGGAGTTTCAGGCGATATTCCATGCCCTTCATCATTGGACTCCCCAGCTGAAAGAATGCCCAGTCTGGGTACAGTCCGATAACGCTACGGCCGTGGCCTACATCAACAAGCAGGGTGAAATAAGAAGTCTCGCTTCTTGGTTAGAGGTCAAGACTGTTTTGTCCTGGGCAGAAGAACACGTTCCTGCCATATCCGCAGTGGACATTCCTGGAGTAGACAACATCATGGCAGACTTCCTCAGTCGACACACAGTGGACAGCGGTGAGTGGAAACTGCACTCAGAGGTGTTCTCCCTCATTGTTCAGAAATGAGGTCTTCCTTGCAGCGACCTGATGGCGACAAGACACAACCAGAAGTTACCGAGGTTCTGCTCTCACTGGAGGGATCCTCTAGTTCTAGCGGTGGATGCCATGACCATTCCTTTATTTTCTCTGGCTTACATCTTTCCTCCCCTTCCCATGTTGCACAGGGTGTTACGGAGATTGCAGAGCTGTCAAGTCATTCTGATTGCTCTGTACTGGCCTCACCAGACTTGGTTTCCGGAGCTTCTGGATCTATCGGTGGCGGAGCCATCTGGCTCCCTTGCCGTCCAGATATTCTCCAGGGTTACCTGTGGAAGGAGGATGTTCATTGTCTAGCTTTGACTGCTTGGAAATTGAATCCTCAGTACTGAAGGAGAAAGAGAGGTTTTTCTTCTAGTGTGGTGGCTACTATGCTTAGTGCCCGCAAGCCGGTTTCTTCAAAGGCCTACCATCGTGTTTGGTCGACCCTTTCTGTCTTGGTGTGCTGATAGGGATCTCTCTCAGGTCCTGGCCTTCTTGAAGGATGGTGTGGATAAAGGCGTCAGTTTGAGTTCCCTTACGGTTCAGACTTCTGCGCTCTCTTTTTTTTTTCTTTTCTTTTTTTCCAGAAGCGCATTGCTTTTCTTCCTTTCTTACAGGCAGTTGCTCATACTCGTCCTGTCTTTAAGAATCCCGCTCCTCAGTGGGATCTTAATTTGGTCTTTGGCGTCCTTCAGCGCCCTCCCTTTGAGTCCTTGGCTACTATTCCTCTACTACTGCTGACGTGGAAAATGGCCTTCCTCCTGGCGATCGTGCCTGATCGCTGTGTCACGGAGTTGCATGCTCCCTTTTTGGTGTTTCACAAAGACAAGGGTGCTTCGCACTTCTCAGGAGTTTCTCCCAAAGTTGGTCTCTGAGTTCCACATTAATCAGGAGATTGTGGTGCCTTATTTCTGCCCTCCACTTGTTAGATGTTATGCTTTGTATATCGCACCAAGTCCATTAGACAATCTGACGCGCTGTTCGTTATTCCTGAGGACCCCAGGGCAGGAAGACCTGCATCCAAAGTGACTACTACGTCTTGGATCAAGTCCACTATTCGTAAGGCTTACGAACTGAGGAAGAAGCCCGTTCCCTTTCGGGTTACAGCTCATTCTACCAGATCTATTCGTGCTTCTTAGGCTTACAAGAATCAGGCCTCCGCTGATCAGTTGTGCAAGGCTGCCGCTTAGTTGTCTGTACACCATTTCGAAGCACTGCCGTGTTGATGTGCTGGCATCTCCTGACGCCAGGTTTGGGAGAAAGATCCTGGAGGCAGTCTTGCCTGTCTAGGATTGTCTCCGGTTCTTGGTGCTTCCTTCACCTTTGAGCCCTGTTGGCTCTAGTTCAGTGTGCTGTGTAACAGTTCTTGGGGTGGTGTTATCCCTGTTCAGTGTCCGTTGACACTTCATTTGTTTTGTTAGGCTAACTTTGATCTGATGGTTCATATCTACTCTGGTGACTTTAGGGGCTTTGCGCCTGGTCCTTTCCTTACTTCCTGCCTCTGGGAAACTCAATGGTTGGACATCCCAGATTTACCAGTAACCTGTATTGGACGACAGAGAAAAGAGGATTTTAGTCTTACCTGTTAAATCCTTTTCTCTTAATCCATACAGGTTACTGGTCTCCCACTCTGTCAAGGGACCATGCTTGGCTCTCCTTTGGCAGATTGTGGGGGTCCTTTGGGGTCATGCTCACAGGAGTCTTCTTTCCCTTCCACTATCTAGTCAATAGTTATTGTCTCAAATCATTCTGAAGTTGGTTGGCTAGCTGCAGCAAATGAGAGAAGGTGGGCTCCACCCCCTGCAATCAATTCTAGAATTATTCCTGCCTACAATTAAAGGGGCGGATTGCCTACCCAAAGTTACCAGTAACCTGTATGGACTAAGAGAAAAGGATTTAACGGGATTTAAATTTTTTTTTTTTTTTTTTTTTTTTTTTTTTTTTCCCAGTGAAATTTCATGCTTGAGGTTGTGTGTGCAAAGGTTCTCTTGGATATTTTAGCTTAATCCATTCCTGCCTCCCATTTACAAAACTATGTCACAAACGCATTGACTTTTTTTTTTTTTTTTTTTTTTTTTTTCCCTTTAGCTCCTGTATCAACTGAACCCTCTAAATGGACCTTCTGTAAATTCCTTAACTTGTTCAGAAAAGTCAGTCTATGCATACCTCAGGTTATTCTTCTTGTTTGTCTAATCTAAACTATTTCTCTCTTCAGTGGATGTATGGTCAGTTGGTTGCATCATGGGAGAAATGCTGACCGGGAAACCGCTTTTCAAAGGCAAAGACTGTATCCTTACTGTGCTGCTCTCCATTTACCTTTCATATAAAGCAGTGACTACAAGGCGTGCCCTGCAGAGGAATGTGTATCCATGTGTCTCTAAGAAAGCACTGTTTAATCCTTGACTTAAGTCTAGATTTGGACCAACTTACACAAATTCTGAAAGTGACTGGAGTCCCAGGACCAGAATTCATTCAAAAACTGGAAGACATGGCAGTAAGTTCTGAAACCTTTCTTTTATATGAACATAAAATATCATATTTTTTTCTTCACATGCATTTAACAGCCTTAAAGGTGACCTGTCCCCATATTTTAACCTTAATTTTGAAGATAATTATAAACTGCCTTTGTGTTGAACTTTGTGTATGTACTAGCATAATAGATGTCTGTGTCTTCCATTGGGAAACACAGGAACCATGGGATTATGTAGCTGCCACTACGAGAAAGGACAATTGCAGACAAAAACCTCCTGAAGTAGAAGACTTTCCCAGTTCTGCTTATCAGCATCAGCAGCACTAGTTTACTGTATCCTGCCTACAGGAGTACGAGGAACTATTGTTGCTTTTCAGATTTTTTATTTTATTTTGTCATGGTTTCTTAAAGGGATATTGTACATATAAAAAAAAAAAAAAGTGATGTCCCGTTGCTCGAACATTGATCGTTTTAGAGAAATAGGCTTCTAAATTTTCCCTCCCCCACCACATTTACACATGTCAGTGCTCTAGCTTCAAGACTGAGATCCTGGTCCCGGACGGCTTGTCTGCAGAGCCAAGATAACATCGTAATCAAAGAAATTCTTCTTTAGAACGGTCTATAAAGTATGCCTGCCTCAAACCATGCACACTTTGTAAACTGTTCTAATGAAGAATTTCTTTGATTATGATATTTCAGCTCTGCAGACGAGCCGTCCGGTCCCGGGACCAGGATCTCAGTCTGTCAGCTAGAGCACTGATGTGTGTAAATGGGGCGGGGGATGACTTTAGAAGCTTATTTCTCTAAAACGATCTATGTTTGAGCAATGGGACTTACATCACTTTATATTTTTTTTAATACAGAGGCAGACTGACCATTCGGTCACGGACGAAGGAGGTCCCATCGCCGCCACCAGCAATGTCAGCAATGTTAATATTATTATAATGTCCCAGTGCGTCCACCTGCTTGCTTGCTGCTGTTTAGGTCTGCCCACTCCTATTTAAAGCAGACTCTGGCCGCAGCATTGTGCTCCATGAGGCCTCATAATACGATTACTGCCCAGTGTCCATGATCAGATCCCTTCCCATTGCCATCCGTTATGTGGCTGGGCATGATTGAGTCATCCACGGTCCACCGCTTGCTGCCAGAGTCCAGACTCCCACTACTCGTTACTATCTGGCAGTGGCTGGTAGCAAGCGCTTCCCTTCCTGTGCCTCTTCCTCTTCTCTGCGCATGTATGTCATCACAGGCCCTCATGGGCACGTGATGATGCAGGGGGTGAAAGAGAGTGGGACCCAGACAGAGCCAGCTTGCCACAGGGGACCGGATGATGACCTCCTAGCCCGAAGCAGGAGTCAGACTGGGGATCGCAGCAGTGAGTGACAGACATCAGCAGAAGACCCACCACCAGGCAGCGCACACAGCACAGGTAGGGGGGTACTGGATGTCCTGGGTGGGAATTGCCTGGGGGGGGTATGAAGTGCGGGTTATACTGGATGGCATGGAAAGTTACTGGATGGCTTGTGGGGGGTAATGGATGGCCTGGGGTTGTAGTGGATAATTTGTGGGGGGTACTAGGGGGCTTGTGTGTGTACTGGGGGGCTTGTGGAGGGTACTGGATGGCCAATGATGTCATGGGGAGGGGGCCAATGAGTTCATTGGGCAGGGGGCCCAGACCTTTTTGAACCAGGGGCCCAGGGGCTAGACCTAAGGCTAAGGACTCAGGGGCATCTTTGGACCCCCCTCCCCTTGCTTACTGTTCCTAATGCCAAACGGGGCTTCCCAGAGAGTACTCAGGACACACACATACCCCTCATGCGCTGTGGCCCCTGCTTCTTCGTCAGTGCCCTCCAGCCATGAACAAGAGCCACTTTGGGTGAGAGATTTAAAGTCCCCATCGCACAGTTTCCTCTATCCCTCCAGGGTGTCCTCCATTCCTGGAAGCCCCCTTCCGCTTTAGGTTTGTGGCCCTTAAGGCCCCAGGGATACCTGCTTTATCTGAAGCCTCTGAGGAAGATTTATTTGATGGTAATACTGAGGAAGGGGAGTATGAAGAGGGGGATTCTACCTTCACTTTTGGTTATCCCTTTGAGGCTGACCCCTCTTCTTCTGCTGAGGGTCTTATCAAGGCAGTTTTAACAACCCTGCAGGTCACTAATACCTCTTATTTGGGCTAGTCTTCTGATGTCTTTCAGAGGCATAAGAAGTCTTAATGTTATGTTTCCACCCAATGCCCCTCTAGACCAGGTTATCTTGGATAAGTGGAAGAGGCCTGACAGGCGACTCTCTTTCTAAGAGATTTTCTAAGCTGTACCCCTTTTCAAAGGCAGTTTTGGCACAATGAGCCTCTCCTCCCATGATTGATACGCGTATTTCTAGGCTTTCTAAGTCCACAGCTCTGCCCTTGGCAGATACTATGGCTCTCAAGGATAGGACTGACAGAAAACTGGAAGGTATCCTTAAGCCTAACTTTGCTGCCGTTCGTTCTGCTCTGCGACCTAGTCTGACTTCAGATTGACTACTATAACTGTTGCAATCTGGGTTGAACAACTCCTTGAGGCTGTCAGGAATGGCACCCCAAAGGAGCATCTATTCGGTCTCTTGGCCAACATAACTGAGGCTCAGACATATGTCACTGACGCTCTTTCTGATTCAGTCACACTCTCAGCTAAGGCCTTTGCCTTTTCTGTCAAAGCAAGACGCACTTTGTGGCTCAAGATGTGGTGTGCTGACCTTTCATCTAAGAAGTCGCTGATTTCTCTCCCCTTTCAGGGCAATTCTCTTTTTAGGCCTGAACTGAAACTGATTATCAGTGAGGCTACTGGTGGCAAGAGCACCCTGTTACCTCAGGTCTCCAAACGCCCTGATGGTGAGGGAAAAAGTGTCTTTCATCCCGCCAAACAGAAGCGCAAAGGCCGTATCAGAGTATCTCTCAAGCCAGCACCCCATGCCCCACAACCAAGCCCAGACAGAAGTGGCACCTCCAAGGCAAAGTCTGTCAAGTCTGTCTCTGCATGACTCGCAGAATCCTGGTCTGCAGCTGCCTGTGGGTGGTGTGTCTGCACCATTTGTCAGCTGCATCAGCAGGGTCCCTTGCAGACCAGTGGGTTCTGCAGGTGGTTTTGATGGGTACAAGTTTGCTTTCAAGTCCCTTCTTCCCTACAGATTCTTCCAGTCCGGGAAGCCCCTGGTGTTTCAGGCTCTGTTGGACAAGGGAGTTCTGGTTCCATTTCCTCCTCAAGAGGGAGGTTCAGGTTTCTATTCAACCTGTTCGCTGTGGCTAAAAGGGATGGCGGCAGTCATCCTATCTAGGACCTCAGTTCTTTTGTGTAGACTGCATGCTTCAAGATGGAGTCCTTGCGCTCTGTCATCGCAGCTGTGTGCCCTGGAGAATTTCTCCCATCTTTGGATCTGCAGGATGGCCCACTTACATGTACCGATTCATCAGGACAGTCAGAAGTACCTCTGCTTCGCTTGCAAATTGAGGCACTCCCAGTTCAGAGCTCTGCCCTTTGTGCTTACCTCCACTCCTCGGGTGTTTGTCAGAGATATGGGGGGCACTATTTGCCTTCCTTCACACCCGGGGGATTCAGATGACTCTCTGCATGGAAGACCTTCTGCTGAAGGTATGGATCTTTGTCATCCGGTATGGTTCTCTGAGTTGGTCACACTCTATATATGGGATTGGTTTCTACTGCCACTCAGACCAGATCTCCTACTTCAGGGTACATCTGGAAAGAGGAGCACCTGGGTTTGACAGCATAGCTGTTGAAACCTCCATCCTGAGGAGAGAGGATCCAGGCTAAGAAGTTTGATTGTTCTAAGGCCTACCACAGGGTATGGTCTATTTTCAATTCTTTGTGTGTAGACAGGGATCTGTCTTCACAGGAGTTTGACCGCCCACAGGACTTCTCCTTTTTGCAGGATGATGTGAACAAAGGGCTCAGTCTTAACTCCATGAAGGTTAAGACTGTGTTTTTCCAGAGACTCATTGTCATCTTGCCAGATGTCAAGGCTTAATTCTAGGGAGTCGCTCCTGCCTATAAGGCTCCCACTCCCCAGTGGGACCTTAACCTGGTTCTGGGTGTCTTGTAGCGGCCTCACTTTGAGTCCCTTGCTACCATTCCTCTAAATCTTCTGAAGTGGAAGATGGCCTTTCTTCTGGCTGTGGTCTCTGTGCGCAGAGTTAGAGCTGCAGGCTTTGTCCCGCAAACCTCTTTTCCTGGTGTTTAACAAGGACAAGGCTGTTCGTACCTCCTCTTAAGGTGGTCTCTGAGTTCCACATCAATCAGGAGATTGTTGTGCCTTCATGTAGTCCTGACCCCAAATGATGATGAGGGCTCTCCACTTGTTGGATGTGGTGCACTGTCTTAAATTCTATGTGCACCAGGCTGAGTCTTTGCGCAAGACTGATGCTTTGTTTGTCATCCCTGAGGGTCCTAGGACAGGTATGGCTGCATTCAAGGTCACTATTGCATCCTGGATTAAAACAACAATTCGCAAAGGCTTATGAACTCAGGAAGAAACCCATTTCCTTTCGTGTAACCACACACTTCACCAGGTTGTCTGTTAGGGCCTCCTGGGCCTACGAGAATCAGGCCTCTGCTGAACAGCTGAGCAAGGCTGCGACATGGTCCTCCCTGCACACCTTTGCCAAACACTATCATGTTGATGATCTGGCTTCGACTGAATCCAGTTTTGGCAAGAAGGTCCTGCAGGCAGTTCTGCCTGTTTAAGAACCTATTCCTTCCTGTTCCTTACTGTTCTTTAACTGTTGAGCCTAGTTGGCTCTTTTCTTGTGTGCTGTGGTATTGTTATCAGTGTCCGTTGAGTTATGTTTCGGCTGTTCCTGTATTGAATAATCCTAGGGAACTCCAGTATCATGGGGATTGGTTCTTGGTCCTTTCCTTCTCTTACCACCCTGGGAGCTTAATGTTTGTATATCTCCATGGTACCTATATGTCATATTGGATGACAGAGAAAAGAGGATATAAGTCTTACCTATTTAAATCCATATGACATACAGGTATCCCACCCAGTGAAAGGGACCTTGTTTGGTCTCACTTGGCTGGACATGGCAGTCCTCTTTGGTCTTATTGCTCACAGGAGCTTACCACCTTTTTTCTCACTGTCCTATGTAGTGAGCTTGTTTCCAGTCAAACTGGAAGGTGGGGCTAAAGGGTACCCTGATGAGGAGAAGGGAAGGCTCCACTTCAAAGACCTTGTCTTGAAATGTTCCAGCCTACTGGGAGGAACTGTCACCTCCCCATGGTACCTGTATGTCATATCGACTAAGAGAAAAGGATTTAACTAAAATCCTATTTTTCTCTAGCATGCTAGGACACACAATAGCATACAGTTTGCTGGTGTGAGGGCCTATCCTATGGCTATGGGAAGCCCCCTCTCAAATTAGCATTTCAATGGAGCCATGGCTCCAGGTTTTGAGAGTGTGTTCTGCTCCTTTGTCGGTCTGTCAATTGGCCACAATCTGAAGGTTGACCTGTGGTCCACTGATTCTGCCTTCATGTTTCTTTTTTATTTGTTGTTTCCTCTCAGTTTCTTTTGTTTTTATTTACTTCTGGGGACTCTTAACCACTTAAGGACCCATGACGTGCCGGGACCGTCATGAGTAAACTTCCTTTTAAAGGGGAACATTCACCTCTTAAAAAGTTTTAGCATAGGTTTAGTTATTAAAGTACGATTAGAAAAACGTATTTTTAATATTTAACCTTCTGTGATGTGCACTTCCGCATAATGGGCACTCTGACTCTTCGATAAAGCTCTTCTTCTTCTTCTCCCTCCCAGCTGCCCCAGGGAGCTCGTTCACACTTCCCTTCTGTGTGGTGTGAATGGCTTCTATTGTTACATTGAGCTCCTGTTGGCATAATGCTAACCGGAGCTTGATGTAACGATAGAAGCCATTCACACCACACCGAAGGGAAGTGCGAGCGCTCACTCTCTGGGGCAGCTGGGATGGAGGTGGAAGGAGAATTAGGAAGTCAAGAAGAGCTCTGCAGAAGATTCAACGTGCTGCATTACTCTGACCGGCACAGCTTTAAGATGAAATATATGTAAAAGTACTTAAATGAAAAAAAAAAAGTTTTCTAATAGTACTTTAACTAAACCTATGCTAAAAAACATTTTAAGAGGTTCTTGTTCCCCTTGAAGAGGCTTCCCAGAGAGTACAGGCATATCATGGGTAAATGATAGCAGAGCACCTCGCTGCTATCATGCTGGTGAGTCTGAAATAGAGCTCTTCAGGAATGGAGAGCTCAATTTGTCATTCTCTGTGCTGGTACATGTGATTGCTCCTACATTGGTCATGTGTACCAGTTTTCACAATTGTGACTGTACTCTGTCTCTCTCTTCCTTACGATAAAGAGTAATGGAGAGAGGAGCAGAGAATAGACATAAAATGAAAGCAATGGAGGCTGAAGTTTGGGGTATTAACCCCTCCAGTGCTGGTACTGGGGCTGGATAAATGTAGGTCTCTTAATGACCTACTGACAGTAATATTGTGTTTTTTAAAAATAAATTTGCACAAGACCGAAGTATAACATTTCACTAATTTATAAACCCATATACTGAAGTTTTAACAAACAGTAATGGCAATTTTATTGTGGAGCAATGTAATACTCTTATACACACTACACAGTGTAATCAACCAAAAACGTTCTCGGGTCCTGCCTTCTTTATTTGGCAGGTCTTCTAACACTTGACAGCCTGCCATCTTCTGTCCAGTGTATCTTGCATAAATTGAATCAAAGGCCCCCTGTTTACTTCAGAGAGCTACTTTGTTGCTCCTGGGATGATTCCTCAAAGGAAGAAGGTGAGGTGGGCAAGTATGTAGATCATTTGCCTGTTACCCCTGGGTACCCCCTGGAGGAGAACCCCAGGGGTATTGTGGAAGGACTGAATCAGGCATTTTTACAGACCTTCCAGATATTGGGGTTCCTCTGGTGCATCCATTCAGGACATTTTTAGGAATCCGAAAAGGGATTCTATCCACTTCCCTTCCTATGATTCTCTAGATCAGATTATCTTTGAGGAATAGAAGTCTCAGGATAGGAAGGTCTTAGGGCACCCATCCTGCTATCACTCGCCTGCCTAAGCACACATCCCTACCAGTAGCTAATGCTGCAGCATTTGAAGACCAGGCTGATAAACACCGGGATTCTCTTTTAAAGATTAACTTTTATGGTCCTAGGGGCTGCTTTGTGCCCAACTTGGATGGGGCAGGCCATGGATATTTGGAATGATCACTTGCTCGAGGCAGTCGAGGAGGATTAGGTCAGGTACTATATCATCCATATCAACAGGCAAACCAAAAGAACCGAAAAGATAGAAAGGGGCACCAATAGTGTGGTGCGTTCATTAAAATAGGCAAATGTTTATATAAACAATAAATTTGCACTAACATTTAGTGATGTTCAGGACTTTGGTACCAAAGTCTGACAAACAGAAAATTCAACCTGTCTCTGTTCAGGTATCCCCTGTGTTCTTAGAGTAGATAATCTTCAAAAGAACTCATTCGGGTGTATGTGAATAGGCTTCTGTTGCTTAGAAAAAGCGGCCGTACAGCCGAGAAAAGTGATGGCCTTTCCATTTTTATTCTGTTCTTTTTTTAATTTTAAACCAGTACAGCTTCCGCCTGATGAGTCCTTTTGAAGATTATCTATTCCTCTAAGAACACTGGCTATCTGAACAGAGACCTGTTGAATTCTCCATTTGCGTGTTTGTCAGTAGACTTTGGTAGCAGAGTCATGACATCACTAAATATGTGTGCAAATTTATTTTTTATATAGATTTGTCTATTTTAATGAACATATCACACTGTTGTCACCTCTTTCTTTCTTTTGGGTTCTTTTGGTTTTCCTGTTGATATATTTCCCCTGTGGGAGAACGTGTTCTGACAATAAGGGAGCAGCCTATAACACTTTGAGTGCCAGAGGGGTACGCAACGCATTGCTTTGCAATGTGTTGCGTACCCCTCTGGCACTCAAAGGGTTAATAGCCTTGAGATCCAGGAATACCCAATGTGTTTGGAGGCAGTGTAAAAATCTCCACTTGCCCACTTTGTTAGTTCCTGCATAAGCCGTCACTAACACAAGCTACTTGTGAGTGCGCACAATTTGGGTGCATGGTGGTGGCCACAAATTATTTTGTTTGAAATACACAGGGGGCTCCCCGTTTTTTCTTTTTTTTTTTTTTTTTTTTTTTCTGCCTTTTGTTTTTTAGATATCCGTATGCTTTCCATGATTCATGAGGCTAAGGCTTGTATTTGTGAAGTGGCCTAAGATACAATTGCATTTTTTCACTAAAACATCCGCTCTTTGTGGTGGAGAACAGAACATTTTGATCATTCTTTTAAGAAGTCTTATTTGATTACCATTCTTGGGTGGCATATGGCTACCTCACTTTATCTTCTTTTTGGTGTGCTTCAGAGGACTCATTTTGAAATCCTGGCTCCTGTATCTTTTCACCCATAAGACAGTGTTCATTCCAGAGACTGTTTTCATTAGGTGAATAGGCAAACTGCAGGTTTGTAAGGCTCTTCTTTTCATGCAGATAAATAGTTATCCATACTTGCATTGGGCTTCTCCTCAAGGTGGTTTCTGATATGTTAATCAGGAGATCACGCTTCCTTCTCTGTCTGATCTAATAGTCAATAACCACAACTTGACTGGATGTAGATATAGGTCTTAAATACTATGTTCATTGCACCCAGTGTGGTGTTGTAAGCTGGACACCACCAAATATAAGCTGGCTGTAACCTGGCTGTGGAGGACCAACTCCATAGAGAATAAGCAGCCAGCTCTTGATATAGAAGAGGAATCCAGAGCAAGTATATTGCTGGGATGAACTAATAGCTGATGTGACACAGGAACAAAGGAAACCCGGTAGCTACAGACAATTTCTTGGAGTGAAGAGACTAACCTCCAGTAGTCAAGATGCTGGGGAGTGAGGCATTGGGAGCATGGCTGGCTAAAATGGATTATCCATAAAAACAGTCTTGATGCAGCCGAAGCTGTACTAGATATGCTAGTTGCAAGACCAGTTCAGTGCCAACCAGAGGAGCTAACCCGCACCCAGGATAACCGCCATGTTAATAGAAGCTACCTACTGAGGTACAGGGAAGCAAAGGGTAAAAGAAACAAGGTACCTTCACTTCTAGTTGACCACTGCTGGGCTGAACTGTAGAGGTTGGAAGTCGAACTCCAACTAACAGGACAGTGGATCAGCTGATGGTTGAATGGGTCGAACTCCAACTAACTGGAACAGTAATTTGACTGCTTGTCAAATGAGTCAAGCTCCAATTGTACCTGATAGGTGAAACTGTGGAAACTGAGGAACTTGAAGTCAGACTAAGCAGGAGTAAGAGATACGTATGGCTGATCAAGTAGGGTTGGCAAAAGGAGAGCATAGGGGAGGTACAAAATAAACAAGATGAAGAATGGTCAAGCAGGAGAGCCAAGTTCAACAACAGAGAAACGCTGGAAGCAATGTACTTGAACGGCAAGCTGAAGAGTATTCTTTAACCTGGCCAAGATTGGTAACAAGGAATTACAGCTAAAGGAAGGAGAACAGGATTGGGACTGTCTGCACACTAGAATGCCAAGATTGTGTGCCAGTACTGGGAAACTGGAGCTTAATAAAGGCACTGGACACAGTAGAAACCTGGACAGGGAGTGAGGATCCAGCAGTCAATCAGGGACTGCCTAACCACAGATATGGACTGGGTAAGAAACCCAGTAATCACGGACACAGGAGTGTGAAACGCCGTGTCCGTTTATACCTGAAGTTCATGGTTGTATTTGGTTTTGTTGTTGGCAGTTTTCTCCACTGCTCCCAGAAAATCTGTTTAGGACAGCATTGGTATGTCCCCATAGTTCCCGTTTACCACAGTGAATGAAAGAAGTGGACATATTGTGTGCTCCCTCCTGGAGAAAAAAAAACATGTGGTTTGCGTTCCAGGCTGGGGTGTCCTGGATTTTCTTTGGCATGGTGATTTCCTTCCTACTTTGAGCTTTTTTTTTTTTTTTTTGTTGCTGTGTATAAACCTAGTGTTCCTGCTGATGGATGAGAGGTTAAGTAGAGCTGAGAGGGCGAAGTCTTCTCCAGAGGGTTTTTGTCTGCAAGTGCCCTGCCTGGTAATTTGTAGTTACATAACACCATGGTTCCTATGTTTCACAATCTCTAAGAGAAAAGGCTATCTGCAACCAAAGCATAAAAGTTAATTTCTCAAACATTTTTAAAGAAAAATTGCCAGTTAGATAGAAACCTTGTAAAATCTCCATGATAAAATTCTGACTCTCCTGTTTTCTTATTAAAAGAAATGTTAATGCTTTGACTAAAACTATCCTTATTTCAAACCATACGTTTCAACAATTGAAGTTTGCTCTGTGTATCTCTCAACATGACTGAATTTCTCAGCAAGCTGATAACCTCTTCAACTCTCAAGCTATACTTTCTGCAGCTGGAATGGGCTTAGTAATGGTCAGGCAACACACAAGTTTTTGTAGAATTTCTTCAGTATATTAGAGCTAAAGTGTGTCTTGATTGTGAAGAGTTTGCTTAGCAAAGGCGATCAAGCTTTTTGAATATGTGAACAAATATGAGTACACACAGCTGAATCTGTTTGAGGACTTTGACACCTGTCTTAGCATGAATGGGCTTGCTCTTTTATTTTATACAATGGAAGTGCAATTGTAACATGGAACATAATTATGACAGGAGGCATGCTATTCTGGATTGTGCCTTTTCCCACCAGTCTGTTTTAATGATTTGTAACAAAGAAAAAAGAATAGCAACAGCTCAAGTGGGTCCTTAAGTGTAGTATTTGAGACTCAGATGATAAAATATATATTTTTAATTATACAAGGAAAATTAATAAATAAAAACAGATGCTAGAGATGATTGTACAAATATGTAAAATTGTTTTATACATAAAAATACTCTGAAGGAAAGGACTGGCACACATCAAATAGAGCCTGACGGGGCTTGATACAAGGGACCAGGACTGTGCAGGGTAAGAGCAGAATTGTTTGCAGTTGTATATTGTAAATAAGTTTGATAACTTCCCCAGGTAAATGTCCGTCTAACCCTCTAGGGGAGGTCCATTCAAGAATCTTAACCTTGACTCCAAGCCACGCTATATGGTATCTACTTACCAGAAAGTTTCTTGTATGTAGGCCCGTAAAAGAAACTGTGCTGGATGCCGGTGCAGTTCCTTGGATTGCTCTCCTGCTTCTCTCCTTGGGTTTCTCCTCCTGTAATGCTGTGTGTTGCCTTCCGTCTAAACGCAGAGATTTATTATGAAGAGTCTTATAATAATAATAATAAAAAAAAAAAAAAAAAAAAACTCCGTCTTTCTACGTGTTTCTGGGAAACTGAGCATAGCCGGATAGGAGGGGAGTGAAAATTGGAACGCAAGAGAGGGTAAGAACATTCTGATTATAAGATACAAGAGCCCTTGCATAGATGTAAGTCTCTATTGCCGGGTATATGCGCTGAGTAGAGGCTAATAAGTCCCGTGCCAACAGTGTTCTGGTCCCATAATGGATTATAAATATATAAAAGTGCCCCACTATAAGATCGGAAATATCAAAACGGATACAAATGTTTACTTCGGAAGGAAAGTGATTAATCACGCTAACAATTAATTTGGACACTATATATTTTTTAGCTTATCCTGCACATCAAAGGGTCATTTAGAACACAAACCAGTATATTGTCACAGTCAAATTGATTTACAGAGATATTCGCCATTTACAGTGGAATTTTTGTGTTTGTACAACACAAGTTTGATGTTTTTTGGAGACTTTCCTTGACCATCAAAAAAATACTCAATTTCGCCTGCTATCTGTCAAGTCTGCCTCAGTCGCACCACTCACATCAGAGTCCCAGTCAACTGTCTGTCACCTAATATTTTTTATATTTGTTCTAAAACTGTTGTCGACCCCATCTTATCACTTTCCAAAAAATTGTGACTGGGAAAAAACAACCAACCAACCAACCAACCCAGTCTTCTCCAGCTCAGAGAAAATAAAAGCAAGATCAGAAAGGAACTTGGACTACAGCTGCCTTTCTTTTAAATCAAATTGGTCAGACAGAATGTTGGGGTACTTGGGGTCAACATCCTTTCTCCCTTCCTGTCCCCCAGACTCCCCTAATACAGAGCACAAACATCCTGCCTACAAGAGTCCTTAAACTAAGCTTAAATTCCACAGCCATCTCTAGCTCAAAAATTAGCTGCACTCTCTTCCTCTCACAAACACATAAGGGCATGCTGTGGGAACATGCCACCACCTTTATAGTATGCCTGTGGGAAAATGAGGGAAACTTGCCATGTGCTTGGTACTATTCCAGTTTATTTCAATTAAATGAGCTAGGTGAACAAAGCGGGGAAACAACACTTTTTGTGGGAAATTTCCAGCTAGGCAGGAAGTGTTATTTTTCTCCTGTTTTGCTTTTGAGGCAAAAACTTTTGCCCATCTGCCTCTAGTCTTTGGATATTCTTTTTAATCTTTTATCAGTATGTAGTATTTTTTGGAGTTCTCTTGAGATATTACACAGTCCTTCACGCTGTGGGTTGTAGGTGACTAATAATGGCTCTCATTTTCCTGTGGCTCTCTGAATTTGACCATCTGTGAGCTTTGCATTATATCTGACTGTTAAACTCTCTCCTGAATTTAAGATGTTCTTCTCCATTAGAAGTCTCGGAGCATATGTGGTTATACCTTAGTGCCTGCCTGTAAACAATAGTTTTTTTCTGTGTCTGTAGTGGAAACTGTTAATTCTGCGATAATTAGGTCTGTCTGTTGGTTTGCAGTACAGATAAGATGTTGGTGATACTGATTGTAGTATCCAGAAAGTTAATTTGTGTGGATGAATGGCTGAGTTTGAGGTTTATGGTGGGATGGAAGGCATTGTAATTTTTGTGAAATACCAAAAGTTCATCTTTGTTGGCAGTCCAAATGATTAGGATTGCATCTATGTAATGGAGGAAGTCCAGAGGCATTATTATCTGACAAGTGGGAAAAGAACAACTTCTCCAGTTTTGCTATAAATAATTTGGTGTATTTAGGTGCCATTCTCATTACCCTGAAATTCATTTATAAAGTGTTTTAGTTGGGTTACAGGTTCTGCCCTCTTGTTCTTATTTTTGGTCTCTTTGGATGCCACGGGGCTGCGCATCCCATTGTAAGTGATTGGTTGTGCACCACTCTAGCGTTTGCATATATACTCTGATCAATTTCACTGAAGCATGTAAAAGGTAATCCTGTTTTTGCATTTTTATTTTTTTTTATAAATTCAAAATTTTTATTAGTTTTCCAAGAAAAAAAAAGTACAAAAATTACATTTGCAATTATAATAGCTACAAAACATGAGTGTGCCGGAAAGTGGGCGATTCAACCCCTGTTTTTCATTTTCTAATCTACTACAAAGAGCTGTAACAGAGCCTAGAGTATAATTTATAGCCCACACTGATAAAAATAATGTGCTAGTGGAATTTGACCCTTTGGGTGTGCCACAATGGTATCCAGTGTATTGTGCTGCAGTTTGGTGGATGCCTCTCTGGCAGGCATGGGGTTAGATGTTAAAATTATGTACATGAGTTATAAAGTCCTGTATTTTGCATTCAACCTTCATTCTTATGCTTGAAGTAGAGATCTAGTTGTCTTGAAAGCTTGCATCCAAAGCCACTCAATAAAGGTATCACTTCATACTAATTAGTTTCTGTTCTGTCCTATATTGCCATGCACTGTTATGAGTGAATCTAAACATAGCCCATACATTGGGGCATTTCTAACGGCACATCCAGCATTAAGTTAAGCCTTGAACATAACTAATTTCTCAAATAAAATATTAAAAAAAATTATGTTGCCTCTTGATTTGCAGCAGGGTAGGCTTGAGTTCTGTTGAGAGTTGGACTGGGTGGAAGCAGCAGAGCACATCATTTTGCCCCATCCCCCAAAATAATTCAGCCAGTGGGTGCTATTGTGCAAGTGGATGCAAGTGGATTTGTGACCGATAAATAATCAATGCACACCATTCTGGTCTTTTTTTTTTTTTTTTTTTTTGTAACCACTAAACATGTAATAGCCCTGTCCCAATTACAATACGGTAAATCTTTCCATTTATGGTGTTAATCAATGTGTGGAATTTTGCTGGCAGATGGCAAATTAGATTCAAGATTACTATGAAGTTGATGGTAGTGTGACATACACTTCAGATTTTTAGAACCTGCTCTTTATCATAACCAACTGTAATCCCCAATATTTATTCACATTTTATTTATTTATGTTGAACAGGCAAAGAAATATATTCAGTCACTTCCGAAACTTCCGAAGAAGGATTTCTCACTATTGTTTCCCAGTGCTAGTGATCTAGGTATGTTTTATTTATATGAAGCTTTTCATTGTCCAGGCACAAAACATAATGGGGGAGATGCACTAAGGTGTGATAGTTGGTAAGAGATAACTTGATCAGTGATATCACTTCTCCAGTTAGGGCATTGGCTCCGTAGAATAAGATTTCTCCAACTTGGTGATATTCGTGCATAAGCTCTATAGAATAACATAGGAACTGGAGAAGTGATATCACTGTAGAAGTTATCTCCATGTTATCACCTCTTGATCACACCTTGGTGCATAACCCCCAGTGTATCCTTTGTATCTTGAAACTGCTCTAAGCATGTCTATACCAATTAAAGTGTAACTGGTACATTTTTAGCTATATATGGAAAACTATATATTTTTTTTTCAGAACAAACTAAGCTTTTGCATGATGTGTTACATTAAGCAAATTTGCATTGTGCATAAAGCTGTGATGTCATAATTACAAAAAAGGTGAAAAATTACTTATTTTGCTAAAATGACATACTACATATCAAAAACACATCCTATAGATCAAAAACATTTGCCTTGATTGTGAAATTCCCCCAGTTTTAACTATGTCCATGGCTAGCACAGAGCCCTAATTACTAGGAGCACAAAATGGTATTTTCAATTTTTTGAACAAATATGTGCATTCTAGTGGTTATGTGGCAAAACTTCCCTAAAACAGCTTAACTACATAAAACTATATATTTCTGGAAAGTAGATATCCTATTGCATCAAATGAGGGGCCACTTGCCTTCATACCCAAAACCTGATGTGCACAAATTTTTCCAGAAGATGGAGCTAAAGGAAAAGGCAATTTTTTTACATTTACATCCCTTCAGATGTACTGAAATCTCTGAAAAATATGGCATTTTCAACTGTGTTAATAAGCTAGTGCACTCAGGATAAAAATGGCACCCCATTGGTGGTATGAGTTGACATACCTTAGGAGGTGCTAGAAGTACAAAGCTACACTTACTACAACCTCTGATTTTTCTAACATTTTCTAATATAATATAGTGTGTGTATGTATGTGCTAATAAAATGTTACTGTATCCACCAAATTAATAATACAAATTGTATTTATTAAAAAAAAAAAAAAAAAAAAAAAAAAAGACCAAACTGGTCAACACTGTACTTTGTAAAGTATAGTTTTGACCTGTTTGGTCTTTTTTTTATTACATTTGTATTTATTTGTGGATACAGTTTCTCAAACATGACTTGCCTGTACGAAAATGGTTAGAACTGCTACAGAAGTGAAGAAAAGGTAGAGAAACCATACCATTTTGGAAAGAAGATAACCAACCACATAAAATGACCGGTCACTTGCCTTTTTACCCCCAGGCTGATGTGCACAACTGTTACCAGATGGTGGCGTTATAGGAGACACTTGAGCTTTTTTACATTACTGCCTCTTCAAAGATGCAGATAGCATTGAAAATACATGGAATTTATGACTGCAATAATTAGTTACTACTCTTTCAAGAAAAATTCCATGTTGGTTTGAGTTGACATTCTGTTGGGTGGTGCCAAAAGCACAATACTATGCCAACCACAATCTATAATCTTTTATAAATTTTTTAACTACAATGTGTCTGTAGTAAGATGGTTGTAACAATGAGAGAAATGAAGGAAAGTTAGGTAAATGCTACATTTTTGCAAAGTAGACTATTTGCTGCAAATGAGCGGTCGCTTTTCTTTCTGTCCCTAAGTTAGTGTGCACAACTATTTCCATATATACTAGTTGAACAGCCCGTTACACGGGCCACAGTGCCACTGCCACCCGGTCGCGGGGCAGTCACGCGCAGTGGAGACTGCCCACGCCACAGCTGATACAGAGCTGGACGCTCCTTCTGAGCGCCCGGCTCTGTATCAGCCGCGGCGCAGGCAGTCTCTACTGCGCATGACTGCAGCACACGCAGCAGTGTCTACTGCGCATGTCGCAGCGTTACACACTATTTAGCGAATTATTATATAGGAGATTATATATATATATATATATATATATATATATATATATATATATATATAATGTTTTTTGAACATCAGTCACTTCAAAGATACTAAAATTGTCAAACACCATGGAATTACCTAGGATGACCTCCTGACAGCCTAAGAAAAATGGTACCTAGCTTGTGTGGGTTGACATACCATATTTGGTGCAAGGAGTGTGGCTACCAGTGGAACAAGGATGTGGAAGCAAACAGTGTATGTGTGATTCCAAGGATACCAGTTGAAACAAGCTAGTGGATCAGCCGGTGTGTGTGTGCAGACCTATGACTGCTAGTGGAAGCAGGTTGGAGAGGTCAGAGGTGTGTGGTGTGTGTGGTGTGTGTGTGTGTGGTCAGGTAGTACATATAGGGGATATGTGATTACCAGTGTGCACTGTATGCCCCCATATACACTGTTTGGTGGCAGTGGATCCAGGCTGGGGGAATAGGACTGCAGGTTGGGGGGGGGGGGGGTTGGAGTCGTGTGTGCATGCCAATGCTTTGGACCCCTGTTGCAGACAGAGTTAATTTATTGTATCTTTTATTTATACCTTGTTGGGGGCGCATCAGGACCCCCTCCTAATGCCTCACTAACAAGGTATGAATGCAACTTCTTGGTTCCTTCTGATCCCTCTGATTTTTTTTTTTTCAGGAGCCTGCTAAGCCCCTTACTTATTTTCCACCTAACCCCACTATTGACCGTCTGGTTTCTGAGGAGTGGAAATCACCGGACAAGACCGCTTCTGTGTCCAGGAAATTTGCCAAGCTTTACCCCTTCTCTGAAGCTGCACTTGCTAAGTGGGTCCATCCCCCCAAGGTGGATGCACCTATCTCCCGGCTATCTAAATCTACTGCCTTGCCAGTCTGATGCTTCTGCTCTGAAGGACTGGACTGACAAACTTGAGATTTCCCTCAAGTTCATTTTTGCCACTGCTGGTACCGGGCTGTTGCAATCTGTACTGAGCAACTCGCTACGGCTGTCCGTCAAGATGCGCCTACTTCGGAGAAATTGCGTCGTCTTGCCTGTATCTCTGAAGCACAACACTGTTTCTGCTGCCGCCTTTGATGCCGTCCGCATGATGTCTAGGGTTTCTACTACATATGTAGTGGCCAGGCGAGCCCTTTGGTTCAAGATCTGGTCTGCTGACACTGCTCCCAAGAAAACCTTGCTTTCTTTGCCCTTTCAGGGTACCTCCTTGTTTGGGCCTGATCTTAAGGAATTGATCAGCAAGGCCACAGGGGGTAAGAGTACTCTTCTACCCTTGGTCCCTAAGAAGAAATTGCCGCTTAAGCGTAACCAGTATTTTCGTTCCTTTCAGAATGAGACTCGTCCGGCGAACCAGGCGGTTCCCTCAGCTCCTCGTACCTCCTCCAAGCCCAAACAGCAATGGAAGCCCAAGGTCTCCTCTAAGCCCAAGGCTTCCAAGACTGCTTCTGAATGACTCGCAGAACCTGGGTCCGCACCCTGCTGTGGGTGGTCTATTCTCTTCCTCCCTTTCGCTTTTGTCTTTCTCATACTCCTCAGGGTACCGAGAAACGTTGTCTGTTCGGCGCTGTTCAGGCTCTACTGGACAAGGATGTCCTGGAGCTGGTGCCTCTTTCAGACAGGGGTTCAGGGTTCTAGTCGAACCTCTTTGTGGATGCCAAAAAGGACAGCAGATGTCTCCCTATTTTGGATTTGAAAGATCTAAACACTTTTGTGACCAGGACTCCCTATCGCCAGGAATCTCTGCGCACAGCGATTGCTGCCATGTCTCCGGGGGAGTTCCTTGCTTCTCTGGATCTACAGGATACTTATTTACACATCTCCATTCATCCGGAGAGCAGGCAGTACCTTCGGTTTGCCTGCGACAGAGGACATTTTCAGTTCTCAGTTCTTCCATTTGGTCCGACGACGGCTCCTCAGGTTTTCCAACGTGTTCTGGGGGCCTTGACATCTGTTCTCCACCGTGACGGCATCAGAGTGATGTCTTACATGGATGACTTGCTTTTGAAAACCACCTCTGCGGACCTTCTTCATCAGCAGGTTCAGACCTGCATCCAAGCTCTCACCCATCACGGATGGATCGTCAACTTGGACAAGTCTGATCTTGTCCCATCTCAGCAACTGGTCTTCCTGGGTCTTCTCTTCGATACTGAGAAGAGCATGGCTTTCCTCCCGGGCGAGGTGGCTCACCAGATCGCCCACAGGGTTTCAGCGATTCTGTCTCAGGATCCGGTTCCAGTTCAGAAGCTGTCTTCTCTGGCGGGGAAGTTCATAGCCATGATAGAAGCAGTCCCATTTGCCATGGCGCATTCCAGCAAACTCCAGAGGTTTGTGATCCATGTGTGCCAGATCATCAGAGAATGTCTGTTTCCCTTCCTCTTCATGTGGAACTGAACTTGACGTGGTGGCTGGACCTTTCCAACCTGCTAAAGGGGAGATCCTTTCTGAATCCCTACTGGACCACGGTGAAGACGGATGCCAGCCTCTCGGGCTGGGGGGCTGTACTGGGTCGCTTCAGCGCTCAGGGGAAATGGTCCACGGAGGAGTCCCTCCTTCTGATCAACATGTTAGAGCTTCGGGCGATATTTCATGCCCTGCGTCATTGGGTGTCTCAGCTGGAAGACTGTCCGGTCCAAGTGGAGTCTGACAATGCTTATGGCAGTGGCCTACATCAAAAAGCAAGGCGGAACAAGAAGTCTCGCTGCTTAGTTAGAGGTAAAGGCTATTTTGTCCAGGGCAGAAGATCATGTTCCTGCCATATCCGCAGTACACATTCCTGGCGTAGACCACGTCATGGCAGACTTCCTCGGACGTCACACAGTGAACAGCGGAGAGTGGGAGTTACACCCCCAGGTGTTCCAGCTCGTTGTTCAGAGGTGGGGGATGCCCCATATAGACCCGAAGGCGACAAGACACAACAGGTTCCGGTGTTCTGCTTTTGGTGGAGAGACCCTCTGGCTGTAGATGCGATGTCCATCCCTTGGATATTCCCTCTGGCCTACAGATTTCCTCCCCTTCCCTTGTTGACAAGGGTGTTACGGAAATTGAAGATGGAATGTTGTCTGGTTATCCTGATTGCTCGGTATTGGCCTTGTCAATCCTTGTTTCCGGAGCTTCTGGCTCTATTTGTGGTGGAGCCCTTTCAGCTCCCCTCCCGTCCGGATCTTCTGAAGGGTTACCTGTGGAAGGAAGATGTTAATCGCCTCACTTTGACAGCTTGGAGGTTGAATCCTCGAAGGAAGGGTTTTTCTTCTGGTGTGGTGGCTACTATGCTTAGTGCCCGTAAGCCTGACTTTTGTGTCTTGGTGTGCTGACAGGGATGTGTCCCATGACTTTGATATGCCTACTGTCCTGGCTTTTCTGCAGGACGGTGTGGATAAGGGACTCCGTTCTCTTAAGGTTCAGATTTCTGCGCTTTGTTTTCTTTCAAAAGCGCATTGCCGTCCTTCCTGATGTCAAGGTTTTCTTTCAAGGCGTTGCTCATGTTCGTCCTGCCTTCTGGAGTCCCGTTCCTCAGTGGAATCTTAATTTGGTTTTGGGTGTTCTTTAACGCCCTCCCTTTGAGTCTTTGGCTACTATTCCTCTACGTCTCTTGACGTGGAAAATGACTTTTCTCCTGGCGATCGTGTCTGTTCGCCGTGTTGCAGAGTTGCACGCTCTTTCCTGTAAACCACCTTATCTGGTGTTTCACAAGGATAAGGCGGTGCTTCGCACCTCCAAGGAATGTTTACCTAAGGTGGTCTCCGAATTTCACATCAATCAGAAGATTGTGGTGCCCTCTTTCTGCCCTAGCCCCATCTCTGAGAAGGCGAGAGATCTCCACTTGTTGGATGTGGTGCGTTGTCTCAAATTTTATGTCCATCGCACTGAATCTGTTAGGAAATCAGACGCTCTGTTCATCATTCCTGAGGGTCCTAGGGCAGGAAGACCGGCGTCCAAAGTGACTATTGCATCATGGATCAAGTCCACTATTCGTATGGCCTACGAGTTGAGGAATAAGCATGTTCCCTTTCGGGTCACGGCTCATTCCACCAGGTCCATTGGGGCCTCTTGGGCCTATAAGAATCAGGCTTCTGCTGTTCAGCTGTGCAGGGCGACCACTTGGTCTTCTGTGCACACCTTTTCGAAGCACTACCGTGTGGATCTGCTTGCTTCGGCTGATGCCAGCTTTGGGAGGAAGGTCCTGGATGCAGTTTTGCCTGTCTAGGATCTTCTTAGGTTCTTGGTGCTTCTTTACTGTTGAGCCCTGTTGGCTCTAGTTCATTGTGCTGTGTGTCTGTTCCTGGGTTGTTTTTACCCCTGTTCAGTGTCCGTTGACACTTCAGAGATAGTCCAACAAAATTGACCTGTTGGTCCATAGCTGCACTGGTGACTTTGGGGGCCTTGCACCTGGTCCTTGCCTTCTTCCCTCCTCTGGTAAACTCAATGGTTGGACATCCCAGATTTACCAGTAACCTGTATTGGACGACAGAGAAGAGAGGATTTTAGTCTTACCTGTTAAATCCTTTTCTCTTAGTCCATACAGGTTACTGGTCTCCCACCCCGTCAGAGACCATGCTTGAGACCATGCTTGTGGCAGACCGTGGGGGTCCTTCGGGTTCATGCTCACAGGAGTCTTCTTCCCTTCTACTATCTAGTCATAGTGTCTCAAATCTTTCTGGAGCTGATTGGCTAGCTGCAGCCAAGGGGGGAAGGGAGGCTCCACCCCCTGCATACACTTAGAGTAATGTTCCTGCCTACTAAGGGGCAGATCGTCTCCCAGAGTTACCAGTAACCTGTATGGACTAAGAGAAGAGGATTTAACAGGTAAGAATCAAATCTTTTTCACTGAAGGTTTTGGAAGTAATACAGCAATTTAGGGAGAATATTCATCTTCATTGAGTGGATTCGACCCACCCAGACAATGTTAAACTCCTGCCATCGGTTAAGCACCTCATGCAGTTAATGGAATAAGGCAGGGTAATTTACAGCAAAGAGGCATAGTTATAGTTAGCTGTTAATACCTAGGTAATGTAATGACGAGGCTTGCCAAGCGAACGGGAAATGGTATTGTATTCTCTCTAGGGTCTGTATAGACAACCTAAGGGATAAAGCCTCTGATTAACCGGTATTGATCTTCTAGCCTGAGAGTCTCTGAAACGGTTGTAGCAAGGAGAAGAGGTTAGATAGATAGATGGGGCCTAGAGAGTCAGGATGACATTGTCAGTGTAAAGTGAGCTCTTAGAATGGCCACTAGAAAGTTCTATGCCTGTTATATCCTGGGATGACCTAATCATTTGAGCAAGCGGTTTTACAGCTAGGGCAAAAAGTACTGATGTCAAAGGACAGCCCTGATGAGTGCCATTACAAATTGGGAAAAAATGTTGTTATTCTGCCAGCAGTTGCAGTGTCACTGTAGGGCAAGAATGGACCTCAGAAGAAAGGCACCTTTAATTCCAAAATTGTGTAGGACTTCAAATAAAATCCCCAATGAATCCAAATAAACGCTTTCTCAGTGTAAAGACTGAGAAGAATCTAAGGTTCGTTCCTTGTCAGTATGAAGTGTGTGATTTTTCTGGGGTCATTGCCAGCTTGGCGACCCAGAATAAACACCAATTGGTCTGTATGGATTAATGGAGGTAAGAGAAGAGCAAGTCGCATGGCTAAAATTTTACTATAGAGCTTTACATCCGAGTTTGAGTGACATTGATCTGTAATTGACACATTCCAAAGGATCTTTGCCCAGTTTGGGAATCAAAGTAATTTTGGCTCTGGCTTTATCTGTAGAGGTATTTCCTGAAGACCTAAAATAGTGAAAAGCATGAAGGAGTGGCTCCGAAATAGTTGCAAAAGGATTTATAGAAGGCATTAGGAAAGCCATCAGGGCCTAGAGCTTTGTCCGATTTCAAGAGTTTGATTGCCTGGTGTAGTTTCTCCAGAGATATAGAGGCATCCAGAGTGTCAGTGGTCAGTGTCGCAAGGCTGCGATCTGAAGGAACATTCTAATAGTATTGAGCGTGTGTGTGTGGGGGGGGTATACTGTAGGTTGTTCTGACAAGTTATATAAGCTACAAAAGTAAGAGAGGAACCTTGTTATAAATGTCTTTGGGTTTATATAATTGATATCCAGCAACACCATTAAGAGTAAGAATTTGAGATTGTTGCCTGTCCCTGTCTAGTTTATTAGCCAGTATTCTTTGAGGTTTGTTAGCGCTTTCCTAAAACCGTATAAGTTGTATGTTTGTTAAGAGCGTCTCTAGCCTGTAGGAGGTATTGATAGTTACATACAGTAGGGTGCTGTTTATGTAACTTGTCCCAGTTGTGTACATCTTCCTGAAGTTTTCGTAGTGCGGCAAGGTGTGATTTGTGCTTTTTTAGCAGTGAATGAGATTAGAACACCTCAGATATATTCTTTACATGCGTCCCATATTCAAAAGAGATAAGCAGGCACCAGTAAATAGTCAAAAAGATTTGAAATATGCACTAAAATAGTTTAGTTCACTCCTGGTCCCTAAAAATTCAGAATCCAACAGAAGTTAAGGGGACAAAAGAGAAGGACACAAAACTGAAAAATCCTTCCCTTTTATCTCCTCAAAAAGCGGGTCTGTTAGTGGAGACACACAACAAATTAATATAACCAAAAATAAATGCACGAAAAATATTTTGACATTCCAATATATAAAAGATGATGGCAACTTAAAAACATTTAAAAACAACAGAGAGGAGAGAAGTCCCTTCCTGAATTCCATATATCAACAAATACATCAAACAGAGAAACTGTTTATAGAGATCAGTGATAAATACAATATAGCCCCTCTGCAACAATCTCCAACAATATATATTCCAACATTATCCCATTCTGTGGTAGGTAAGCACAAAAATATCAAGAATGATACAATCCAGTGGTGAGAATAAAAACCAGTGTACTAATCTACTATAATAAACTAGTTGAACAGCCCATGTACACGGGTCATAGTGCCAGGCTGTAACAGCTGCGGTGCAGTCATGCGCAGTACAGACTGCCCGCTCCACGGCTGATAACGGAGCTGGGCACTCCGAATTCAGACCACAGTCTTCTCTGCGCAGACTACGGTCTGAATTCGGAGGACCCGCTCCTTTATCAACCGTGGCGCAGGCAGTCTGTACTGCGTATGACTGCAGAGCACGCCGCCGTCTGAACTGCGCATGATAGCGTCTAACAAACATACATTAGCGAATTCTTATATAGGATGCCAATCCCCTATTGTAAGGGACTGGTATCAAATCAATGCAAAAACCTATCACCCAATAGGCAGGTAAAAAGATATAAACCTATTACCTACCTAGCATCTAAAATAAAAAACACTTATAGAAATATAATTTAAATCCACTCTAAGTAGTGAAAAATAAGTACTTGGATAAGAGTTTCTTTTGGATGTGCTGGATTTTGACAAATCATGAGTATAGTCCTTTCTTCTTGGGAAATTAAGTGGTCTGATTAATTCAGACGAGTACTTTGTCATTATTGATTCCAAAAGGAACTGTGAATTATAGAACTGAATAAAATCCCTTGAAACTGGACGTTTTCACTGCTCTAAGGTTAATGGAAAGCAAATGAGAGGCTACAATTGTAGCAATTAGAACTGACAAGAAAATTCAGTAATAATTCAAGAGGATTGGAAATTGTTTTGGACTTTTGATATTTATATTTTGATGCAACCCCTGAATGATTACATTAGATGGAGAATGGAAGATTTCTCTAGATTTTCAACATCAAGAATATATATAAGTTTTGAGGTTTTGTAGGACTTTCGTCTCTCTTATGTCACTGAGACTTCCATTTCAGTCTAGATAGGATTCAGTGTAGCAAAAAAACTCACAAGAGTGTTATAAAAAGTGCAAGCTTTCAGGACACTAAGGCCCCTTCTTCAGGCATGGGTTAACAAACAAAGCTAGAATAACACTGCATTTATATTTACAGAGTATGACATTTGAAACAAAATGAGTACACAGTGGGGGTCAAATAACTTGGTAAACATACAGTCTGCAAAGATATTAATTGATATGCACAGAGTTAGATCAGAGTCCTGGGAACAAGGAAATGTTCATTAACACAGAGGTGTGAAGAGCCTGTTAATCTGTCTCTATACAAATCAAGTACCAAAATGTTCTGTCTATTATAATGAGACATGAAGCCCATCCCCAGGTTTAGTCCTGTTTTTAATGTGTCAAATCGATCCATTAATTTAAATTCCCAGATTTTTCTTTCCCTTTGTGTTCTAAAGTTTCTTTTGAGTATGGTGACTTTCATATTTTGTAGACTGATTTGGACCACAAAAATGCTGACCAACTGGTGTCAACCTTTTTTCTGTTTGTGTGGCGATGAAGGTTCATTTTTTTCCTCAGTGTCTGTCCTGTTTTCCCAATGTAGTAACCTCCTGTGGGACATTGTGTACAAGTTATGAGATATACTACATTTGATGAGGAGAAAGTGAATGAACCATTAATTTCACGCTAGTCCGGCACTTAAGGACCAGTGACGGTCCTGGTACATCACGTACTTTTACTCCCCGTGCTCCTGCAGGAGCACGGTGAGCAATACTGGGGACTGAAGTTGATCGCTTCAAGACCGGAGCGATCTCTTTAAGTCCCTCGTTTGGCGTGCCGGCACACAGGATCAGTCACGTGGGGCGGCACGTCGAACTTCCCTATCTGGTCCTTAAAGGACCACACACCCGGGACCACTGGTCCTTAAGGGGTTAATCTATCTTTATGGAGGGTTTGTTGTAAGACTTTTGCAATCCTTCTCAGGGCTTCAGTTTGGGGATTGTATGTGACCACAAGTGGTACCCTGTTATTCTCTGCCCGTGGTCTGTATTCACACGGAGTGTTTCTCTGGGTATTTGGCTAGCTCTGTGTATCTGTTTGTCTATTATTCTTGGGTGGTATCCCTGATTCCTGAATCCTTTCCTTAGTGAATGAAGATGCTGGTTCCTGTCTGTATTGTCTGAACAGATGCGGTTGTATCTTATAGCTTGGCTGCAGATGATGGCATGTTTGGTATGTTTGGGGTGAAAACGGTCATGTCTAAGGTATGATGGTCTGTCTGTGGGTTTGTGATACAGGGATGTCTGTATGTTTTGGTCCTTGATATAGATCATGGTGTCAAGAAAATGTATGTGTTCCACAGAGTAGTTCAGAGTGATGTTAATGGTTGGGTGGAATTGATTAAATCTGGCATGGAATTGTGTAAGGTCCTGTTCACAGGCAGTCCAAATTAACAGGATGTCATTTATGTAGTAGAAGTATGCTAGTGGTTTAGCGCTACAGGCGAAAAGAAAATCTTGTTCACGTTTTGCCATGAACAGGTTAGTATACTGAGGTGCCTATTGCTGTTCCCATTTTTTGTAGATATAAATCATCCCCAAATGCAAAATAATTGTGTGTGCGAGTATGAACTTTGTAAGTCCCAGAACAGTCTCTGTGGGTAGGTCTTGTTGATCCAATAATTCCTTGCATGCTGCTAGGCCATCTTGATGTGGGATATTTGTGTATAAGGATTTGACATCCATAGTAGCCAAAATTGTCCCCCCTGGTACTGCACCTATAGTAGCTAGTTGTTCAGTAGGTCTGTGGTGTCCTGGATGTAGCTGGCTGTGTCCCTTACCAAGGGCTTAAGGATATTTTCCACCCAGCCAGATATATTTTCAGTTAGTGTCCCTACTCCAGAGATTACAGGTCTTCCTGGGTTCCCTTGTTTATGTATCTTAGGCTGTAAATAGAATGAGCCTATTTTCGGGGTCAGATTAACAGGCTGTTAACACCTCTGTGTTAATGAACATTTCCTTCTTCCCAGGACTCTGATCTAACCCTGTGCATATCAATTCATATCTTTGCAGACTGTATGTTTACTATGTTAAGACCCCCACTGTGTACTCATATTTTGTTTCAAATGTGTGTCATACTCTGTAAATATATAGTTTTGTTTGTTAACCCATGCCTGAAGAAGGGGCCTTAGTGTCCTGAAAGCTTGCACTTCTTATGTCCAAAGTTAGCCATTAAAAGGTATCACCTTAGTACCACTCTTGTGAGCTTTTTTTGCTACACAGAATCCTATCTACTCCACTGGCTAACATGGTACCATATTTTTTCTGCATTAAATTAAGATCATGTATTAATATGTATCATTATTGGTGTGTTACTTTTAGTACAGACTGTTGTTTTTTGTTTTTTTTTATTGTCTGACACAGGCACATATGTATACTTACCTATGTATTTAACCCCATCGCGACAATTGACTAACCAGGTACGTCCCACAAAAACTGTCACTTAGTGACAGAGGACGTACCTCGTAAGTCTTGAAAGTCCGGGCCTCCGTGCACGCCATTCGGGGACTCCGGAATCTCTTAGGGAAAAAAAAAAAAAAAAAAAGTTAGTCGGGTGTTAAGGTGACAGCTTCGTACGCACGCAGCTGTCACTAAAGGGTTAAACAGAATATTGGGATAAGATAATGTGGGTGTATACAGCCAGGTTAAATATTGATGTGTCAGATATTACCCATAGCCTTCCCATAAATTTGAGGTACCTGGGGCCATTGTGAATACCAGGACATCTCAAACCTATAAGTCATTGGGATATGAGTTCAGATTGAGTCTTGGCTTGACTCTCAACTAGAACTGATTTCTGTCATTGATAGAATATTATTATATTATTTGAGATTTTAGTCAAGACTGGTGTTATACTTAGATCATCTTAATTATGACTTCAAGTTACAAGCGCATGCATTTAAAACTTTTTGCTACAGGTGTTAAGACAAAAATGTTTTTAGAAGGTTAAGAGAGACTCAATTAACAAATACCATGCTGTACTAAAGAACAGTGACCTGTTCTTATAATTGCAGTATTCACAGTTATAAATTTAGTTGTCCTCAAATAATGTTTTTGCGCCAATATATTCCAACTTAAATTTGTGATTGTTATATTATTTTCGGCAATTATGATAAAAGCGCAAACGACTTTGTATTATCATGTGTGACCGTCTCGTATAATGTGCAGCAGACACATTGTCTCTTCTGCAATTATGTAAGCATGAGATTTTGGAACTGTAGCTTTATGATTATCGTGGTTTAAACTAATGGAACATATATATAGCTGTGAATTAATTCTGCATTAGCTTTTGATTGCCGATTTCGAAGTCATGGAGCATGCGCAAACTAGCCTGAAATAAATATGAATTTGCTGTTTTGGAGCTTGCGACATAAATAATAATACATATATTTGAATAATGAAGCTTTTGCCGATATATTTGCTGTTATATTTGATATCTAATTTACTGCCTCTTTAGGCGTAGTTATTAGCGATACCTTATTCCTTTTTTTTTTTTTTTTTTTTTTTTAATTAGGTGATCATGTGACTGGGTTTGGAATGATCATGTGATCAACTTGAAGGTAGTCCATTGGCTCCAGGTACCTTTAAAACTTGGCAGCCATTATAGGTTTGTTATCCCCTGACAAAGCCGGCAACGGCGACATGCGTTGGGATCAGCTGCTGAGAGAGAGAGGCCATTCCTGATAGTTTTATTCCCATTCTAACACTTTGCTGATGGCTAAGTACTTATTTTTCACTATTATGTGTGGATTTAAATCGTATTTCTATAAGTGAGTTTTATTTTAGATGCTAAGTAGGTAATATGTTTTTATCTTTTTAATTATCTATTGGGTGATAGGTTTTTGCACTGATTTGATACCAGTCCCTTACAATAGGGGATTGGCATTTATTATAGTAGATTAGTACACATTGATTTTTATTCTCACCACTTGATTGCATCATTCTTTATTTTTTGTGCTTACCTACCAGAGAATGGGATAATGTTGGAATAAATATCGTCTGAGATTGTTGCAGAGGGTTTATGTTGTGTTTATCATTTATCTCTGTAAACAGTTTCTCTGTTTGAATTACTTGTTGATATATGGAATTCAGAAAGGGACTTCTCTCCTTTCCATTGTTTTTAAGTTGCCATCATCGTTTTGTATTTTGAAGTGTCCATAAAATATTTTTTTGGTGCGTTTATTTTTGGTTATGTTAATTTGTTGTGTGCCTCGACTAATGGTTCTTTGTTTTCCGTCCTTCTCTTTTGTCCCCTTGACTTGTGTTGGTTACATGCGTCCCATTACACGGCAGGGTCAGACACAGAATTTGAGTTGTTCTCAAAATAGAAATCCAGTTGGGACTGCATGTGAGTGATAAACAGTGGGTCATAAAGAAGTCTGGAGTTGAAACACCAGGGTGCGTCACTGGTATGTGACTTCTCTAAGTCTACAGTAAAAAGAATTGGAGCATGGGCCAACCATGTAATAGGCAATATATGGATATCCAGGATGGCACTCAGCAGGGTAGGGGTAGCAAAAAGGAGGTCTGTGCGTGAGTAGCTATGGTGCACTGGTGAGGAGTACATATAGTCACGCGACATGGGATTATTCAATCTCCAGACATCTTTCAGAGCCACTTGGGAGGAGATCAGGTTATGAAATTCGGCAGCCCTAGAGTGTAATTGATTAGCAGCGGACTTAGAAGGTATGCGAGATTTGTCTAGAGCTGGGTTTAGGACCACTTTAAAATCACCTCCCAATATGACCCGATGGGAAGGGAAAGAAGCAAGCTTTTTGAGAAATGAAGTTAGGAAGTGTATTTGCTTGTCAGTTGGAACTTAAACAGTAGCCAGTACCAATGGCATAAGGTGATTTGTGCCAGAAAAGATTAGAAACCTACCCCCTGGATCTGCAAAATGGTCCAGGACCTGAAAGGGTAAGTCATGTCTAAGAAGAATGGCCTTTTTCTTGGAGGAAGAGGCAAAGAATGTTCTAGTATATTGCCGGCTAGAGAGGTGCAGAGATTGGTGCCTGGAGAAGTGGGTTTCCTGTAAAGGCAACATACTTTGTGATCTACACTCCTGCAAGGCTAGTTGTCATTTGCGGTCTGAGTTCAGTCCTTAAAAAGGAATTTGAATCCCGCCATAGTCAGAGTGAAGCGAGAACAAGGGAAACTGGGTATCACTGGGCTAGGAAGTCAGTGAGCAATAGGTAATAATAGTATCGTAGAACGTATGACAACCGGAACCAGTCTAGGGGACCCCAAAGTGGGACACCTGAGTGGGCCCAGGGATTCAATTAGTAGTTAAGAAACAGAATTCACCAAAACGGAGGTGAGTGCAAGTAGTCGCCACTAGAAATGGTCCAAGGCCAGCAAACAAGCCGGTCACGGAGTGGTCCCAGCGACTCGCCACCATCAAGAACAAAAGCCCAACAGTGGCTATGTAAACAATCGATGATTCAGATGGAACAGCCCTTCCTTTCCCCAGGCTACTGCCCCAGTTTAAGGAAGCACTGCCCACCGCTGATGGTCAGGGTAGTCCGCCCACAACAAGGGGGTCAGACTTAAAGTGATAGTAATGTTTCACAAAAACAGCAGCTCCAATTAATCTTCATAATATTTGAGCCATAGAGAGTGTTATTTCGTTACTGTGAGCGTTGTAATTCAAGAGTAATTGAATGATAACGTTTCCCCCTCCCACCCCTTTTACCTAGTGTAGCCCTCACTCCTCAAATTTGGAATCCAGCCCATAGACAGCTCTCATCAAGGGTCAATATTCATACTGTGATAACAATGAAAACCCTGCCCCCTTGACAGGTTTTTCAGCTTTTTCCCTTATCTTAATTGAAGATTGTCCCTCTCTGCAATCTACCTGGACACTCCCTGCTGCTCTAAGCTGAGCAGTGTTACATCAGAGAAGGGGCGGGATGGGGATACTTTATCATTCAATTACTCTTGAACTACAATTCTGACAGAATTGAAATAACACTCTCCAAAAGCCCAAATACTATGAATATTAATTTAAGCTGCTTTTATTATGAAACATTACTATCCCTTTAATAAGGCATAACAAGTAACCTAAAGAATGGTACGGTTGGGTATCAGAGACAATCCAGGGCAGACAGAACTGATCTGATCTGGAGTGGTTCCAACCCCAAGATACAGTCAGGAACAAAGTGCCTGACAGTCGGCGATCCCAGCAGTGCCGTCCCTTCCCATCCCAAACCAGGCTAAAATAGTCTAGTCCAAGAGGGCCCGCAAGGCCTGATGGTCAAGAGAACCCATCAACAACACGGAGACAGGAAGTATGGATTAAACAGCTGAAAAAAGAATACTGTTCACGGGGAAGGAATCGGGGCAGTGAAGGAGAAAGCGTGGGGAGGGGAAGGTAAATTTTAGTCAGTACAAAAAAAGTTAAAAATCTGCATCAACAGTAACAGGTTGAGTGTTCCAAACCCCATTCTGAACGTTAAGTAGTCAAGTTAAGTATCCTTGTGCCCCTGTTTCATTGCCGGGGGTCTAGGTGGGCGAGGGGGTGGAGTGCTGATGGAAGATCCGGAAGGTCCAGAAGCTCCAGAGGGTATAGGAGAGAGCCCAGTTCCTGAAGTGGATGGGATGTCTCAACAGAGGAAGGGATGTTCAAACGGTGAAGAATGTCCCAGCCCTGAACAATATCTCTCGCCACATAGGTAGTTTCTGAATGCGTCACTAATTGTTTGAATGGGAAACCCCACCAATATGAGATGTTACGTTCACACTGGATATCTGTAACATGATTAAGGGATCTCCGTTTGGTCAGAGTAATTGGAGCAATGTCCGCAAATGTACGTGGAGTGCAGCCATCGATTTCTGATGAGTGGTCTCTGGCAGCTCTCAACAGTGCCTCCTGAACAGAGTAGTAGTGCATACAAAGGGTAATATCTCTAGGCGTCTCACTTGGTGCCACCCTCGGCCTCAACGCTCTTTGCCCTATCAAGGATAAATTCTGCAGGGTCCCTGTCTGGAAGAAAAGCTGCAAAGAGTTTACCAAGAAAGTCCTCAATGACCTTGTCTTCCTTTGCATCTCTCAGTGAACCCAATTAAGTGCTAAGAGAGTTGATTTTGGTGTCCTGGGCAGTGAGGTGGGTGGCAGTTTGTGTGTGTATGTTCCATTTGTTCCAGGCGGTTGACAACACTGCCATGTTCAGAAGAAAGGTCTGCTATAGAAGCCTTGAAGTCTGCCTTCAGATTATGATGGGGGTAAAAAGGCACTGTTTCAGCTCCAGGAAGTCTTGTTTAGTACAGTTAGAGTACATAGCTAATATCAGAGTAGGAGCAGGAGCTCCAGAAGGTGAAGAGGGTAGATGTGATGAATGGGCTACACAGTCAGCGGGTGCAGAAAAGTACTCTGGTAAACATTCAATCGATTTCCTGCGGAACATTTTGGTCATGATAGGAGAGCTCAACACTCCATATGAGATCATTTCTGAAGAAAAACTGAATTCACTTGCACGCGTGGTATTCAAAGAGTGTCCTCTGAATGGGGAACCTCTGAGGGGAGTCCCAGTCATTCAGTGGGAGGAATCGGCGTATCACATTGAAGTGCCACATGAATACAGTATAAGTAAATATAAAATGTAATACAGCAATAGATTGCACCGATGAGCTGAGTCTCCCTGGACAGACCTGTTGGCGAACAGTGTCTGTGATCCGAAGTTACTTAGTTTGGATAAGTAGCAGTGACCGAAATAGTGTCCCCAGGGGGTATCAGCAGTTGGGATCAATGGCCAATAAGCTGTATTAGAGTCCCACAGCTGAGAAGGAGAGTGCTTGGTGATGTGGGGGGGGATGCAGCTAAGGTGTGGAGTATCATTGCTGTTCTTGGCCAGAGGGTATATGTTACAGTACTCAGATATTTTGGGTCAGAAGGGGCAATGGTACTCAGGCAGTGTTATGCTGAAGAGAACAGAAGTGCCAGTTGTCAGTCTGCCCAGATGTTGCAGTCAGAGGTGTGATGAGAACTAGTGGAGTTAAGCAACACAAGCACATCTCATTAGGGGAAGATGGGCACAACGCTTGCAATAGTGATAGTGGCCCGATAGGGGTCAAAGTATAAGCAGATAGACTTCCAGTAATCCTTAGTATGCCTTATAAAGCAGTGTAGACTGGAACACCTAATATGCCTGTGGATTTTATTGTACGGTCCTGATTATGTATAGGCCTAATTGGAGGGTAGGATACTGGAATAAAATATAAAAAGGATGGAGGCCTAAGGATGCAAGATCAGACCAGGCTCTATTAGTGTTCCTGTATATTAGGCCCACTTGATGTGTGTCATATGGCAGAGGGACATGGCTGGAATGCAACCAAAAAGGATAGTACACGCTTGGAGGATGGGTCCTGGCAGCTCAACCATACAGTGCCCCCACAACGTCTGTAAAGTTTGCACAAGGGACAAAGCATCTACTATGGCAGTGCCAGGGCTACTGCTCAGAGGAGTAACATTCAAAGTGACGAGACACTAGAGCGCACCCTAAGTACTTAACTCTCTCTCCACACTAAAAGCAGGTGTTTCCAGCGGGTCTTCCAGTACACCCACTGATAATAATGGTTGGGTGGGGGAGACTATACCAGTTATGCCCCAGGTAGGGCTAATCACAAGGGGAAGTGGAAATGGGCCCACAGTCAGGAGCAGTGTGTTGGTTGTAGTGGAAGCTGCCAGGAAGGTCTTAGATCAAAGCCCAGCCTGCAATTGTGCAAGGGCACTGGAGCTGCAGAATCCCATCCACAGGTCTGTAGGGCACCTAGTACGTGTGGCCTATCATCTGATCAGTCACGTTCTCCTCAGGCATATAGGTAGCACGTAGGTGGGTGACGCAGGATCCCTTCCCCATCTGGTATCTCTTCTGGACTTCCTGCTACCGACACTCCGGCCAGCAGGATCAGCTTCCGCATGACTTGCAGAATCCTGGTCTGCAGGTTCCTGTAGGCGGGCATAGTCACCTTTTTCTGGATGCTTGGGAGAACTGCATCACAGACCAGTGGGTTTTGCCGGTGATTTTGTCCCTTCCGCCTTTTAGTCTTTACAGTCCTGAGTCCCTGCAACTCTGACCAAATTGCAGTTGTTCCAGGAATCGGTGTAATCACTGCTGGACAAGAAGGTTCTGGTTCCAGTACTTCCCCAAGAACAAGGTTCTGGTTTATATTATAACCTGTTTGTGGTTTTGAAGGATGTCAGCTGCTGTCCATCTTGGACCTCAAGTGTCTCAACATGTATTTGGAGACAGCTTGCTTCCAGATGGAGTCCTTATGCTCTGTCACCGCATCAATGTGCCAGGGGGAGCATCTGGTGTACCTGGACCGTTAGGATGCGTACCTACACATTCTGATCCACCCGGACAGTCAACACTATCTGCCTTTGGCTTGGAGTACTACCAGTTCACTGCTCTGCCTTTTGGCTTGGCCTCAGCTACTTGGGTGTTTACCAAGGTAAAAGGATTTAACAGGTAAGACTAAATTCCTATTTTTTTTTTTTTTAATTTCGACTTCTTTGGGGGCATCAGGACCCCTCCTGATTCCCCCCTCCCAATGAGGGCCGAATAAAAAAAATAATGGGGGAAACAATATTCCTTTGTGTGCCACAGGGTTGTCCAGTCCATTGCAAATCAATTAATTGGACCCCTGTGGAACACAGAGGGTTACTTGTTTTGTATTTTTTTTCCCACATATCTCGTTGTGGGGCATAAGGACCACTCCCGCCACACACACACACTTTATTTTTTTGTATTGCCCTTGTGTATGTGTTAGCCAAGCACAGGGTTAATTTTTTTTTTTTTTTTAATATATATATATATTATTTTTTTTTTATTCAAACCTTGTTGGGTGGGCATCAGGACCCCCTCCTGATGCCCTCCCAACAAGGTCTGAATAAAAAATAATGAAAAGAAATCCTGTGGGAGACTCAGAGGGTTGTTTTTGTTTTTTTTTTCTTTGCCAGTTCAGATCTTGTTCAGACCCCAGTTCTTGATCTCCTAGCCGATCAGGCTGGGAGATGAATATGGCGAAGCAGGAGAGCAATATCACAGTGACTTTAGGAGGCTTTCCTCAATCCTGCCCATTTTACCAGTTAGTTTGGGTAGGAGATGAAAAGCTGAACTTCTCCTTCATAAATATTGATTATTGTATGAGCACGGAAAGAAGTGCAGCAAGAAGAGTACAAAATTGGGAAGGAGACCCTGCCCCAAAGAGCTTACAATATAATTAGTAATCCTGACAACATAAATAGCTAGTAGGAGAATGATAAGTGCAAGTACAAGGCTTCAATAAAGGAAGTTCAGAATGATTTTGATGTGCCTGTTAGTGTGCACAAGGAGAATATTGTTGCTGAGATGTCTTCTTGAGCAGGTGGGTTTTTAGGATTATTCAATATACTTTGTTATTTAAAAAAAAAAAAAAAAAAAAAAAAAAAAAAAGTGTAAATTTTCTAGCTAAAATAACAATGTAGTCTTCATTTTACTTTATTTTAAAGTGTCCCCCTCCCAGCCCTTTCCAATACTCCATGCTAAATTACCTCAGATCAGCAAGCTAGTTGGTGCGGATTGCAACGAGGGGCAATCTTGTGTCAGCATAAGGAAGACCTGCCCTCCTTCATCAAGGCTGGCAGGGGTTTCCTTATACTGATGGAGACAAGATTGTCCTTCATTGTGATCTGTCCAGTCAAATTACCAGATTTCAGATCTTAGGGAAGGCACAATGACATATGGTAAAGGGGCAGGAGGGGGAAACTTTCAAATAAAATAAAACTAAGGCTACAACGTTATGGACAGTTAGAAAGGTGCACTTCAATAGCAAAAGTATATTGACCTAAACATTACAGTCTCTTTAAAGGGATAGCAATGTTTCACAAAAACAGCATTTCAGTACTGTCGGAGTTGTAGTTCAAGAGTACTTGGTGTAAGCCACCTCCCCTCAGATGTGGAATCTGGTCTTGAGACCAGACAGCTCACACATTAAGGGGCAATCTTTTTACTGTGAGAATGAAAACCCTGTACCCTTGACATATTTTTCAGGTTTTTCCCTTATGCTAATTGAAGATTATCCCTCTCTGAGATCCACCTGGACACCACCTTGCTTCTCTGTGGTGAGCAGTGTTACATCAGTAAAAGGGGCGGGAGGGGGGATACTTTATGATTCAGTTACTCTTGAATTACAACTTTGACAGTATTGAAATAACTCTCAACAGCCCAAATACTGTGAAGATTATTTGGAGTTGCTCTTATTGTGAAACATTACTATCCCTTTAAGTTACTCCCACTGCTTTAATCTCTTCTGCTGGTAGGCTGTTCAACTTATCTACCACCCTCAATGAATTAAAACTTTCTTACATTACTTCTAAGCTTCTGTCCCTCTAGTTCTATGACCTCTTGTCCTAACATTTCTACTCCTTTGAAATGTACTGCCCTCCTGTACATTTGTGGAATCCATGCATGTATTTGTATGATTTTATCATATCCTCTCTCTTCTCTCCTCCAAGATATACACGTTTAGACCCTTTTAGTCTAGCCTGATATTTTTATCCTGTAAACCATTCACCATTTTAGTCACCCTTCTCTGAATTCTGCTTCAGAATATTTTTATCCTGGATAAACTTGTACTTTAAACAATACTTAGGTGAGGTCTAATCAGAGATCTGTAGAGCAGCATGACCACTTCTCCTTCTGCTGCTAATGCCCCTAGCTATACAGTTACAGTGGATATAAAAAGTCTACACACCCCTGTTAAAATGGTAAGTTCTTGTGATGTTAAAGAATGAGACAAAGCTAAATCATGTCAGAACTTTTTCCACCTTTAATGTGACTGAAAACAAACTGAAATTGTTGAGGGGGAAAAATAAAAAATAAACTCACAATAACCTGGTTGCATAGGTGTGCACACCCTTAAACTAATACTTTGTTGAAGTAACTTTTGATTTAATTACAGCAATCAGTCTTTTTGGGTAGGCGTTTATTAGCATGGCACATATTGACGTTGCAATATTTGGCAACTCTTCTTTGCAAAAGAGCTCCAAATCTGTCAGATTGCAAGAACCTCTCCTGTGCACATCCCTCTTCAGATCACCCCACAGATGTTCAATTGGATTCAGGTCTGGGCTCTGGCTGGGCCATTCCAAAATGTTAATCATCTTCTGGTGAAGCCGTGCTTTTGTGGATTTGGATGTGTGCTTTAGGTTGTTGTCGTGCTGAAAGGTGAACTTCCTCTTCATCTTTCTAATGGACGCCTGAAAGTTTTGTATCAGAATTGCCTGGTATTTGGAACTGTTCATAATTCCCTCCACCCTGACTAAGGCCCTGGTTCCAGCTGAGGAAAAACAGCCCCAAAGTATGATGCTGCCACCACCATGCTTCACTGTGGGTATGGTGTTGTTTTTGCACAAACATACCTTTTGAAATTATGGCCAAAAAGTTCAGCCTTGGTTTCTTCTGACCATAACACATTTTCCCACGTGCTTTTGGGGGACTTGATGTTTGTTATTGCAATCTTCAGCCGGGCTTGGATGTTTCTTTGTAAGAAAAGGCTTCCATCTTGCCACCCTACCCCATAGCCCATTCAAATGAAGAATATGGGAGATTGATGTCACATGTAGCACACAGCCAGTACTTGCCAGAAATTCCTGCAGTTCCTTTAATGTTGCGGTAGGCCTCTTGGAAGCCTCCCTGACCAGTTTTCTTCTCGTCTTCTCATCAATTTTGAAGGGACATCCAGTTCTTGGTAATGTCTCTGTTGTGCCATATTTTCTCCACTTGATGATTACTGTCTTCACTGTGTTCCATGGTATATCAGATGCTTTTGTACCCTTCTCCTGACTGATATCTTTCAACAATGAGATCCCTCTGATGCTTTGGAAGCTCTCTGCGGACCGTGGCTTTTGCTCCGAGATGCAACTAAGCAGATGTCAGAAAAATCCTACTAGAATGGCTGAACTTTATTTGTGATTAATCGGAGTCACTTTAAATGATGGAATGTGTGTAATGATTTCTGTTTAATATGAGATTTAATGTGATTTGTTAATTATGAACACAGCCACATCCCCAGTTATAAGAGGGTGTGCAAACCTATGCAACCAGGTTATTGTGAGTTTTTTTTTTATTTTTTTCCCCTCAATGATTTGTTTATTTTGCAATTGAATTTTTTACATTATAGGTTACATTAAAGGTGGAAAAAGTTCTGACATGATTTATCTTTGTCTTATTCTTTAACATCACAAGAACCTGGCATTTTAACAGGGGTGTGTAGACTTTTTAATATCCACTGTATACTACCCAGCACCTTGCTTTCTTTTCCTGCTGTTTTGTTACATTGCCTTCCTAGCTTTAAGTCATCTGAATTACTAGCAAATCCTTTTCCTCTGTCTCCAACAGTGCATTAGCCTTAATACTATATTCTGACACTGGATTTTTACATCCCAAATGCATTATTTTACATTTATCAGCATTAAACTGCAGCTGCGACAGGTTTCCATTCTTCTAACTTACCAAGATCATTTGCCATTTGGTTTATTCCCCCCAGGAATGTCTCCAGTGGTTCCCAACCCATGCCCTCGGGGCCCACTAACAAGCCAGGATTTGATGCTTTCCTTTTGAAGATCACATGCAAGTTAATCAAACCCATTTAGCCTCTAATTCACTCACCTTTAAGGAATGGGACTTGCATCATTGAACTTATTTTTTTATATGAACAAAATTCAACTTTAGGAAAATCGGTTATTGCTATCGTTTAAGTGCCAATAGTCATGCAGGTTAATCCAATGCATCAATATGATATCATGATAAATGCAGCAATAGATATGAGTGAAAATATATTTGTTCATTAAATCCCTTCAGTGAAACTGTGTCAAGATATATTATCCATTTTACTTCTTTCTGAAGCAGTTTTTTGGCTCTATCACCCCCATTTTCCTTAATGATGGAAGTGTATGGTGGTGGTCAGTGTGTGATGCCACTGTTTCTTAATATTAGATGTTTCATCCCAGGGTTAAATGATTACATGACTGCTTTTATTGCTGCCCTGTGATTCCCAGGATGATATCCGCTCTATATACCCCACAGACCTAGTAAGTCGAAAAGTCGACGTTTTGTGTGTTTCATTGATGCAATAAAATCTATTTTTGCAAGACCGGCAATTGCTTACTCTGGATATCATATTTCTATTATGCAACAATTTTATATTTTGTTCTCTTTTGTACTCTTTGTGGACATCTCCACGTCATTGCCTCAATGGAGGAAATATGTTTCTCTTATGTCCAGTATGGAACACAGGTACCATGGGAATTAATCCCTCTTTGGAGGGCAGGGCTAGTCTCAAAAAGACAATGTCTTGTAGGTGGAGACTCCCAGCCACTCCTCCAGCTCAACCCTTTCCTCCTGCATTCCCCAATTATGATGTGTCCTCTGAGGTGAAAACACAAACAGCAGCACTTTTTAATTTTTATTTTCTGATGGATATGGTGCTGTCAAAATTCCCCCATTAGGTGGGTTACAATTACTGGTCTTCCCCTGTCCAGTGTGCAGGTGCTGTGTGGACCCTTACAACCTTGTAGAGGGAATCTTGCAACCCAAGTTTTCCCTCCCAGCATACAGAGGGTTGTTTTTTTTTTTTTTTTTTTGTTTTTTTTTTTTTTTTTTTAAGCTCTTGAGCCCCTGCACTCATGTTTGGTATCTTTCTAATATCTGTTTATTCCTTGGGTTATGGAGCAAGGATGGCTGCATTTGGTTTAGTTAACCTCTTCCCTGTTATTCTAACCTGGTCTGAGGTCTTTCCTGGGCTTTTCCCTTTAGTGGGCGGTCTGTTGGATGCCCCCACATGTTCCCTGGGTCTTTTAATTTTTTTTGGGTACCTTTGTAAATTCATTTTTTTAGGTGCGCAGTCCCTTTAAGAATGGGTTCCCACGCAGCCTCTGCCTTTGCTCTATTGACTTCTATGGGAGATCTTATTTGGGACATATCTCTGCAACTGTTTGTTTTACATAAGCCAGACTGGGCTTTTTCTTTTTGTCTCCTCATGCCCTTTCATCCAGTTCACATCTTGAGTGTGTTGAGGTTCCATGGCAGTTTTGTGGACGCATTTGTAGGCATTGCTAGGCAACAACAAGAGAGAAGACTACATTCCCAGAATGCCATTTTGCGGGCTTTCTTCCGATTGCCTGCTAGTTTTGCAGTCTCCATTTACTTCTGTCTTGCTTATCCAATGCAGAGGTAGACTTTCCTTGCTGTCCTCCTCCAGATTAACCCTTCGCCTGCCAGGTAAGCATTAGTCTGGGGAACTGTTACTAGTGGTTTATACTAGTCTTAAATACTTCTCCTATAAGATTAAGGACTCAAGAGCATCACCCTACCTGCTTATATCAAATGGGGGCTCCCTAGAGTATTCCGGATCTATCTGGCCTCCTGTACTGTGGCCCCTTCTACCCCTCTGGGCCCATCAGCATTGAGCAAAAGCATGCTTGGGTGAAAGAGCGGTTATCTACCCAGCTTCCATTCTTACTCCAGGGGGTCCTTCAATCCTGGAAGCCCACCACTACATTTAAATGTGGCCCCCAGATCTTCGTTTTACTACGCTTCTAGGGGCTTACTTTGAGGAGGAAATTTTGGACAGGAATGATGGGGACTGATGAAACTAAACCCCAACCCTCGGCTGAGGGACTCAGTAGGGCTGTCCTGGAGACCCTTCCGTTCCCTAACACTTCTTATGAGGGGGCTTCCTCTACAGATGTCTTCCGGAGATATGAGAGATCTTCTACAGTTTTCCCCCTAATGCCACTCTTGATCAGATCTTTCTGGTTTAGTGGAAGACCCCTGACATAAGCGTCTGTGCATCACCAAAAGGTTTTATAGACAATACTCTTTTTCAGAGGCCGCTTTTGTGCAGTGAGCTTCTCCTCCTACTGTGGATACCCCAGTCTCCAGGCTAGCCAAGTCTACTGCTGTTACGGTTGGCAAGCAAAACCAGGAGTCAAACGGTATAGTTAATAGATCCTTAATTATGAGAATAATGACAGTAATGCAATATATAAATATACACACAGTGGGTGATTGAAATGGCGAGCATTGTTATCAGGAATATCAGTCTCCCAATCTCTGCACCACACTGTCCAAGACTAGGCCTCAGCCCACTGGTGTCTCGTGGTAAGGTAACGCCCAAGAGATACTGACTCAGCCTGCAGTCTGCTAGAGCCCCAGGTCAGTACTAGGAACCAACGGAACCAACAACCTGACCGAACAGAACCTGCCAGAGTCATACACAGAGCGGGAAGTCAGCCAGAGCCGCAGGTTTGCACCAGATAGGATATACACTGAAGAGATGGAATGCTGGATGCACAGTGGATGGAGCCCCAGGTCAACACCACCATGGGTAGTCAGACAAGCCTAGGTCATAACCGGGAATACTAGAAAAGAACTGCTCAGAACGACAACGTAAGGGTAACTGAGTCAGTACTCAGTCTGCCCTTTAAACCTCTCCACAGGAAGTAGGTAGGAGGAGCAGCTAGAGGGAGGAAGTAGGTAGGAGGAGACTACAGGAAACAAACACACATAAAACAGAGGCCTTCAGCATGCTTGAAGCCTCTTGCCTGCAGATGATGCGTGGAAAGACGCCGAGCGTCGCTGAAGCGGTGGCGCTGGAAACAAGGTACTGTGACAACTGCCCTTCCATTGTCAGACGCAGTGGACCTGAAGGATACAGCTGATAAAAAGCTATATTCTATCCTTAGGGTAAATTTTGCGGCCACTGGGACCACACTGAGAATGATTTCCACTTCTTACTGGGTGAACAGGGCTGTTGCCGTGTGGGCTGAACAGCAGATGGAGGCTGTCCATACTGATGATTCCAAGGAGGATCTTTAGGTATTTTTAGCCAACATGAAGGAGGCTAACACTTATGTTTCTGAGGCTCTTATTGAGTATTTGGAGGCTGCACGCTTCAAGATTGAATCCTTGCATTCTGTCATTGCAGCAATGTGCCCAGGGTAGTAGCTGGCATCTGTGGACCTTCAGTATGCGTACCAACACATCCATGTTCACCCTGACAGCCAATGCTATCTGCGTTTTGCCTATGGCTTGGAGCTACCAGTTCATCACTCTGTCATTTAGCGTGGCTTCTGCTCCTTAGGTGTTCACCAGAGTCATGGGGGCCTTGGTGGCCCAGCACACCCAAGACTATACTCCTCTCCTGGTCCACCACTGGTGGATCTTGAACCTATTGAAGTTATTTATTTTGCTGTCCCTGGATCTCGTGTTCCTAGGCATGAAGTTCGACACTCGTCTAGGAAGTGTCTTCTTCCCAGAGGACAAGATCCTGCAAGTTATGCAAGAGGTGATGCAGGTCCTGAAGTGACCCTCTGCTATGGTCAGGGAGTACATGAGAACTCTGTATAAACTAGTGTAGACACTAGAGGCGGTGCCTTACACTCTGGTGTGCACCAGGGAGATCTAGAGATATGTCATCCAGAATTGGTCCGGGAACCTGGCACTTCTGAAACTGCAGATTTCCCTCTCACCGGAGGCCAGAAGGGACCTGCAGTGTGGTGGTTGCACAGAAGCAATGTGGAACTGGGGAAATTTTGTTATCCTGAAATGGACTCTGGTCACGACGGCCAATGACACTGCCTGGCTTACATCAGCTGTTGGGGGGAACACAAAGTTCCGCTGCATAGTATAAAGTGAGGTACATTCTAGGTTGGGCAGAAGCCCATGTTCCAGCCATCTCTGCCATTTTCTTTCCAAGGGTAGAAAACATTCTGGTAGACTTTCTAATTCGCCAAGACATGGATCCAGGAGAGTGGGAACTCAATCCGGAAGAGTACTACCTGATTATGCAACAGTGGGGATTGCCAACGATAGATCTAATGGCCGTGAGGGGAAATGAGAAGGTTCCAGTCTTCTGCTCCAGCAAGGTGGACCCTCTGGTGTTTGCCACAGACGCAATGTCGTTTCCATGGAACTTCCACCTCTCCTATGTCTTTCCTCCAATTCCAATGGTGCTCAGGAAGATCGGGATGGATGGTGTGACTGTGATTCTAGTCCCCCTTATTGGACCCAGAGGGCAGTGTTTGCAGACCTGTTGAGTCTTTCCATTCAGGTTCCGCTCCGGCTTAGTTGTTGAAGCCTACATCCTGAGGAAAAAGGGATTCTCCACTGAGGTCGTTTCCACTATAATTATGGCTTGGAAGCCTATCTCCTCAAAGGCCTACCTCCAGAGTATGGTTTATTTTTCATTCCTGATGTGTGGACAGGTCTTTGTTCTCACTGGATTTTGACCTTCTGATGGTGTTCTCTTTTCTCCAGGATGGTGCAAACAAAGTTTTTGTTCCTTGAAGGTTCAAATTTCTGCTCTTTCTATATTTTTTCAGAGAGGTATTGCCACTATTACTAATGTCATGGTGTTCCTTCAGGGACTCACTCATGATTTTCATGCATTAAGGCATGGGACCTTAGTCTATCGACTTGGTCCTCTTACATACCTTTGCTACGCACTATTTTGTGGATATCCTGGCTTTGGCTGAAGCCAACTTTGACCGGAAGCTCCTTTAGGTGGTCCTACCTTTCTAGGGAACTGGTTTTTCTTGTGTCTTACTGCTATTTGAGCCCAGTTGTCTTTTATTTCTTGTGTTCTGTTCAAGTTTAGTGTTCCTTGACACTTGGATCTGTTTTGGTCTGTTCCGGTTCTGGATAGTCCTAGGGAACTCTGGTATCATGGGGACTGGCATGAGGTCCTTTCTTCTTCTTCCCACCTCTGGAAGCTTATTGTTTGTATAACCCCATGGGACTTGTGTTTCATATTGGACATAAGAGAAAATAGGATTTTAGTATACTTATCTGTTAAATCCTTTTCTCTCTAGTCCATATGGAACACGTCTTCTACCCAGTGAAAGGGTCCTCTGTTGGTCTTGCGTGTCTGGACATGGGGGTCCTTGTTTAGAGTCTTTATTCTCATAGGAGCTTCCTTCTTCTCTTGCTTGCCTTGTTGATGTGGTTTCAATCACATCATAACTGGAGAATGCAGGTGGTTGAAGGGTTGAGCTGCAGGAGTGTGTGGTCTCCACCCACAAGAAGCTGTCTGTATGAGATGTGTCCTGCCCTCCAAAGAGGGACTCAATCCCATGGTACCTGTGTTCCATATGGACTATAGAGAAAAGCATTTAACAGGTATGAACATTAAAATCCTACTTTAGATGAGTAAACACAGTAGCATCCACCCTGTTCCTCCTCCCCTCCTTAGTATCTCTTATTTATGGACTGCCCTATAGCTAAATGGGTTCAGTATTTGGACAGTGACACAAGTTTTGCTATTGTCTTTGCACTCCAACACACTGGATTTGAAATTAAAAGAATAAGGTAATAAAGTGCAGTCAATCCACTTTAATTTGAGGGTATTTACATCCACAAACTGTGAACCATGTAGAATTTATAGCCCTTTTTATACAAAGTCTCCATTTTACGAAACCAAAAGTAATTGGACAGATTGGCTGCTCAGTTGTTTCTTGGCCAAGTGTGTAGCATTGTATTATTCAGGCACGAGTTAAAATGTCTAGAGGTGATTCTAGGTGTGATACTTGAATTTGGAGTCTATTGCTTTTTAACATGAAGTAGTCAATGCCAGTAAATCAGGCATGACTGAAAAATAGTCTCAAAATCACGTGTTGTACATTATGAAGCAAGAATGCACAGGTGAGCGATCCAGTACACCATTCTTGCAATTGTGAAGGAAATCCCCTTTTCGGTTGTCGAACACCTCAAGAACACACTCCAGGATGTAAGCATACAAGTGTCAATAAAGACAAGACTACACCAGCATATAATCACAGAAGGTTTACCACAAGATGAAAACCACTGGTATGCCTCAAGCACAGAAAGGCAAGGTTGCTACAGACTGCTAAAAACTACATGAATAATCCTGTAGAGCAGTGTTGTCCAAGGTAAGTCCTTAACACATTAAGGACCCCTGATAGTCCTGGCACGTAATGGGTCGGCGAGCCATAAGGACCCATGACGTGCCAGGACAGTCATGGAATTCAGGACTTCCCGCTTGGCTGCATGCCGTTCGGGGAGTCCTGAATCCAATTTGCAAAAAAATGAGAGGAAAAGGTCAGTGCATGCACGATCAGCCTGTCCTTAAGGTGTTAAGAGCACAGGTGGACCAGTCAAAATGAATGTGCCACTGATTAACTCACCTATTCTTAGTCAGAGGAATTCTTAAATCCTGGCCTGTTTGATGCCCTTGAAAATCAAACATTGATACCCCTGCTGTAGTGTTGTGGAACAAAATGTTAAGGAAAGATAAGATGATTAGCTTGTATTAGTGATGGAAAGAGGAAGGTTTGGAGAAAGAAAGGAACTGCACGTTCCAAAACACATTCCTGCTCGTCTATGAAACGTGGTGGTAGTATTATGACTGGTCATGTATAGCTTCCACTGAATCTTGCCCTTTTGTCTTTATTGATGATCTGACTGCTGATAGCAGCAGCAAAATTAATTTTGAAGTGTATAGAGAAAGCTTATCTACCCAGATCCAACCAAATGACTCAAACCTAATTGGAAAGCACTTTACTTTGCAACAGGACAATGAACCCCAAATACCTTGCTAAAGCAGCCAATGAGTTTTTCAGGGCCAAAAAGTGGAATGTTCTTGACTGGCCAAGTCAATTACCCTGACCTGAATCCAATTTAGTATGTGTTTCCCTTACTTGAAGATAAGACTTAAGAGAAAAATGTGGCAAGATAAACAAACTGAAGATGGCTGCAGTACAGGTCTTGCAGAGCGTGATTAGGGAAGATATCCAACATCTTGTGATGTCTGTCAGGCATTCATAGAATGCAACAAAGCACTAAAATAACTTTGTTTAATATTGTTATCTGTCCAGATTCTTTTTGCCCCCTAAAATTGATTTACTATGTAAAAAAAAAAAAAAAAAAAAAAGCTGTAATTCCTACATGTTCATGGTTTATGGAAGTAAATACCCTCAGATTAAATCTGTGTGTCTGCACTTTATCATATTAGTCATTTTCATTCCAAACTCTGGGTACTGGAGTACTGAGCCAAAACAATAAAACTTGGAACTGTCCAAGTAAGTATCACTATACCTGCTTCTGCTTTGTGCAATCTCCACCCCCAATACTTACTGTGCCGGATTGTTCCACCTGGTAGAAGCAAAAGCTGAGTGTACAACATGCATTGAAGCATTGTTTTTCTCTGCTATTCTCTTATATTGTTTCAATTTTGTTTTTCTTGAAGCTGTCGACCTGTTGGAAAAGATGCTGGAATTGGATGTGGAAAAGAGATTAACTGCTACAGAAGCACTGGAACACCCTTACTTTGATGAATACCGTGATGAAGATGAGGAGACGGAGGCCCCACCTTATGATGACTCCCTGGAGCGAGAAAAGTTATCTGTAGAGGAGTGGCGGAGTAAGAGATAATTGAAGGCTTTTGGCTAAGCCCCAGAGCAAAACTGAGATATTTATGGATGCAAAGTCAAGTGCCAAGCCACTGTGTAAAGATAAAGTCCTGTGTGCTTAGTTTATAAAAGTTCAGGATAGGGACTGGAAGGAAGTGTGAGATGGAAGCTAGTTGATATGCATCCTCTAAGCCGGTGACAGGCAGTTATTCTTGTCAGAGTACCACATCTTGGCTCCAAATGTTTGAGGACCTTAACTGTAAGAACAAAGCTTATGGTATTTGTGTGTTTGTAATATTTTAGTGATATAACTTTTGCTGCATAGATTATTTGTTACCTTCATGACTTCATGATGAGGGTCAGTCTTATCTGATCTGTTTCAGAGATGAAAAAAGTCTTCAACAATCTTTCCACCCTAAACCAATCTGGACCAGGTTATCCTGGATGAGTGGAAGCTGCCTGCTAGGCACCTGTCTCTCTAATAGAGTCTCTAAGCTGTACCCCTTCTCAAAGGCAGCTTTGATGCAATGGGCTTCTGCTGTCGACCCCCTATATCCAGGTTCTGTAAGTCCACCTCTCTGGCCTTGACAGATGCTACAGCCCTTAAGGACATGATAGATCGGAAGCTGGAAGCTATCCTCAAGTCCAGTTTTGCTGCCATTGGGACTGCATTGAGGCATATCTGGCCTCCGCGTGGGTCACCAGAGCTATTTCTGTCTGGGGTGAACAACTTACTGAGCCTGTCAGGGATGGCCCCCTAAGAAGGATCTTTTTAGCCCTCTTAGCCAACATGACTGAGGCTCAGACATACGTCACTGATGCTCTTTTTGATGCTGTCTGCCAAGGCCTCTACCTTTTTTGTGACGGCACAACGCACTTTGTGGTTCAAGATCTGATCTGCACACTGTTCATCTAAGTCACTTGTTTCTCTCCCTTTTCAGGGCAAGTTTCTTTTTGAGCCAGACCTCTGGCCAGACTCTGCTGGGGACAAGCGCACATTGTTGCCTCTCCAAATGCCCTAACATGGCGAGGAAACAGTGTCTTTTTCATCTCCACCAAACAGAGGTGCAAAGGCTGAATCAGAGCATATCCTAGGCCTTCACCCAGCTCCCCCTCCACCAAACCCAGGCAGCAATGGCACTCTAAATGCTTCGCTCCAAACTCAAGTCTGGCAAGCCTCTATCAGCATGACTGATGACAGAATCCTGATCCCACCCACAGGCATCTGCACCATTTTACGAGTGGACAGTGTCCTGTTTGGACCAGTGGGTTTTGGATATTCTTTTAAAAGGTTGCACACAAAAGAGCGTGTGACCACATGGCGCATTAACCATGTCTCCATGATAAAAATGGCGACATGAGATTCTCGCACTGCATGACAGAACGAGATTCTCATGTCGGAAAATGGAAAGGAAATGATACAGCGCTTCACTGAGTAACTACATACAGACCACAGTGATAGATTGTGTTAATAAGAGTTAATTCAAGAGAGGGGGAAAAAAACTTAATTCCCTTGTATCCAACTTAAAGTGGGGGACAGGTAAATATCCTGTTCTTATAGAATGTCTTTGAATCTTTTGGACAATATAATTATTCTGTACTGTCCCTAGAGAAAGTTTTATTATATATAGACCTCCTACAGACACGTTCTTTCCTGCTAGTCTCAGAAGAGTGAAGCAGTCCGAAGTCCAAAAGGATTTCACATGCAAAAGAAATATAAGGGTAGGGGAGAGACAGCGTAAACACTATCTAAGTGTAGTAATTATTTTAATCAAATTAAAAAGTATATTGAAAATATGCCAAAACAGAAGAATATAAAGAATTAATATGATGTATACATCATATATCTAAAATGATACACCAACAGAATAAAATAAAAATGCAGATTCCAATGTTAAACTTATTGGTAAGATAAAAGCAATCTGGGTATAGTACAAAGAGCCAGTACTAGGTAATAGAGGGCTCTTATAATAGCAGAGAGATCCGTTAAGGACCAAAATATGACTGGTTAATGGGGATGATTCTGATGGTCAGTGGTCTAATACCCAGGAGTTCATTTGTTCAGTGAATGTTCTATACTGAAATACACAGTTAAAGTAAATACAAGATGGCCCCTTACTGGAGAGTGGACAAAATAAGCGTGCTTCTATACAGTAATATAGAGCTCAGCTTAAGTCCCTCAGTCCGCTTTGGATGGCCTCTTACTTTGTGTCCATGTAGGGTGTAAAAATATCTCCCGGCACAGCTGGCATATTTCATATATATTTTTTACTTTGATTAAAATAATCACTACGCTTAGAGATTCTCATGTCACCTACTGAAAGGTCGCATATGTTTGGCTGGAAGCTTATGGTGCTCAATAAGGTATTGGCATTGACCACACACAGCGGAGTAAGGAGCCGTTCATCTGTATAAACAGCATCTTGTGATTACATAGCTTCTTGTCATTGATAATCATCCTCTGTGTAATGACTCATGGCAAATGATACCTTTTTGTATTCATAGAATAGTATTGCAAAGAGTATGTAGATCTAAGGTAGGTAACCTGTGGGGTTATCCAGAGGTGAAGGTGCTGTGATAACTTCAAGTATACTGCATTAGATGCTAGTCTGCAGTGAAAAGGGAACATCAAAGCAACCACACGAGTGGGGTTATCCAGCTACAAGCATCGCAGGATGCAATGAACATAAGCGAAAGTTAGATGATTCACACTAAAGAGCAAGAGGTATGTAAGAATCTGTTAATGTCTGGAAGGATCGAGATCCTGTTGGATCTCACCATAGGACCACCAGACCCTATCGCCCGCTGAGAGCGACAGCAAAGGGGAGCAACTTGTTGTGGGGTACATAACCATCTAGTAATCAGTTTAAAATTATCTCCTGGCTCAGAACTTCAGGCTAAGAGTGTAGAGGTCGCAAGTAGACCCGGAGCCATTCGCGGGATGTTCATATGAAATTAAACTCCTGTTCCCACTGGGCAAAATACAAAGGTTTTATTCAGGAGGAACATTAAGAAATTTTTTAAATTTAGAAGTCTCATGAGAGAGAAATCTACTTTGTGTGAGCATACATTCAAAGAGCGTGAAGGCATGGGGTTCGTAGCCAATTGCTGTGAGCGCCTGTCCAAAATGCTGAAGTTGTATGTACTGCCAATGAGCAGAGGCTGGCAGGGAATTGGACCAGGAAAGGGACTCAAAAGAAGGGAGCCCTCCCTCTGTATATAGATCCTGGAGAGTGTGAACCCGTTGGGTTTCCCACAAAATAAATGGTGTGGACAGATCCCAAGGGAAAAGCAAGGTGACCATAGAAAAAGACTGAGATATGGGTGTGGGGCCATCCTGGTTGGGCCATGCGCTCAGTACCAGGCATCAAGGAGATGCTTTAAAATTGGGTGCCGTTTTAACTAAATGGCAAGGGAGGAATGAGGGAGCCACACCATATCAGAAGGGACCACCTCAGGGATATCATAATACAAAGCGTCGCTCCAATTGCGAGAGATGTCCAATAAGCAAAGCAATTTCTGGGCATTGGCAGCCAGATACCAGATGCAGGATATGAGGTGCACCCATACTCACATGTGCCTAGGAAGATATAACTTATCAGAGGCCTGTCTTGGAATTTTATGAGCACAGATAAAATAATTCAGAGGGAATCTCAACAGTATGCATTTAAAAGCAAAAAGTATCTTGGGGAGAGGGATCATCTTTACCAAGCTGATTCTCCCAAACCAGAGCACTATTGGAGATCAGCTGGCAAGATCTGCAGTCAGTCTGTAAAAGATTGAGAGCATTCAACAAACCACTTGTCACCACTCACTTATTTAATGCCTAAGTACTGGATGGATTCCTCCTCCTAAGGAAAAGAAAACTGTCACTGCAGAGCACTTTGAAGTGAAGGAGGAACACCAAGAGCCAGTATCTCAGATTTAGCATAGTTCAGTTTAAATTAAGACTTCACTATATTGTTCCAGAACCTTGACCAGACATGGCAGGGAGAACTGTGAATCGGAAAACAGGAGGATCGGCATCTACACAAATTTTGATATAACCCCCCCACTTGTCGGGAGGCATCTCATGTCATCCCTTTCGCGAATCAGGACAAGAGGGGCTCCAGGGCCAAAATTAAGCTAATAGGAGACAGCAGGCACCCCTGCTGATTTCCATTTGTAATGGGGAACGGGCAATAGAGTGACTCGTTAACCATTACTCTTGCAGATTGCTCAACAGACTGACACCCTCTAGGGCCAAGACCAAGAAATGTAAGCAGTTATGCCAGGTAAGTCCAGCACAGACAGTTGAATACCTTTTCTGCAGAATGCTAATACTTTAGTAGTATTGTCTTTTGTTTCTCTGCCAGGTATAAAACTGGCTTGATTGGGGTGAATGTAAGTAGCCAGGCATGGTTTGAGCTGCTCTGCTTGCATTTTGGCAGAGCTTGAGATATAAATTAAGCAGTGAGATGTGGTGATAATTATAAAGAGAAGAGTCTTTCCCTGGTTTGGGTATCCTGAGAAATGTGCTTCAAGCATGCAAGGTCGGAAGGATTCTCCTGAGAGAATAACTTTAAAGGCAGTGAGCAGTCGGACTGAGAGGCTATCCATAAATTGTTTTGTAATAAATGTAACCATATGGAATGGGGAATTTCCCTAGAGGAGTAGATCTAGTAGCTTACTCCAGTGCACTAAGCTCGAAGGGCGTTTCAAGGAGGTCTTTAGTAGCCTGGGGGAGTGGAGAAAGAAAAGTGGAGAAAGGAACAAGTCTTCTCCAGAAGTGAGGGTGCATATAGGGAGGTCTCAGAATTGCCCAGATTATACAAATTATTGTAAAAGGAGCATAAAGCGGGAAGGTTTTCCGGACAACATATGCTCCATTCTTGATTTGATGTATAAAACATTTCTTCCTTTGAGCCTTAACTAAACCTGCTAGAAGCTTTCTACATTTATTGCCATGCAACTAGTGGTGGAACTTGACCCACTTGTAGGACTTGGCCGTGTAAGCTGTGTGCAGCTGTGCAAGGTCCCCACCCTTGCTAGGGACAGAAATTGGAAATGAGACTCCAAACCTAACTGCTGATGCTGGAGTTCTAGAGTATGAACTTTCTCAACCAAGGATTTCAAAAATTTTAAACGTTCACGGTTGCAGCAGGCACCCCACTTTATGAGCGTATCATGCAAGACACACTTGTGTTCTTCCTAATCAATCAGATTTGACATCCCTTCCGATGCGTTCAATATAAAGTATTCATCCATGTGCGTGTAGAGGAGAGCTACCATCGCCTCGTCATGGAGAAGATCATCTATCAGGCACCAGGGAACACTGTCCCCTTCATATGAGGGCACATCCAGAGCTATTCAGATAGATGAGGTATCCGACCAGGTAATGTGCTCCACATCGGCTTTGCACAACAAGGGTTGTTTATATTGGTCAATAAATAAATATTCACCTTGTGCTAATAATCAAGTATTGATTAATATAAAACATATAAAATATGGGCAAGCACTAGGAAATAAGTGCCAAGCATCAATCCGATTCATATTATGTAAGAGAGTCCTGATACTATGTAGGACAGACCTGGGGGTACTGGAGCGTCAGGGGCCAGGCCACCAAAGGGTTAAGAGGGACATTAAATTGCCCCCAACACCAGTTGTCTGGTGCAGAAAGAGGCTACTTTATTGAAAACCACATTAAAGAAGGAAAGATGGGCAGAGGTTGGGCATAAACAGTGGCCAAAGTATAGGAGTGTCCATATAGTGTACCCTTAACAAACAAATAGCGGCTGTCTGGGTCAGTCAAACAGCCCTAGTGAATCCAAGGTAAGGATCTATGCATAAAGATCACCACTCCCCATTCTCCTCTGCAGACGCCAACCAGATTGAAGAGAGAATGTGGGGGATCGGGCCTTGTCAAAGCAGGCCTCCTATATGAACACTATATCAGCCTGCAGCCACTTAAATTCCTGTATGGCTAATGAATGTTTCTCAGGAATATTGAAGCCTCTGGCTTTAACCTAAATAATAATCAAGGATTTAGTCGGGTGCTCCAGCATCATTGAGAATTAATGTGTATGAGATATTATTCGGTGAGTCCCAAAGAGACCTTGAGATCCATATCCAGAAGAGAGTCTGGAGGGGGAGGAGGGGGGAGACATGCAGGGGTAGGGGAAGGACAAGGAGGCACTTGAAGGTACAAGAGAAAAGCAGAATCAATAGGAAGCAAAAAGAACAGACCAAAAAGAAGAAAAGTAACAAAACATGGGCTTGGAGCCCTCCATGAACCTGCTGACCTATCACAGTAAGACCTAGAAGGCCTGTATAGGAGGCTACGAAAACTAACCAACCACCCAGACTCGCAACCATTCCTGTCCCATGTGAGGCTGCAAGGTGTCCAAATAGTATATAGGAGAGAACCACAGGAGTGGGCCTAAGGTGTGGGGTGAGAGAAGGAGAGGGTGGCATATAAGGGGCCACAGCAAAAGGCTATGGTGGACAGAACATAAATAACATGATCAGTGTAACAATTAAGGGGGCATCCCATCTTAGAACACCGTATACCACACAGCATGGCAAAATAACAAGTTTAAGTGTAAAATCTACAGCTACTAGTAAGAATTGGTACAGATACGAAACAAACAGTTCTCCAGGCCAATAAACCAATTGCCCACCACCTCAAGGGAACAGAGGTTAGGCGCAAAGGCCACATACATCGCAAGAGGTGACAATTCCCACAGGGTCGACTACCACCCACCCCTGTAATGTAACCTGCCACATTAGGCTGCAAGGGGTCCTCTGCAAAGAGTGCTGGGTAAGAGCCCATGTCTTCGGGCATCAGTGATGCGAACTGCAGAACACTATACCAAGGAATTCCAAAGCTTTCAGGACAGGAGGCGTAAGTTCAGTCCTAGGCACATTCTAGCGTTGGCCAGTCATGGCTCCCTCGAATCGCTCAGGCAGCCTAACCCATCAGGATATTCAGGAGCTATTCATTTTGCCATTGCTCTCTGCGTTCATTGGCACCAAGGAGGACGAGGAGTCTGCCGGGCCATTGTATCTGAGTATCAGTGGGTTAGATAGGCTTACGGCTATACAGAATACAGGTGTCTCCTCTGGATCCTTAAGTGTGGTATTGGCACCTTGGTGAAAGGCTATGAGGGCTAAGGGGAAGCATGTTGTTGCAAGGTACGGGGGCCAGGTCTTGTAAGATCTGCAGTTTATCTCCAGCATATGTTGCGTCTCCCATATACCTACAGCAATGCATTATCAGCTATTTATCTTGATATTGCAACATACAGCATGTGGCATCACGGGATGGATCTTTTGGGTCACCCCTAGGTCTCAATGCTCTTTGTACATGCTCAAGTTGTAGAGGAGAATCTGATTCAGTGCCAAAAACATCTCTAAATATGGCATCAGACCCCTAATCCTCAATTTACATAGGTGCCCCCTATTATCCAGGTCATCTTCCTTGTTGAGAAGTTCAGTCGTCTTGTTCAGCTGAGTTTTTCCAAATTAGTCTGGCATAACATTTCCTCCCTCTCCTGTTCCAGGAATGGTAGCCTCTGACCAAATTGATCCAAGTCCCTTTGGAGGTCTACCAGTTCCTAATGCACAGCAGCCTTAACTTCATACATAAGGGACTTAAGATCATGCTTCAAGGGTATGTGAGCTATGTCTGCCTTGGTTAGGTAGGGGGCCATGGAACTGGTGCCATGGAAGTCTGCACCATTCTGCTTCTCATCAGGGGTAAATGCCATCGGCCTGTGCTCCGATAACTTGGGCCATGCTGGCGGTTTAGTTTTTGGCTTATTTCTTCATCGCCAACATTGGGGCCATAAAGAGAGTTGCGAGGGTCACAAGTTCTGGTAAGGCTCCCAAATCTGCTTTTATCAGTTGTTGTTTCAAGTGGAACTGTCACTTTGTATAACACAGGTGATAGTTTAACCCTTTGCGTTCCATACCCCTCTGGCACTCAAAGGGTTAAATTAAATTAAATAAATTAAAAAAAAAAAAAAAAAAAAAAATATATATATATATATATATATATATATATATATATAATAGTGTATATGTATGTGCTTTTGATTTTTACAGTGTGCCCGTTCCAAGCTCTTGGAAGCTAGAGACATCTCTTAGGCTAATAGTACATGGAGCCAAGTCTGGAATTCAAAGGACAAATGGCCATATTGTATTTTGTTGAGTTTTTCATTTAACAGTGACAGACAGTATTTTATAAGCTCTTATTAATCGACAGTCATTTAAAAATTCTCAGAGGTATTTGTCAGAGGTGAGATCACTTGCAAAATAGCAGTGTATCAGATATGCTGCTGTTTTTTTTAGTATTCTGGCCCCTAATGGCATTATGTACAAAAGAAACTTGGGGGGAGTCCTGGGCAAACCAAATTTCCATTCATTTAAATGGGGCTTTTATAACCTTCAGTGATGTGCAAAGCTTTGTGATGCACTTCTTGTTGGAGACCCCATTTAAATAGTTTTGGAATTTTGGTTAACTTAATTTGTCCACTATGGTGCACCTGATTTTGCCCCAGAATTATGCTGATATTCTTTAATGCATAAGTCTGTCCGAAAGCATAATTCCTTGCTTTTCAGCCAGACTGAGGGGGTGGGGTAGAGGAGCAGGTAGTAGACCGTGCTTTCCACAATTAGATGCCTGTTAATCTATACCCTTCATCTGACTGACATGTAATCACATCTGATTGTTATAATTTTTGTTTGCTCCTAGGATATACGTATGAGGAGGTCATTAACTACACTCCCATCTTGAGAAAAGACTCCAAGCGTAGAAGTGGAATGTCAATCAAAGCATGAATGTGACCTCTGAATCAGTTGTGTGACTTCTGGGAGTGGATTCTGCCCAGTCTTTCATATCCAAGCTGCTCTGTCTTCAGAATTTTTAACCTACACTGTTATCATACAATGTTCTATGTAAGATCAATGTAATCAAATGTCATTGTCATAAGACACAACCTCTTAAAATCAAAAAAGTTATGACTTCTCTTTTAAACTTTAAATATAAAGGTACTCTTTAAGAGTTTGTTTGGTAAAACCTGCAACTTATCAAACTGCAGTATAAGGGTAAGAACAGATCCTTAAAAAATTATACTTCTGAAATCTATTTAAATGTTATTTAAAAAAAACATATAGTAATTATTTAAGGACTAGATGGGTCTGCAGTGCTAAAGCTTTGAGTGTTGTCTGTTTGTTTTTTGTTTTTTTCTCCAGGGAGTCCAGACACATTCTTAGTATTTTGGTTTGCATCCGTTAGGTGTGATACATGTGATTTTCTGGTTGCATATGAAAACACACACATACTGTACATATTTATTTTGGAGGTGGGACAGTCTTAGCTTTTTAGCAGTTGCTCAATTGAAGTCATTTTTGCCTTGTTTTACAACATATCATAAATAAAAAAAAAACAAACAAACATACCCTATATTTCAAATTGAAGTTTGCGGATAGTCACAATTATCATTGAAAGCCCTGCATCACTTGAGTCCACCAACACTAAATCCAATATGAAACATAGAAACTATGGAGGCTAAAGTTCCCCTCCTCCAGAGGGCTGATACACTAAAAAAAATAAAAAAAATGCAGCTTTACCCCTGCCTCTTTGACTTCTTTTTCTATTTTTAGTACTAGTCATATGGGGCATAATCCCCCATTAGGTGGGCTCCCATTAACTGACGTCATTGGATATGCATTGCCAAGTTACCAAGTGTATTTCTGGACCTTTCTCGTATAGGTTGACTTTTTATGTCTGTGCCTTAATATGGAATTTCTCTGTAGTTTTTCATTTTTTTGCATTGGGAGTTTCAATACTGAAGCTTGGTAAGTTAAGCCACTTAGTGCTATGGTCTTTTTCTGAAGTGCCTGCTAGTCTGGCACCCGCTGTTATGTTTTGCATCTAATGCACCATGTTATATTTATGTTTATGGTTGAATTTTTATGTCTGTGCCTTACTATGGCATTTCTCTGTAGTTCTTCATTTTTTGTAATGGGAGTTTCAAAACTGAAGCTTGTTAAGCCACTTAGTGCTATGGTCTTTTTCTGATGTGCCTGATTGTCTGGCACCCACTGTTATGTTTTGCATCTAATGCTCCCTGTTGTATTTATGTTTATGACTTATGTGCTTCAAAGGTGGCTGTATTCAATATAATGGTTTTCAGCCCTTTCTGTACCTCTTCATTTGATTCCCAGGGGTCAGAGCAGGATTACCACTATCAGATGGTCATCCTGGGAACTTTGTTCAGAAGAATGCCTCTTTGAGTGGCTGGAGAACCAGTTTGCTTAGGTGTATTAAAGAAACTGCACTGTCCTGAATCCCGTTTGCCTGGCTTTCTGGATTGGACTTTGACAACCAATTTCTTGTCTCAATGCACAAGAACTTTTTTGGTATTTCTAAGTACTTTCTCAAACTTTTCTACTATTTGGGGTACTTTTCTAAACATGTTTTAAATTTCCTTTTCACTGTCGTCCAATACAGGTCACTGGTACCATGGGATGTGTAGTCCCCTTTAATAGGCAGGAACAATTATGCAAATAATTTGCAAGGGGCGGAGCCTCCCCTCTTACTTAAGCCACCTTCTGGCCAGAGCCACCCATATTGATTTGTTCCTGGTGTGCTTGCACACCAGGCAGAGAACAGCTATGCTTCTTAGAGTTTTATTATTTTTTATTCAAATATGGAATACCACCATTAGGAGGGTGACCATGGCTGTGAATTGCCCTCTTCAAAGTGGCTGGTGCAGCTTCCAGGGATTTCTGTGGACCTATACCTGAAGAGGGGACAGCTTGTGTTAAGCAGCTCCCCTGTTGGGGAAATTACCTCTGGTTCTTTCCCTCCCTATCATGGTCACCTGAAGACAGAAGTCTGCGAGAAAGGTGAGTCACCCATTGAGTGCTGAAGGTCCACTTGTCCCCACAGTGTCCCTTTGATGGGCTTGTATTTGGGAGTTTTAATACACTCCAGCACTCATAGGGTGTTTTTATTGCATTATCACTATTTATGCAATTTCTGTGTTATTCTCTGAGTTTTGGAGCATTGGGTATTCATTTATTTATGTTTCTCATGTATTTCATGCTTGTTTGGGCACTTTTTATTGTTTTACTAAACTTTATTAAAAATGGTGTTCCGCGCCTTTAAGCGCGGCTTTTTCCCGCTCAGCAGCAGAGCTCCTTTACTCTCTATGGGAATTCACAGTTTGGGACATATCTCTGAAACCGCTTGTCACAGCAACTTCAGAGTAGGCTCATTTTAATGCTAGGCTCCTGCTCTATCATCCGGTTGGTGTTTTATTAATGTAGGGGGCTCAGGGGGGCTTCGGGCACTGTTTGGGGTACTTGCATAGGGAAAACTACATTTCCCATGAGCGCTTAGCTCGCGCTTGTTTCTGATTGGCTGTCATGACGGCCGCCATTTTGTGGTACTTTTCCAAGGCGAGTACACTACGCAGGGACCGAGCCTTCTCTCTCCTCACCAGATTAACCCTTCGCTGGCCAGATAAGTCCGTTTTTAGACCTTTTCTGGGGTGAAACTTTAATCTTTAACACTTTTCTGGGTGATAGTGTTTTTTGTGGGGTATATTGACGCTGTGAGCATGTCTACTTCACTGGAGCTAGGGGCTAGACCCAAGACTAAGGAGGCTGGGGGGTCTTCTACCCCCATGGCGTTTTGCTCCTCTTGCCACATTGGGCTGGATTGCGATAATGTGGGGGATCTATGCCCTAATTGTACTGATAAAGATAGCAACCCTGGGCTTCCCAGCCACGCTATTGAGCCATCTTGGGTGAGGGAGTTTAAAGCTGCCACTAGGGATCTCAGATCCACGCTTCAACTCTTTCCCTCTCAGGTACAGGGGGCTCTCCAGGTCTGGCAGACCCCCTCTACTATCAGGACCTCCCTGCCTAAGCCACAGGGAGCTCCTGATATCACTGATTCTTCTGAAGAAGAACTTTTACAGGATTCTGATGCTGAGGAACGTACTGTTATTGAATCTAACAGGTCCATCGGGGACCCCTATGAGTGTGACCCTGAAGTTTCGGCTGAGGGTCTGATCAGAGCGGTTCTGAATACGCTCAACCTTCCTCTGACTCAGGAATCCACTTATGATCCTACTGATGTTTTTCAGAAAAAGCCATCTAAACCTGTTGTTTGTTTTCCAACTAACCCTACTCTTGCCCGTCTGGTTTCTGAGGCATGGAAGTATCCTGATAGATCTTCCTCTGTCTCCAAAAAGTTTGCCAAACTTTACCCTTTTCCCGAAGCGGAGCTGGCAAAATGGGTTCATCCTCCCAAGGTGGATGCTCCTGTGTCTAGACTATCCAAATCTACTGCTTTGGCTGTCTCAGATGCCTCTGCCTTGCAGGACTGGACGGATAAGAAATTAGAGCTCTCTCTTAAATCTATTTTTGCCTCTATTGGCACTGCCATGCGCCCCACCTTTGCTGTGGCATGGGTTAATAGGGCTATTGCAGCCTGGACTGAACGACTGACTGAAGCGGTTCGCCAGGATGCGCCTGTATCTGAACAGTTGCAGCTTCTTGCTAATATCACTGAAGCTCAGAACTATGTTGCTGATGCTGCTTTTGATGCTGTGCGCATGATGGCGAGGGCCTCCACTTCTTCTGTGGTGGCTAGACGCGCTCTTTGGCTGAAAATTTGGTCTGCTGATACAGCCTCTAAGAAAGCCTTGCTTTCCTTGCCCTTTCAGGGGAATTTGCTCTTTGGCTCTGAGCTCAAAGAAATGATCAGTGAGGCTACTGGCGGTAAAAGTACTCTTCTACCCTCAGTCTTTAAGAAAAAGTTTCCAGCCAAACGCAATCGGTCCTTTCGTTCCTTTCAGACTGAGACACGCTCCTCGGCCCAAACGGGTCCTCCCACTACGCGCTCCTCCTCCAAGCCTAAACAGTCCTGGAGGCCCAAAGTTGCCTCCAAGGCCAAGACCTCCAAGACTGCTTCGGCATGACTCGCCGAACCCGGGTCCGCATCCGGCTGTAGGCGGTCGTCTCCGCATCTTTCGCCGGACTTGGGAGGAGTCAGTGGCGGACCCATGGGTTCTTCAGGTAGTGTCAGAGGGATACAGGATCCCTTTCTCTTCCCTTCCTCCTTTTCGGTTCCATTTTACTCGTCCTTCTCAGGAACCCTCAAAAAGGCGTCTGTTCGACGACGCTATTCAGGATCTCTTGGACAAAGAGGTCCTGGAGGCGGTTCCGCAGGGGGACACAGGTTCAGGATTTTATTCCAACCTGTTTGTGGTAGCCAAAAAGGACGGAGGAGCCCGTCCCATCTTGGATCTCAAAGATCTCAATGCCTATGTGGTGACTTCCCACTTCCGCCAGGAGTCCCTGCGCTCTGTGATTGCAGCAATGTCTCCAGGGGAGTTTCTTGCCTCCCGGGACCTTCAGGATGCTTATCTTCACATCCCTATTCATCCAGAGAGCAGGAAGTATCTCAGGATTGCCTGCCACAGGGGACACTTTCAATTTACAGCGCTCCCCTTTGGACTGACTACAGCTCCTCAAGTCTTCCAGCGGGTGCTGGGCTCCTTGATAGCGGTGCTCCATCAGGATGGGATCAGAGTGACACCCTACATGGACGATCTCCTACTGAAGGCCTCCTCAGCGGAGCTTCTCCACCAGCAGTTGCAGAGGTGCATGCACACCCTGAACCGTCACGGATGGATCCTGAATCTGGACAAGTCGGACTTGATTCCTTCTCAGAGGCTTCTGTTCCTGGGTCTCCTGTTCGACACTCGCCAATGCATGGTGTTTCTTCCAGAGGACGTGGCTCACCAGATAGCCGTCAGAGTGGCTGGGATTCTGGACATGGACGAAATTCCAGTTCCGAAGTTGTCGTCCTTAGTGGGGAAGTTCATTTCCACGATCGAAGCAGTACCATTTGCCATGGCCCACTCCAGGGATCTTCAGAGATTTGTGATCCAGACGTGCAGGAATCATCCAGATCATCAACATCTGTCTGTTTCTCTTCCTCCTCATGTCGAGTCGAGTCTGCACTGGTGGTTAGATCTCTCTCATCTCTTGAAAGGGAAATCCTTTCTAGTTCCTCATTGGACCACAGTCACAACGGATGCCAGCCTTCGGGGCTGGGGTGCAGTCTGGGGTCGCTTCAGTGCTCAGGGGAAATGGGGTCTGGAGGAATCCATGCTCTCCATCAATGTTCTGGAACTTCGAGCTGTCCGGCTGGCCCTGAGGCACTGGGAGTCTCAATTGACCGGTCTTCCAGTCAGAGTAGAGTCCGACAACGCCACGGCGGTGGCTTACATCAACAGACAAGGCGGCACAAGAAGCGGTTCCGCCTGGTGGGAAGTCAAGGATATTTTGTCTTGGGCAGAAGATCACGTGCCTGTCATCTCTGCAGTTCACATTCCAGGCGTGGACAACGTCATGGCAGACTTCCTCAGTCGTCACACCGTCGACAGCGGAGAATGGGCTCTTCACCCAGAGGTGTTTCACTTGCTCACTCAACGGTGGGGGATGCCAGTGGTGGATCTGATGGCTACCAGACACAACAGGAAGGTTCCGGTGTTTTGCTCCCGTCTGAGGGACTCCCTTGCTCTAGCGGTGGATGCCTTGTCGATCCCTTGGGACTTCTCCCTGGCTTACATCTTCCCCCCTCTTCCTCTATTGATCAGAGTTATTCAGAAGTTGAAGAGAGAACGTTGTCCTGTCATCCTGATTGCTCCGAACTGGCCTCGCCAGTCCTGGTTTCCGGAATTGATGGCCATGTCAGTGAAGGATCCAATCCCACTTCCAGCCCGTCCGGACCTGCTTCTTCAGGGGTATCTGTGGAAAGAGGATGTTCACTCTCTCCGTTTGATGGCATGGCGGTTGAATCCTCGATTCTAGCTCAGAAAGGCTTTTCTCCTTCTGTGGTGTCGACGATGCTCAGTGCTCGTAAGCCTGTGTCTTCCAAGATCTATCATCGCATTTGGTCAACTTTCGTGACATGGTGCTCTGTCAAGCAGTTGTCTCTTGACTTCCATCTTCCCACTGTCCTGGCCTTCTTGCAGGACGGTGTGGACAAGGGGCTCAGTCTGAGTTCCCTCAAAGTTCAGACCTCTGCCTTGTCTGTGTTTTTCCAGAAACGGATTGCCATCCTTCCTGATGTGAAAGTCTTCTTCCAAGGTGTGACTCATGTTCGACCTGCCTTCAAGAGTCCTGCTCCCCAGTGGGATCTCAATTTGGTGCTGGGTGTTCTTCAGCGACCACCGTTTGAATCCTTGGCTTCCATTCCATTACGTCTTGTGACTTGGAAGATGGCCTTCCTTTTGGCTATTGTGTCAGTACGCCGGGTGGCAGAGTTACAGGCATTGTCTTGTAAACCTCCTTACCTGGTGTTCCACAAGGATAAGGCTGTGCTTCGCACTACCAAGGAATTCTTACCCAAGGTTGTGTCTGAGTTTCACATCAATCAGGAGATTGTGGTTCCCTCTTTCTGCCCTAATCCTTCATCTGACAAGGAAAGAGATCTCCATTTGTTGGATGTGGTGCGTTGCCTCAAGTTTTATGTTCACCGCACCGAATCTATCAGGAAGTCTGACGCTCTATTCGTCATTCCTGAGGGGCCTAGGGCAGGTAGACCGGCTTCCAAAGTTACCATTGCCTCTTGGATTAAGGCTACCATCCGTGAAGCCTATAAGTTGAGGAATAAGCATGTTCCCTTCAGGGTGACTGCCCATTCCACCAGATCTATTGGGGCCTCCTGGGCCTACAAGAATCAAGCTTCTGCTGATCAACTGTGCAGAGCGGCCACTTGGTCCTCTGTGCACACTTTTTCTAAGCACTACCGAGTTGATGTACTGGCATCGGCTGATGCCAGCTTTGGAAGGAAGGTCCTGGAGGCAGTCTTGCCTGTGTAGGTCTTCCGCTCTGTGATCCTTAGTGCTTCCTTACTGTTGAGCCTGGTTGGCTCGTGTTCCGTGTGCTGTGTTAAGTTCAGGGATTGTTCCCTTGGTTGGTGTCCGTTGACACTTACAGTTTGGGCTATGTTATCAACTGGTTAACAGTTCTAGTGACTTGGGCCTTGCGCCTGGTCCTTGCCTTACTTCCCGCCTCTGGATCAGCTCAATGTTTGTACATCCCATGGTACCAGTGACCTGTATTGGACGACAGTGAAAATAGGATTTTAGTCTTACCTGTTAAATCCTTTTCACTTAGTCCATACAGGTCACTGGTCTCCCACCCTGTCAAGGGACCAGTCTTGGCTCTCCTGTGGCATTCAGTGGGAGACCGTTCGGGCATGCTCACAGGAGTCTTTCTTTTTGCTTACCTGGGGTCAGTTTAGGGTCTCAAATCAATATGGGTGGCTCTGGCCAGAAGGTGGCTTAAGTAAGAGGGGAGGCTCCGCCCCTTGCAAATTATTTGCATAATTGTTCCTGCCTATTAAAGGGGACTACACATCCCATGGTACCAGTGACCTGTATGGACTAAGTGAAAAGGATTTAACAGGTAAGACTAAAATCCTATTTTCGTGCGGCCAACATATTGCAAATCACACGCACCGGTAATCAAATATACGACATATGTATCATTACAACTAATGCTATCTCTAAACATGTCAGATCCCAAAGGGACACATGGGGAAATCAAAAACCTAGGATTTTGGGTTCTCCTTATCCCCTTTAGATTATTGTTCTGCATATCTAATACTTCCATGTGAGCACTCCGGAACCCTATGTCCTCCACACGCACTGTGGCCTCCAGGGCCACCCTCTGCATGCAGAATAAGAGCCAGTTTGGGTTAAGACACTGATATCTTAGGCTTCCTCTAACCAAGGTGTTCTCCATTCCAAACATCTGTCAGACATGTTGGTCCTATTGTTGGGGGTCATTCAGTATTTAACAGTTCTTCAGAGGAGGAATTAGACTCTGATGGTGATGACCTCCATTCCTCCTTCGGGGATGCCTATGTGGAGGACCCTTGCCCCTTATCTGAGGGACTTGTCAGGGAGGTCTTGGAGACACTTTGGGTCTCTGAGGCCTCTGACTCTTTATCATCTTATGCAGACTTCTTCCAGAGATGGAAAAAGGAGGTAAACACCCCCCATCACTCTTTGGATCAGGTTCTGCCAGAAGAGTGGAAGATGTCTGATAGGCTATATTTAGTCTAAGTCTGAGGCCTTGTTGCAGTGGGCTTCCTGTCCTGCAGTTGACACCCACCCGTCCAGTATCTCCAGCTCAATCCACGCCCCCCCCCCCATATCAACTTCCGCTAAGCTAAAAGGAAATGCAGTGGCCATCCTCTTAGTTGATTTAGTTTTCTTTATTATTTTATCTTTAGATATTGACCTGTATAGTCCCCCATTAGGCAGGCTCCCATCACTATCTTCACTGGAGTTGGACTGTCTAGTTTACAGGTGTCTTGTGGACCTTTTGCTCTGTGGAGGGTGACTTTATGACAAGTCTGTTCCTCATGACTGAGTCTTCTAGAGATTCTTCCTTTCACTGTCGTCCAGTACAGGTTACTGGTACACTGGGAGGTGATCCGCCCCTTTAAGTAGGCAGGAACATTCTCTAAATGTATGCAGGGGGCGGAGCCTCCCCTCCCTCTTAGGCTGCACCTCAGTCAATACAAGCCAGAATGATTTTTCCTATTGTATTTCCTACCGTGTTGATTGAAAAAACCTTTAATCTTTTTACCAAAAAAGCTAGTTTTATCTCTATTTTCATAATCTGTCTTATCTCTTAAAAACTTCTTCTTTTTAGTGGATTGCAAATTGTGTTCAAGAGAACTAATATTTTTATTGATATTATCATATAATTTTTTATGTGATTCTTTTAATGTGTATCTCTTAATTTTATTTTCTAAATCCCCAATTTCCCTTTTGCTTTTTTCTAAACATTCTTCTCTATATTTTATCAAGATATTAATCAATTTCAGAGAGCAATCTTCTAGAACCGTTTCCCATTCAGTCAAGAATTCCACTTCTTCCAAATCAAAAGAAGCTTCCTTATAAACTCTTAACCCCCTGGGAATGATTTTATGTTTCTTATAATTTTCCAATGAAATTAGGTCAAACCAGTCTTTACTTTCTTTGACCAGTATTTTTTCTAGTTTTTTAATAAGCCCTGTAAGATCTTCCCTCGGTGGTTTTTCTGAAGATATTTCCAGGAAATCCATAGATCTTTTTCTCTGCTCTCTAATTTTGGTATAATTATTCATTTTGGTAGTGTGCAGCTAATACAACCAACAATATCACAAGTGAGCAAAACGTAGCAATAGAATAAAAGTATTGCGCTACTACTACCACTTAGTTTAGAGCAAGTAATAAGTCAAACTGATTGTAACCAAAAGGAAAAAAGGGTTCACATGCAGTTCACATACAGTCCCAACAATCAAAAACAATGATGATGGATGAAATGAAGATCAAGATGGCATGGTAAACGATGAGTGAATGAGATGAGATGAAATGAAATGGATACAGTGATAGTCACCAACACTTCACGCACAATCCATGTATCAATCCCTTGTGCAGCTCACATATGCCAGACTTGTAGAGACCAGCGGAACAAATGGAACTCAGGATAGAGGTCAGCGCTCAGAGGGAGAGAATGGAAAAAAAACAGATAAAAAGTATCTAAGTGCAGTATACTTTATTCACATAAATATAAGAACAAAGTGCACACTCACAAAACGCCACCTTGGCAATAATGCGTCTCAAGGTCCCAGCCCACAGTAGATCATAAACTGTGTCCTTCTCGTCGGGCAAAGTAATTATATCCGATATGTAAAGCCAGGTAATAGTCGGCGTCCACTAAGCAAGCGGCTCAAGCCGCCACTGTGATGTAATGCCGGCTGGATGTCGGACAAATGAAAGAACCTCGCGGAGGACGTGAGGCGGGACCTGCTCCAAGTGAATGTGCACTCGATACCCAAGCGCTTTCGTGGGACACCTCCCACTTCCTCAGGGGTAAAGCAATGGTCGGTACAACGGCCATTGCCTCTATTTATAGTTCTCATCCTAATCAAATTATTTGACATTTAAGAGATAATACACAATACAAATTACGATAAAATTATTGACAATAAAGAATATATAAAACATACTACAATAAAAAATCCTATTTGGTAATCCCTATCATACTTGTGGGGGTATTTGTCGGGGCCACCGCACAATATATGTTCATAATATATTCTATGACCTCAAAGAATATTAATCTTTGTACCGACCATTGCTTTACCCCTGAGGAAGTGGGAGGTGTCCCACGAAAGCGCTTGGGTATCGAGTGCACATTCACTTGGAGCAGGTCCCGCCTCACGTCCTCCACGAGGTTCTTTCATTTGTCCGACATCCAGCCGGCATTACATCCCAGTGGCGGCTTGAGCCGCTTGCTTAGTGGACGCCGACTGTTACCTGGCTTTACATATCGGATATAATTACTTTGCCCGACGAGAAGGACACAGTTTATGATCTACTGTGGGCTGGGACCTTGAGACGCATTATTGCCAAGGTGGCGTTTTGTGAGTGTGCACTTTGTTCTTATGTTTATTTTATGTGAATAAAGTATACTGCACTTAGATACTTTTTATCTGTTTTTTTCCATTCTCTCCCTCTGAGCGCTGACCTCTATCCTGAGTTCCATTTGTTCCGCTGGTCTCTACAAGTCTGGCATATGTGAGCTGCACAAGGGATTGATACATGGATTGTGCGTGAAGTGTTGGTGACTATCACTGTATCCATTTCATTTCATCTCATTCACTCAACGTTTACCATGCCATCTTGATCTTCATTTCATCCATCATCATTGTTTTTGATTGTTGGGACTGTATTTGAACCCTTTTTTCCTTTTGGTTACAATCAGTTTGACTTATTACTTGCTCTAACCTAAGTGGTAGTAGTAGCGCAATACTTTTATTCTATTAAATATACCATCTGCAAGGCTTTTGAGCTCAGAGGGAAATTTGCTCCGTTCTGCATTACAGCACACTCCACCAGGTCTGTTGGGGCCTCCTGGGCCTACAAGAATCAGGCCTCTGCTGTACATCTGTGCAAGGAGGCCACTTGGTGTTCTGTACACACTTTTGCTAAACCCTACCATGTGGATGTTCTGGCTTCAGAAGGAAAGTCCTGGAGGCAGTTTTGCCTGTCTAGGACTTTAATTTTCCTGTGCCTTATAGCTCTTTAACTGTTGGCTCTTGTGTGCTGTGAATTGTTATTCAGTATTCGCTGACACTTAGTTTGGGATGTTATGTGTCCTGGATAGTCCATGGGAATCCGTTATAATGGGGACCAGCGTTTGATAATTTCCTTCTTCTCTCCCCCCCCCGGGAACTCAATGGTGGTACATCTTGATAGTACCTGTGAGTTAAATTGGACGACAGCGAAAAGAGGATTTTAGTCTTAGCTGTTAAATCCTTTTCTCTTAGGCCATATAACTCACAGATCTCCCGCCCAATGAAAGGGACCATGCTGGGTCTCCTGTGGCTGGACATGGGAGTCCTTTTTGGGTTTATCGCTCACAGGAATTTCCTTCTCTTTGTGCTTGCTATTGAGCTAAATAGGTTATTGTCTCAAATCTATCTGGTGGCAGTGTGTCTAGGTAACCTGCTATGGTGGAGAAGGCTGCTCCACACCTGCATGGTTCCTGTGAGTTATATGGACTAAGAGAATCATCTTTTACTCTATTTTATTTCACTTTATCCTATGGTGACTTCATATTGGAGTTTTTTTTTTTACTCCAGGGGGCAGGGCACTTCAAAAAGGGGTTGGTGGGGTGGCGATTCTCTCCTCCAGCTCAACCCCCAATTCTAGATTCATATGCTCTGTGAAGAGGGATGTGCAGTGCCATTTCTTTTAGTATGTTAGGTTATTTTATTACTTTTGTGTTTAGCTCTATAATTCCCCATTAGGTGGAGTCTCATCACTGGCTTCCCTGGAGTTGGATTACCTAGTTCACATGATTTTCTCTTACATCCAATATGGAACACAGAAATCATGGCTCCCTCCTCCAGGAATGCAGGCCACTTAATTAAAAAAAAAAAAAAAAAAAAAAAAAAAAAAACGCCAAAGCATCTCTGCGGTGGAGATTTTCTCCTCCTCAAATCCTGCCAGTTTACAGGAGTTTATTAACAATTTTCCCTTTGTAGGTAGTCTTTATGCAAAGTCTGTTTTTCATGGCTAAATGGCAAAGATATTTTGCCCTATTTAGTAAGTAACCCTTTGATTGTCATTGTCCATATGTATGTCCCATCTTGAGATATTCACACTCTGTTACATGAGCACTCATTCTTATCTCTGTTATCTCCCCCTCATGCCTAGTGGCACAGATGCCTTCATTAGTCTTTTATTCTTAATTTGTTCTATGCTATAATGTATATGGGCTTTGCTGGCTGATTTGGAGCCTTTCCATGCGCTTACCCCATTGTATTACTACTTATACTGTCTCTTCTGGTACCCCTAGGGGTTTTTGGACTTTATTTAACCCTTTGAGTTCCAGAGGGGTATCCAGCACATTTCAAAGCAATGTATTTGATACCAGTCTAGCACTGAAAGGGTTATGTTATATTAAGAAATTTGCAGGAGCCTGCACAGCCAGTATATTTGCATAGATCTCTATGAGAGAAACTCTTTTGGGATATCTCTGTACCCATTCATGCTAGAAGGGGCAGAGGGGGGCTCCCTCTTCTTCACTGAACACATTCTGGGCTGGATTCAAATGCAGGTGCTGATCTTATCTCTAGGTTTCCCCATAGAGTGCAACAGGGTTTTTCTTTTTGTTTTTTTGATAAAACGAGAGGTAACATATGAATTCAGCCCTCCATCTCACAATCAGGTTTGTGAATTCCACCAGATGCACTGCAATCCATGGCTGGAGAGCCACACTTTGCTAGGGAAAAAATAAAGGTGAAGAGTACAGTACCCAAAATCCCCTGCTTCCCAGGCTTTCTTCTGAGTAGCTGTCATCTTATGCCGTTCTTATCCTAGGTGGAAGCTGACTCTTCTGCTCTCCTCTCCAATTTAACTCTCTACTTACCAGATTAGTACTTCTTTGGGGGATCTTTCTTGGGTCTTTGCATTAAACTCGGTATACAGTTAACTAGTTTTACATGCATTCATTCTCAAGGTATCCATCATCCTCGTACACCACAGCTGGATCCTCAACCTGAAAAGTCCTTTTCTAATCCATCCAGGTTCTGAGCTTTCTCAAAATTAAGTCCGATACCCTGCTGGGGTTACACTGCCCCAGTCTAAGAGAGAATCTTTGCTCATGAACACTTCATCATGTTCACTTTTAAAACTGAAATAGACTAGATCAGACTTTTAGGCTCTCTTCCACAGAGGACATAAATGCAAATTTATGTTAATCTTAAAGGCAGTTTGTATATTATTAATCACTTAAACAACAAAGTTGTTTAGAATTAAATGAATGTTAACATTCAAATAGTGGACATGCTATAAATACACATATTTTCAAGATTTGTTTGAATATATATATAAAAATAAATAAATATATACATATACACACACACAGAGACAGGTGTTGCATAAAAACATATCCAGAATCAAGCCGTAGTGTAATAACAATAAATAGCTGTAATAACGCCAAATAAAGCTATTACACATGCTTATAATTTGAGATATCTGGATCCACATACACACCCTCCAGATTAGACAGGTACTTGGATACAGTCGCCAACCAAACAATTGGTTCTCAGACTGAAAACAACAAGGAAGGATTCCATTTTAATTTCTATGGCTTTTTACCTACTTTACATGTAAATGGTGCTGTAATTTTAGACTCCATGCTCCCTTGCCTCCCTCAATAATGGATATTCCTAATTCTACAAGACTCTACTACATTTCTTCAGGGTTCTACCTCTTAAGAAATAGCTGATTTTTCAGTAATGGTTTTCTGCTCATTTGTACCTCTTGGGCAGGACAATCACACTGATTCCCTGGGAGCCTCTGACCAGCTGTTGGGATCCACTGCTGTCCTTAACATCATACATGAGTATACATTTTGGTTCTGTTTGAATATAGTATGTATATTTGAAGCACCTTGTTGAGATACTATAAACACTCTCCTGTTTTCTTAATAAAAATTTTCACTGAGTTGCTGTCTTTGGGTAGAATTTGGATTGAGGATCGATGAACTTTGAAATAGCTTATTAGAGTGAGGGCAGAATAGTATCTTCCACAAACAAATGTAGCTACTTGGCTCAATCCAGTAGCTTATTTGCACTGTGAGTATAATAGGTTTTTAGTGTTCTTACTTACTAAATCCTTTTCTCTATAGTCCCTATGGGACACTGGTACCATGGGGTTCAGTCCCACCTTATGGAGGGCAGGGCAGGGCACATCTCAAAAGCACAACCTTTACCCTGCCTTACTATCTCTAGTATGAATGTGACCAAAGCCACACTAACTAGGCGTGCAAGAGAAGAATAAGGAAATCTCCTGTAAGTAGAAAGACTCAAAAAGAGGACTCCACAGTCCAGACAGGCAAGACCGAACAGAGGTCCATTTCACTGGGTGGGAGACCTGTGTTCCATACTGACTACAGAGAAACTAATTTAACAGGTAAGAACACTAAAAACCTGTTTCCTGTTACATCCACTAACACACACACATATGGAAGAAAGGACCCCCATGATACTGGAGTTCCCTAGGACTATCCAGAATCAGACTAGCCCAAGCAGAAAGTGTTAACAGACACTGAACTTACACAGCACACAATAACAAGTGCCAACAGGGCTCAAACATCTGGATCAACAGAAAGGAAACCAAGTGTGCTGGTCCAAGGACAGGCAAGGCCTCCTGCATGACCCTGTGGCTGAAGCAGAGGCCAGAACAGCGTCATGGTAGTGCTTAACAAAGGTGTGCATGGAGGACCAAGTCACAGCCTTGCACAACTGCTCAGCCAAGGCTTGATTCCTATAGACCCATTAGGCATAGTGGAATGTGATGTGACCCTGAAGGGAACATGTTTCTTTCTGAGCTCATACACCTATAGTATAGCAGCCTTTATCCAAGAGGCCACAGTGACCTTGGAAGCAGCTTGACCTGCCTTAGGACTCATAGGTACAACAAAAAGAGTCAGGAAGAAGGCTCAGTGTGATGCACATAAAATTTAAGGACAGGCACAACATCCAACAAAAGGAAATCCTTGTCAGGATTATAATTAAATAGTTCCTAGTGTGGTCCACACATTGGACCTTCATATGTGGTAAAACACTGGGAACAACATTTGATTAGAAAAGAAAATCTGAAAACATCTGGAGGCAGTGGAAGTGTCATTAGCCTGGAGTGACGCTCTGTGATACAGTGCAAGCCCATCAAACTAAGAGGCAGGTCAAAACTCTCTGAAATGTGAGAAAATCCATTGGAGGAAAAGGGAATATCACACATGTTTATATTGATATAAAATACTGCACTTAGAAGTGTTGTGGTTGCGCTTTTTTTTTTTCTTCAACTTTTCTAGATTACTCTTCTGTGACCAGGATTGCGACTTTTGAAATCCTATTCCAATAAGCAGCACCCAACACTGGGGTACATGCATGAAAATATTCTTTTTTTTTTTTTCCTATTTTTCTGAGCTCTAGCTTGGCTGAGTGCATAACAGATTGGTCCTTGTGAACATACAACTCTCCAGACTTAGTGTCCTGACAAAAGGAAGGCACAACACGATCCTGATTGATGTGGAACTCAGACTACCTCAGGAAGAAATTCCTGAGCTGTTTAAAGCACCGCCTTATACTTGTGAAAGACCAGCTTGCAAGAACAAGCCTGCAATTCAGCAACTCTGAGACAACTGCCAAGAGGAAAGCCATCTTAAGAGTTAGCTTATGCAATGGAATAGTAGCAAGGGGCTCAAAAGGAGGCCTCTGCAAAACTCCCACAGCCAAATTAAGGTCCTACAGCAGAGTGGGAGCCTTAAAGGCAGAGAAAGCATGAGCCACCCTTTGAAGGAACAACTTGACATCCGGAATGGTGGCATTACGTCTCTGAAGGAACACAGTTTGATCTCTTTCAAGGTTCAGATTTCAGCATTTTTGGAGTCCTTTGTTCAGGAGGGAGGTCAAACTCTGGAGCGGACACAAACAATGGCAGGCCTTTGTTGATATAGGCTTTCAAACAGGAGTCACAGTAGAGATTACCTCAGAGGAGAACCCTTTCCTCCTCAAGATGTGGTCAACTGCCATGCCGTCAAAGCCATATTTCCATATCCTCATGAGACAGGTAGCCCAGCAGAAGAAGATCCGGTCTGGGAGGAAGATGGAATGAGTCCTGAATGGAAAGAATAACCAGGTCCGCAAACCACGTCCTCCACATACGGTAGGGAGCAGTCAGAACTACAGTCATTCCCTCCATCCTGATCTACCAGAGTACCTTGGGTACGAGAGGAATTGAAGGAAATAAATAAAGCTAGATGGTTGTTCCAAGGAATTGACAGAGCATCAGGGGAAGCCCAGTAATGATAACCCACCTAATGGGGGAATTTTTACAGCCCCCATATCTATCAGCAAAACAGTTAAATAAAAAAAAAAAAAAAAAAATGCTAAAAACGAAGTGTGTGTCCCTGCTCCATCCATTTACCACACAGGGCCCATTCTTATTGGGGATTGTAAAGTGGGGCAATGGTAGAGCTGGAGGACTGGCTGGGAGTCTCCAGCTACAGGACGTGTCCTGCCCTACAAAAGGAGGGACTTGACCCCATGGTACCTGTGTTCCATTTTGGATGTAAGAGAAAATATTGTTATGCAATGTTATAAGATTGTCATCCTCTGAGGGTGGTGGATAAACAGTAGAGTGCTTACCAAGTAAGTCACTTGTCATAAAGGCCCAGGTATACAAATACATGCATAAATGTTTGCTTGTACACATGGTGACCTGAATTTAATACCGAGTCCCCTACCTCCAAGCACCGAGACGAACAAATGCATTGTGACATGATAATGTATCCTGCTGCATACAGTTCAGCTCCTGAAGATTCTCCTGATAAAGATTTTGGTCCTCTGACCCTCAGTCCCCAAGAGACTGAGTAAAAAAAAAAAAAAAAAAAAAGTAACAGGACAAGCATTTGCCCTGGGAAATCTGTCAGCCAAGCTAGGGCTTCCCTATATTAAAGGGGATTTTTGTGTCCCAATAAATACTTTCCTCTTAGTCCACATGGAACACAAGAATCAAAGAGCAAAGGATTCTTCCACAGGAGGGCATGGCACTTCCATAAAAGGAGCAGAAACTTCCTACCTACTCCACTTTACCACTACCTGACATGCTCAGTTTTAACATACAGCAAAGACTGAAAAAAAGACATATGGCAGGTCACCTGAAATAGAGAACCCAAATGAACCCCTATGCCTGGAACTCAAACAACTTTTTTTTTTCTCAGTGAAGGAAGCCCTGTGATCCATATGGTCTAAGAGAAAATAATTTAACCAGCAAGTACAGATATACCAAAAAGATTCCAAGAAGAGAGAGACAAAACCCCACCAAACACAAACCAATTTTAATAAGACAAACTGGAACAATGATGATGATCCTCAGGTGTTAACGGACATCTGTACACCAAACCAAGCAACAGAAAGATTTTTTTTTCTATTTAAAAAGTATTTCAAATACAAAAATAGCAAAATGCCTTAGAGGGAGTGCATTGTACTTTTCAAAAAGGAGATGGGTGATTTGATTAGGAGGATAAGGTAACGGCTGATGTTCTGAACAAATTATTTTCATCTGTATATACTAAGAAATGGTAGAAGAACCTCAACAAGTTGAGTTAGTCAGTATGAATGCACCACTTATTAAAATCCTTAAATCCTGGCCTGTTGGTGGCCCTTGAGTAGTGAACTTGGACAGCCCTGCTTTAGAGGAAACTGATTTTTGGGCCTTCATAGAGGAAACTGATTTTTGGGCCTTCATCATAATAGCAATGACAGAATCAAAGAAACCTTTCTTCGGAGAATGAAGTCTTCAAAAGCCAGGCCACCTTCAAAGCCAACTTCAGAACTGGGTGATAGAGGATCCAGAGTCAGGAGGCCCAGAAGTAGTGGAAGAAGTGGCTCAGTTACTGACAGATTGAGAAGATCCAAGAGCAATGCCCCGCAAGGAGCAATTAGGATTACTTGTGCCCACTTCCATCCTGACTGCTCTCTTTTCTGAGGAAAAAAGTGGGAAACACACACGCCAAGGAAAACTGCAACAGAAAGACCATTTTGTCTTCTGACCATGCAGCTGTGTTATTGGTTCCTCCTTGGCAGCTGACATAAGCCACTACCTTTGCAGTATCAGACCCCAGAGAAGCTGGGACCAATGCAGCATAGCAAGACGAATCGACCACAGCTCCAGGATATTGGACGAAAGGCCCAAAGTAGTTTGAAATACAAAGGAGGCTCCCCAGTCCATTAGGCTGGCATCTGTCACAACTACAGCCCAATTCAGGAGGTAAACCCAGAGTCAGATCCAGCTGCACCTCTCAAGTGTGGAATTAGTAAAGAGAACTGCCTAGAAGATAGAAATCAGATATTGCAGCACCTTCACGTACTGCAGCACCAACACTGATGGGCGGACTAAGGCCTGTAACAGCTTCTGAGACAACAACTGAATCTTGTCCTCAGGCAGAAATACCCTTCTCTGAAGAGTGTTGAATCTCATGCTCAGTAAGAATAAAACCTGTGATGGAATAAGGAGATTTTTTTTCTTTTTTTTATGTGATCAACCCATCTGTGCTGCTTCAGAATGGACACGCACATCTGAAGCTGAAAGAACACAGCCTTCTCCGAAGAAGCGTTCAGGGACAGGTAAGGAGAAAGAGAAATCCTCAGGGACTGAATGTGAGCAGACAAAGCTTCCATGACCTTTGTGAAAACCCATGGAATGGACTGTAGGAGAATATGGAGGGCTGTTAACTGAAAACGCTGGTCTTGGAAGGCAAAACAAAATCAGTAATGATCTACATGCATGGAAAACACACGCGTCCTTTATGTCGAGAGAAGCTACAAACTCCTGGAGAGCAAAGTGACAGAGCTCAAAGACTCCATCATCAGCCAGGGTGAGTAAGATGTTTTTTTTGGAACTATGAAAAAGTTGGAATAGAATCCTATAAATGTTTCCCGAGTAAAAAGCACCAGGACCTACATGTCCACCAGGGATGAAACCACTTCTAAGCATAAACAGCCCCACACCAGGTCACAAGGGACTATTTACAGAAAAAGAGAGACGGGAAAGGGATCTGAAATCAATGAGACACCCTTCCCTAATCACCCATAACACCCATTGGTCCACTACAGAGGAAGTACATGCATGGTGAAAGAGTCCTAGATGATCACCAATCGCCTGGAGAAGACCTGACCTCTGAGAGTCATGCAGAGTAAGATTTGTTAGCTGGGGGCATTTAGGTAGGCTTCTTGCCTGCTCAGGTCTGTTTGGGTTCCGGGAAAGGGCCCACGTGGGTTGCTGAAGGCGTTTATGCCCTGGGATCATTTCTGTACTGGCTGAGGGTAGTAAAAGCCACGTGTATTCCATGGAAAGAACAAGTGCTTGGAGTAACTTGAGACAATAAGCACTCTTGACCCCAATGGCACTGCTAATATCCTTCTCCAGTCCCCAGCCAAACAGCTATTTGCTTAGAAATGGGAAGAAACAAAGGAAATCTTGGAGGACTGGTCTACATATCAAATTTTTAGCCAAACAGAACGTTGCACAGTTACCGTGAGAGCTAATGACTTCCCAATGAGTTTGGAAGACTCAATATCGGCCTCAGACAGAGCAGCTTCAGCCATTTGTTTTGTCACGCTCATGTGCCCAAATACATCGGCAAGAGGAGGCTCCAGCACTTCTACAGTATTAACCCTTTGCATGTCAGAGGTCTATGCAACACATTGCTTTGCAATGCATTGTGTGCCATTCTGCCATCCAAAGGCTTAACATTGACATTTATGTGGAGAATCCACCTGCAGTAAGTAGCAGCCTAAATGTAACTCCACTATTCTCATTATGGCAAGTGTGCATATATGTGTCTCAGTATCCTGTGTCTATCTTACTATGTGTGTGTCTCACTAGGTTTATCACTGGTCTCTCTCTCTGGATGGCAACTGTATCAGTCTGTCCTCACAATGGCAGTTAAAGTCTAAACTTTACGTCACTAAATACAAGCATAAAAAAAACATGGGCAACGCCACCACGAAATGCTAGTATATTATAGAAACAGTGCGTGTGTGTGTATAGAAAAGAGGATTTTAGTCTTACCTGTTAAATTCTTTTCTCTTAGACCAAACAGGTTTCTGGTAACTTTGGGTAGACAATCAGCCCCTTTAAGTAGGCAGGAACAATTCTCCTTAGCTAGCAGAAGCCAATCCCCATCCAGTAAGATTTGAAAACTAACTATTGACTACGTAGTAAGAAGGTAAAGGAAGACTGCTGTGAACATGAACCCGAAAGGACCCCCACATTCTGCCACAGGAGAGCCAAGCATGGTCCCTTGACAGGGTGGGAGACCAGTAACCTGTATGGACGAAGAGAAAAGGATATAACAGGTAAGACTAAAATCCTCTTTTCTCTGTTGTCCAATACAGGTTACTGATAACTTTGGGATGTCCAACCATTAAGTTTCCCAGGGCAGGAAGAAAGGCAAGGACCAGGCGCAGGCCCCCAAAGTCACCAGAGCACCAATGAACCAACAGATCACGAAGAGCCTAACAATGGCAACAAAGTGTCAATGGACACTGAACAGGGTAAAACAGACCCCAGGAACATTACACAGCACACTGAACTAGAGCAAACGGGGCTCAAAAGTGAAAGAGTACTGAAGAGACAAAGGAGATCCTAGACAGGCAAGGCTGCCTCCAGGATCTTCCGCCCAAAACTGGCATCAGCCGATGCCAGCATATCCACACGGTAGTGTTTTGAAAAGGTATGCACAGACACCTTGCACAATTGAACAGCTGAGGCCTCATTTTTGTAGGCCCTATGATGCCCCAATAGAACTCGCAGAATGAGCAGTGATCCGAAAGGGGACAGGCTTCTTCCTAAGTTCACAATATCGAAAATACTGCAACAGCGCTAATAATTTAGCATCAATAATTAGAATACACCCAATTCCTTGTAATTCCTTAAGAAAGTCATCTACTTAGTGGTGCAGCCGTTTTCCACACACACTCAGTTACCAAATATGCAAAAAAAAAACAAGAGAAAAAGGTGCACACAAATCTAAGTGAAGACTGTTATTTAAAAGATAATATACCTCCACATCTTTCAGTTGTGCTCTCCCTCACCATGCCAAGTAACACCTTTTATTCTGTGCCAATTGCACTTACCTTTATGTGAGGCAAAACTGACCTCTCAGTATCCGTGCCTTCACTGGATAACTCCCAGTGTCTGTTTCTTGTCAAAGTACAGCTCCCTGTATGGATCGGCTCTCCAGACCAAGATTTTGCTCTCCCAGATATATTGTTGGTCCTGGGTTTAACTTCGACCCTCTATCTAGAGTTTTGCTCGACTGGGAGCCTATACTTGGTAAATAGTTGGAAATCGAAGACACTACACTATATACAATAGTATTTATTGTGGGGTTATCCAATAAAAAAATATATTAAAATATGCAGTAATTCTGCCCAGCACAAGTACAATAACAATCTCCTGATTAATGTGGAACTCAGACACCACCTTTGGGAGAAACTCCTGCGAAGTGCGAAGCACCGCCTTGTCTTTGTGAATCATCAAAAAGGGTGGTCTAGAAGACAGGGCATGCAGCTCCGTAACACGGAGAACAGACAATAGCCAGGAGAAAAGCCATCTTCCATGTCAGCAGACGTAGAGGAATAGTGGCCGAGGACTCATAGAGAGGGTGCTGAAGGACATCCAAAACAAAAGTTAAGGTCTCAATGAGAAGCAAGAGCCTTAAACACGGGATGAGTATAAGCAACACCCTGGAAGAAAACCTTGACATCAGGAAGAATAACAAACTGAGACCCTTATCCACACCTTCCTGGAGGAACGAAAGGACCGTAGGAAGATCAAAATCCTGATACAGGTCCCTATCTGCACACCAAGATAGAAAGGTAGACCAAACCCGATGGTAGGCCTTAGAGGAAACAGGCTTACATGCACTAAGCATAGTAGCCACCACACCAGAAGAAAAACCTTTCTTCAAAATTGAGGATTCAACCTCCATGCCATCAAAGCCAGATGATGAACATCCTCCTTCCACAGGTAACCTTGTAGAAGAAGATCCAAATGGGAGGGGAGCCGAAGAGGCTCCGCCACTGAGAGATCCAGGACCTCCGAAAACCAAGCCTGTCGAGGCCAGTAAGGAGCAATCAGGATGACTGGGCAGCGCTCCAGTCTCAGTTTCCTTATCACCATGTGCAACAGGGGAATGGGATGAAAAAGAGTTATGCCAGAGGAAAAATCCACAGGATCGACAAGGTATCCACTGCTAGAGTCAGGGGATCTTCCCAGCGAAAGCAGAGCTTTGGGACCTTCCTGTTGTGTCTCGTTTCCATCAGGTCAATGCACGGAAGACCCCACCGCTGAACAATGAGGTTGAACACCTCTTGATGTAGTTCCCACTTTTCGCTGTCCACTGTGTGTCGACTGAGGAAGTTTGCAAGAACGATGTCTACCCCAGGAATATGAACTGCAGAAAATGCTCCTCTGCCCAGGACAAAATGGCCTTGACCTCTAACCAAGCTGCGAGACTTCTTGTGCCTCCTTGCTTGTTAATGTAGGCTACCGCTCTGGCTTTGTCCGACTGGACTATGACCAGGCAATCCTCCAGAGGCGCAGGGCATGAAATATCGGCCGAAGCTCCAAGACATTGATGGGAAGGAGAGATTCCTCCTGGGACCACCGACCCTGAGCATTCAAGCGCCCCAAGACAGCTCCCCAGCCACAGAGGCTGGCATCCGTTGTCACTGTTGTCCAGAATGGCACCAGGAAGGGCCTGCCTTTCAGCAGATTGTCCAGGTTGAGCCACCAAGTGAGGCTCAGTTCCACATGAAGAGGGAGAGATAGAGACCTCTCCAGGAGATCCGGTCCACCCTTGCACGCCAGCATGAGAAACCTCTGGAGTTCCCTGGTATGAACCATGGCAAACGGAACTGCTTTTATGGTGGAAATGAACTTCCCCACCAAGGATGACAACTTCTTGGCTGGAACCGGATCCTGATTCAGGACAGCATAGACCTTCAGTGCTATCTGATGAGCCACTTCGTCTGTGAGAAACACCATCCCTCTTTGAGGGTTGAAGAGGATGCCCAAAAAAACCATCCTCTGTGAAGGAACAAGGTTCGTCTTGTCCAGACTGATGATCCACCCGTGGCGGGACAGAGCATGAATGCAGGCCTGAACCTGCTGATGAAGGAGTTCTGGAGAAGTATCACGGTGCCCATGATTGTTTTTTTTACCTGTCAGTTAGCAATGGGTACTTCCCATTGGTGCCTGTGGTTAGCCCGCCCAGTATTGCCTATATAGACTGGGCTCCTGCACCCTTTCACTGCCCTTTTGTGGTGTTTCTATACGAGTGCAACACCTGTCTGTGGATTCCAGTGTACTTCCTTGGCCTGCCTGACTACTCTCCTGTTCCTGCGCCTGAGTACCGACCCGGATCGCCTGACTACTTTCCAGTATTGTTCCTGTGTACCGTTCCGGCCTGGCTGACGTTCCTGCTCCCGTATCCGACCCGGTTTGGCTGACGTTCCTGCTCCAGGATCCTGACCCGGCCTGGCTGACGTTCCTGTTCCTGGATCCCAACTTGGCTGTGTTCTGCTTCTACTCTGGTCGCTTCGGCGACATTCTGACTTCCGGTGCCTTCTTGGTTTGGCACCGCTGCCCCCAGGCTTGTCTTGCCTCCGAGACTGCACTGGTATTCAGTAGTCGGTTTGCTCCACGCTCACCTTCCAGTCGCAAGAGTTGGCTCCGAGATTGCACTGGTATTCAGTAGGTGGTTTGCTCCACTCAGTCACCGGTTGCTAGTGCTGCCTCCGTTATAGCACCGGTAGGGCCTTCGTGTTTATCCAGTACATTGTACTGGTTTGCTCCACTCTGACCTTCCAGTCACAAGAGTTGCCTCAGAGATTGCACTGGTATTCAGTAGGTGGTTTGCTCCACTCAGTCACCGGTTGCTAGTGCTGCCTCCGTTATAGCACCGGTAGGGCCTTCGTGTTTATCCAGTATGTGGTACTGGTTCGCTCCACTCTGTCCTTCCAGTCGCAAGTGTTGCCTCCTTGAGTGCTCTGGTATACAGTAATTGGTTTGCTCCACTCCGACACCCGTTGCTAGTGCTGCCTCCGTTATAGCACCAGTAGGGCCTCCGTGTTTCTCAGTTTATGGCACTGGTTAGCTCCACTCAACCTCCAGTCACATGTGTTGCCTCCGTGAATGTGCTGGTACCCAGTAGTTGGTTGCTCCACTCCATCTACCCGGCTGCTTCGCTACCTCCGTTATAGCACGGTAAGGCCTCAGCTACACCGTGTTGCACCAGTCAGAGGCTGCCTTACCCGTTATATTGGTAAGGCCGGTAGAGCCTCCTCAGTTCTTTGTTGTACCAGTCTAGGCTGCCTTGCCCGGTATTTTGGTAAGGCCGGTAGAGCCTCCTCAGTTCCATTACACCATCTTCTAGGCTGCCTTACCAGGTATATTGGTGAGGCCGGTAGAGCCTATATATGTATACACTGTATGCTATATCACTTGAACCTGTCGTGTGTCTGTAACATATGTGTGATGTTCAGGACCTGTGAGGGTTCTTTATTATTTTTTCAATAAAGCTGTGTTTTTATCTTAACTCTGTGTCTGTGAGTCAGTGACAAGAAGATGCCTTCAGAAGGAGGTCATCCATGTATGGGGTGACTCTGACGCCGTCCAGATGGAGGACGGAAATCAAGGCTCCTAGGACTCTACTGAAGACTTGAGCAGCTGTGGTCAGGCCATTAAACTGGAAATGCCCTCAGCCGCAGGCAAAGAGGAGATACTGCCGGCTCTCTGGATGAATGGTAATGTGCAAGTATGCATCCTGAAAATCCAGAGAAGCCAGAAATTCCTCAGGGGACATAGCAACGATCACCGTGCATAGTGACTCCTGTTGATACCGGGACCTGACCACAAAGGAGTTGAGATCCTTCAAATCCAAAATGGGACAACAGCCGCTGTCTTTCTTGGAAACCAAAAAGAGGCTGGAGTAGAACCCCGACCCCCGTTCCTGAGGAGGAACTGGTTCCAAGACCGCCTTGTCCAGAAGGGACTGGATGGCTCCCTCAAAAAGGCAACGCTTTTCTGCACCCAGAGGAGAGCAAGAAGAGAAGGTCCGGGAGGGAGGTGAAGGAAATCCTGTACCCCACAGCCACCACCTGCAAAACCCACAGGTCCGTCACAGAGGCTTCCCAAGCAGAGAGGTAGTGGTGCAAGCAGCCACTCACCTGCAGGTGGGGACCCGGATTCGGCTAGTCATGCAGGAGGAGGTTTGGAAGCCTTGGGCTTAGTGGAGGACTTGGGCCTCCATTGCTGCTTGCGCTTGGATGAGGTGCGCGGAGCCTGAGGAACCCCCTGGATTGCCGGACGCGATTCAGCCTGGAAGGAACAAAAAAACTGATTGAGCTTGACAGGCGTTTTCTTCCTATGGACCACTGGCAGGTGAGTACTCTTGCCCCCGGTGTCTTCACTGATCAGATCCTTGAGATCAGGCCCAAAAAGGGAGGTGCCCTGAAAAGGCAAAGAAAGGAGAGCCCTCTTGGAGGCAGTGTCAGCAGCACCAGATCTTGAACCAAAAAGCACGCTTGGCCACCACAGACATAGTGGAGGCCCTGGCCACCATACGAACTGTGTCAAACAGGGCAGCCGAAACATAATACTGGGCCTCAGATGTTGTCGAGAAGCCGCAACATCTCAGTAATGGGAGCTCCCTGACGGACAGCTGAGGTGAGCTGTTCAGTCCAAACAGCCATGGCCCTATTCACCCATGCCACAGCAAATGCGAGGAGCAGGGCAGAGCCAGCCATCGCAAAAATGACCTTGAGAGAGGTCTCAAGCTTTTTTTTTCAGTACAGCCTTTCAGAGCAGATGCATCAGCCACAGTCAAAGACTTAAAAAGCCTGGAAAAAGGGGCATCCACCTTTGGATGATGTACCAACTGAGCTAGGGCCACTTCAGAGAACGGGTAAAGCTTTGCAAATTTCCTAGAGACAGAAGGCTTCCTGTCTGGAAACTTCCACTCCTCAGACACCAAGCAGTCAAGAATGGGGTTAGGTGGAAAACAAGTATGGGGTGGGACAGGCTCCTGAAACACATCAGAGGGGTCAGAGGAAACCTCTTGTACCAATGGAATGTTCAGGGTGTTCAACACAGCCCTGATCATGCCCTCAGCAGAGGGAACAGGATCAGCTTCAAAAGAGGTCCCCAAAAAACTGAGAGGAAGGAACAGCAGAACAGTCTTCATCATCAGAATCCACCAATAATTCCTCCTCAGAGGAATCAGACATATCAGGTACGCCTGGCGGTTTAGGCAGGGAAGACCTGATAGGGGTGGGGGCCTGCGACGAATGGAAGACCCCCTGCAAAGTGAATGGAAGGAGTTGTAAGGTAGACCGGAGGTCCCTGGTAGTAGTCAAACTCTTGTATCCAAACTGGCTGTGCTGCATGGCTGGAGGTCCCTGCAGGGAACTCAGGGGCAGCAGCACATGCTGGGCAAACAGGACCTGAGTATTCTCTAGATAACCTTGACAAGGGGAGCAGTGGCAGTGGGGGACACAGACACCCCAGTGTCCTTAGTCTTAGGTCTAGCCCCAAGGTCTAATGGAATAGACATTCTCACAGAGTCAAACTGTCAAAGTATCAAAAACACCCCCAAAAAAACAGTGTGTATGATTAAATATTCATCCCAGAAAATGCTAAAATAGACTTATCTGGCAGGTGAAGGGGTAAGCTGCCGAGAAGAGAAGGAGAGTCCAAGCCCTGCATAGGATACTCATCCTGAGAAGGCACAAAATGGCTGCCGCGGCAGGAGCCATTCAGAAACAAGCACTTGAAGCAAGCGCTCATAGGAATTATAGTTTCTTGAAAAAAATACCCCAACAGTGCCTGAAGCCCTCTGAGCCCCTCAGTATACCCAGAACATTGACCAGATAACAGAGCAAGGGCAGACCAACAAAATGAGCCATCTCTGACCTCGCCAAATGGAGCTATTGCAGAGATATGTCCCAAACTGTACAGTCCCATAGAAGTGAATGGAGCAATGGTGACTATGTGGTAAAAGCGCACCATAAATTTTGCCAAGTTAGAACAAAATGTAAAAACACTCAAAAAGCCCACTAGAACAAGTCAGCAGACCCAATAAACAGAGATCCCAGTAGGGAAAGTGCCCAGAACTCTCCAAAAGATGCCAAAGCGTTAAACTTGCTCCAAACACCCAAAAGACATACAGATAAACTCAGTGAGTGAATGAGTATGTAATAGGAACTCCAAGGAGACCCCTGTGTGGAAGGGAAGCATGGGACATGTGGACCTCAGTACTCAAAGGGTGGCTCACCTTTTAGCTGGTCTTCTGTTTTCAGATTACCATATGTCAAGAAGAAGCCTCAGTGGGCAACTCCTGGGGAAAGAACTTGCAGCCAAGATTTCCCCCCCAGGGCTTAGGTCCACAAAAGCACCTGGTAAACTGAGCTATCCACATTTGGGTGATGGCAATTGTCAGTGATGGTAATCCACCTACTGGTGGTATCACATATCTAACAGAAAAATAATAAAGCAGCTAAAACTATAGCAGAACTGTTCTCTTGCCTTGTGTCTTGACCAAGGACCAAATCTTACTGGATGGGGATTGGCTAGCTGCTAGCTAAGGAGAGGAGGTAGGCTGCACCCAGCATTCACTTCTCAGAATTGTTCCTGCCTACTTAAAGGGGCTGATCTCCTACCCAAAGTTACAGCACAAACTGGGAGAACTGAAAGAAAGAAATACTTCTTACAACAGGAAAACAATGGAAGCTAAAGGGCAATTCTGGAAGGAAGCTAGAGAGGATGAATTCTTGAACAAACCATCTACAGCATGTGGACAAATAGCATTTCAAAAAATACCCATTGATTTAAATGGGGCATTTAACTATTGGAAAAACTGAAAAAGCAATGAGTTTGAGGGCTCTGGAATTTCAAGGGTTTAAATGTTTGTCATATAGGTGCAGTTGGTTTGTTTCAGAGTAGCTCATTTTTAGCTTCCTGAATACAGCACTTACCTAGTTAACTAAGCACATCACAAGCATAAAATGTTTAAAGAATCACATACTTTTTAAAAATAAGATTTATTTGACCAGTGCTTTTTTTTATGGTAAATCCATCAGAGCAGAACGGGGAGCACCAATCTATAGCTCCAGTGCAGCCACATCTTTTTCTTCTTAAGAACAGGTGGTAATGTCATTGTAAACTTCTCAATCCCATTATGAGACGTGAGGGGCACATAATTATAATGCAAATTGGCCATTACTTATTAATGGGCTTCATTTTGATTGAGTAAATTATAAAGTAATACTGTTCATTTTCTTCTGAATAATTGTATAATTTTGTACCACAGGAAACAAAATAATTTCCAACACTCATGACTACCTGCAACTGACCCTGCAATTATGTTAGCAATCTGACCTCTGGGTCACTGCCACAAAACTAACACCCTTTTTTTTTTTTTTATTTAAACACTGGGTAGAGTGGGTCTCAAACACCGAGGCTGCTCTTCCATATCCCAATCAACAACTCTCTTATTCAAGGCTATCAAATATATAATCTATATATATATATATTTATATGTATATAGGAGTCTTCGGGTGAATTCCAGGACACTAGTCAGAAAAAAAAGCATAAAATTGGAAAGGAAATACCTCAATGGCTGCAGATTTGTCTGTATACCAGGGCAAATTATCAAGTTTTTACGCCAAAAAACATACAATTCTCCCACCAACAATTACACTTCACCCCATACATCACTTATAATCTGACACCCTGTAGGCAGACATTAAAATCTAGGTCCAACCAGCTCCATGCTCAAGCCATGCTCAGTTATAGGGTATGTACATCCATCAGTTAAACCACTCTCTCTGTAATGTTCCTACATAGTTGTATCAGAGATCGAGCTAGACCAAGAGAATGGGGTGGGTTTTGTAATTGTGAAATGGGGCAAGAGCTGGGGAGTGCATGCAGCATGTTACATAGTGATCCTATATAAATAACTCTCCCCAGCAAAAGAAAAAATATCTATATTTAGAGAGCTTTATATGTGTGTAAATCCCCCACACCCACAGACTGATAGGCACTTTATTTGATTGCAGGAGGGTTTACAGAGACCCCCGCCTTCACAGTGGCTTAGAACACCGTAGGAACAGCCTCTTCAAGATTCCATCTCCTCAGAGTCTGAGGGTGGTGGCACGAAGCAGACCACTTCATCATATGTTAGACCTGTAGGGAGAATAGCACAGGAAGGGTGAATTGTAGTAATTTGCAACTCTTCACTCTAATCAACATAACAGGGTTTTCTACATTTTATTGTTGCTCCATAAACGTGATTAACTATTTATATTATATGCATATTGGTTTGTAGAAGAGCCTGCATTAAGTTGTATACTGAATTCGTTTTGTCAACATGTTAGAAAATAAATGCAGTTTACCAATTTCCTTCTATTTGTCTAAAATCAGAAAACTGCTTTCTGCATTTTACAAGCTGTAATGTAAAAACATGATATGTTAAATAAGTGAGGTATACTCACTTTTCCATTCCTCAATATCCAGTTCACGGCTCTCAAAACTCTGGTCATATGGATCAGCTATGGGTTCATCATCAGGGTCATGGTACTGAGCAAAATAGGGGTGTGCCAGTGCTTCTGCCGCTGTGATTCGCTTGTCAGTGTCCAAAACCAACATCTTCTCCAACAAGTCTACAGCTGAGGGTCAGGACAAAAGAGCATGCTAAAGCAAGGGACTGATAGAAGTAAGGAGGACTGACAGATATGCATTAAGTAAATACATTGCAGAAAAGTCAAATGGCTGAAACAAAGAGTGAAATAAAGAAGCAAGAAAAGTAATGAAAGAAGGTCTCCACTTGTCGAACAAGACAATATTATAAACAAAGGACTGTTATCAGCAAGTTTAAAGGGAGCATTCCAACTGCACTCTATGGGGAAAAACAAAAATTCCCCAAATTTGCATTGATTTAAAAGAGGATTTTAGTCTTACCTGTTAAATCCTTTTCTCTTAGTCCATACAGGTTACTGGTAACTCTGGGAGGCGATCCGCCCTTTTAAGTAGGCAGGAACATTTCTCTAAATGTATGTAGAGCCTCCCTTCCCTCCTTCGCTGCAGCTTGCCAACTAGCTCCAGAATGATTTGAGACACTAACTAGGACTAGATAGTAGAAGGGAAGAAGACTCCTGTGAGCATGACCCTGAAGGACCCCCACGGTCTGCCACAGGAGAGCCAAGCATGACCTGTATGGACTAAGAGAAAAGGATTTAACAGGTAAAACAAAAATCCTCTTTTCTCTGTCATCCAATACAGGTTACTGGTAACTCTGGGATGTCCAACCACTGAGTTTCCCAGAGGCGGGAAGAAGGCAAGGACCAGCCAGGTGCAAGGCCCCCAAAGTCACCGGTGCAGCTATGGACACAGGTCAGAGACAGCCCAACAAAACTGAAGTGTCAACGGACACTAAACAGGGGTAAAAACACCCCAGGAAATGATACACAGCACATTGAACTAGAGCCAACAGGGCTCAACAGTAAGGAAGCACCAAGAACCTACAAAGAAGATTCTATACAGGCAAGACTGCATCCAGGACTTTCCTCCCAAAGCAGGCATCAGCCGAAACCAGCACATCCACACGGTAGTGCTTCGAAAAGGTGTGCACAGAGGACCAATTGGCTGCCCTGCACAGCTGATCAGCAGTAGCCTGATTCTTATAGGCCCAAGAAGCCCCAACAGACCTGGTGGAATGAGCTGTGACCCGAAAGGGAACATGGTTATTCCTCAACTCATAGGCCCTGCGAATGGCGGACTTGATCCATGATGCAATAGTCACTTTGGACGCCGGTCTTCCTGCCCTAGGACCCTAGGGAACGACGAACAGTGCACCTGATTTCCTGACAGATTCAGTGCGATGGACATAAAACTTGAGACAACACACCACATCCAACAAGTGGAGATCTCTCTCCTTGTCAGAGGAAGGGTTAGGGCAGAAAGAGGGCACCACAATCTCCTGATTGATGTGAAACTCGGAGACCACCTTAGGTAAAAACTCCTTAGAGGTGCGAAGCACCGCCTTATCCTTGTGAAACACCAGATATGGTGGTTTACAGGAAAGAGCTTGCAACTCCGCAACATGGCGAATAGACACAATCGCCAGGAGAAAAGCCATTTTCCACGTCAAGATATGTAGAGGAATAGTAGCCAAAGACTCAAAGGGAGGATGTTGAAGAACGCCCAAAACCAAATTAAGATCCCACTGTGGAGCGGGACTCCAGAAGGCAGGATGAACATGAGTAACGCCCTGGAAGAAAACCTTGACATCAGGAAGGACAGCAATGTGCTTTTGAAAGAAGAAAGAAAGCACAGAATTCTGAACCTTAAGAGAACTCAAACTGAGTCCCTTATCCACACCGTCCTGCAGAAACGCCAGGGCAGTAGGTAGATCAAAATCAAGGGACAGATCCCTGTCAGAACACCAACACACAAAAGTTGACCAGATACTGGGATAGATCTTGGAAGAAACAGGCTTACGGGCACTAAGCATAGTAATCACCACGGCAGAAGAAAAACCATTCTTCTTTAAAATCGAGGATTCAACCTCCAGGCTGTCAAACTGAGCAGATGGATATCTTCCTTCCACAAGTAACCCTGCAGAAGAAGATCCGGATGGGAGGGGAGCGGAAAGGGCTCCATCACAGATAGAGCCAGAAGCTCCGAAAACCAGGATTGAGGGATGGACATTGCATCTACAGCTAGAGCGTCTCTCCACCGAGAGCAGAACACTAGAACCTTCCTGTTGTGTCTTGTCGCCATCAGGTCCACGTGGGGCATCCCCCACCTCTGAACAATGAGCTGGAACACCTCGGGGTGTAACTCCCACTCTCCGCTGTCCACTGTGTGACGACTGAGAAAGACTGCCATGATGTTATCTATGCCTGGAATGTGCATTGCGGATATGACAGGAACATGATCTTCTGCCCAGGGCAAAATAGCCTTGACCTCTAACCAAGCAGCAAAACTTCTTGTTCCGCCTTGCTTGTTGATGTAAGCCACTGCAGTGGCGTTGTCGGACTCCACTCGGACTGGACAGTCCTCCAGCTGAGACACCCAAAGACGCAGGGCATGAAATATCGCCCGAAGTTCCAAGATGTTGATCAGAAGGAGGGACTCCTCCATGGACCATTTCCCCTGAACGCTGATTCGACCCAGGACAACTCCCCAGCCCGAGAGGCTAGCGTCCATCGTCACAGTGGTCCAATAGGGAATCAGAAAGGATCTCCCCTTTAGCAGGTTGGAAAGGTCCAGCCACCACACCAAGCTCAGTTCCACACGAAGAGGAAGGGAAACGGACATCCTCTGATGATCTGGCCAAGACTTGCACACCTGGATCACAAACCTCTGGAGTTCCCTGGTGTGCGCCATGGCAAATGGGACCTCATCTATCGTGGATATGAACTTCCCCACCAGAGAAGACAGCTTCTGAACTGGAACCGGATCCAGAGACAGAATCACTGAAACCCTGTGGGCGATCTGGTGAGCCGCCTCGTCCAGGAGGAACACCATGCTCCTCTGAGTATCGAAGAGAAGACCCAGCAGAGAAACAGAATCCTCCCAAATGCTGTGAAAAAGTCGCAGACTTAGATAACCTGGAGATAGGTGCATCCATCTTGGCTGGATGAACCCACTTAGCAAGAGCAGCTTCAGAAAAGGGGTAAAGCTTGGCAAATTTCCTGGACACAGAAGCGGTCTTGTCCGGTGATTTCCACTCTTTAGAAACAAGACGGTCAAGAGTGGGGTTAAGAGGAAAATAAGTAAGGGGCTTTGCGGGCTCCTGAAAAACATCAGAGGGATCAGAAGGAACTTCTTGAACCAAGGAAATGTTGAGGGTGGTTAATACGGCTCTGATCAGACCCTCAGCAGAGAGGTCAGGATCAGCTTCAAACAGGTCCCCAAGACACCGAGAAGACTCCAGAACCGAACCATCCTCAATATCCACACCGTCCTGCAGAAACGCCAGGGCAGTAGGTAGATCAAAATCAAGGGACAGATCCCTGTCAGAACACCAACACACAAAAGTTGACCAGATACTGGGATAGATCTTGGAAGAAACAGGCTTACGGGCACTAAGCATAGTAATCACCACGGCAGAAGAAAAACCATTCTTCTTTAAAATCGAGGATTCAACCTCCAGGCTGTCAAACTGAGCAGATGGATATCTTCCTTCCACAAGTAACCCTGCAGAAGAAGATCCGGATGGGAGGGGAGCGGAAAGGGCTCCGTCACAGATAGAGCCAGAAGCTCCGGAAACCAGGATTGAGGGATGGACATTGCATCTACAGCTAGAGCGTCTCTCCACCGAGAGCAGAACACTAGAACCTTCCTGTTGTGTCTTGTCGCCATCAGGTCCACGTGGGGCATCCCCCACCTCTGAACAATGAGCTGGAACACCTCTGGGTGTAACTCCCACTCTCCGCTGTCCACTGTGTGACGACTGAGAAAGACTGCCATGATGTTATCTATGCCTGGAATGTGCATTGCGGATATGACAGGAACATGATCTTCTGCCCAGGGCAAAATAGCCTTGACCTCTAACCAAGCAGCGAAACTTCTTGTTCCGCCTTGCTTGTTGATGTAAGCCACTGCAGTGGCGTTGTAGGACTCCACTCGGACTGGACAGTCCTCCAGCTGAGACACCCAAAGACGCAGGGCATGAAATATCGCCCGAAGTTCCAAGATGTTGATCAGAAGGAGGGACTCCTCCATGGACCATTTCCCCTGAACGCTGATTCGACCCAGGACAACTCCCCAGCCCGAGAGGCTAGCGTCCATCGTCACAGTGGTCCAATAGGGAATCAGAAAGGATCTCCCCTTTAGCAGGTTGGAAAGGTCCAGCCACCACACCAAGCTCAGTTCCACACGAAGAGGAAGGGAAACGGACATCCTCTGATGATCTGGCCAAGACTTGCACACCTGGATCACAAACCTCTGGAGTTCCCTGGTGTGCGCCATGGCAAATGGGACCTCATCTATCGTGGATATGAACTTCCCCACCAGAGAAGACAGCTTCTGAACTGGAACCGGATCCAGAGACAGAATCACTGAAACCCTGTGGGCGATCTGGTGAGCCGCCTCGTCCAGGAGGAACACCATGCTCCTCTGAGTATCGAAGAGAAGACCCAGCAGAGAAACAGAATCCTCCCAAATGCTGTGAAAAAGTCGCAGACGACCACGCACAGCAGGGTGCGGACCCGGGTTTGACGAGTCATGCCGAAGCAGTCTTGGAAGCCTTGGGCTTGGAGGAGACCTTGGGCTTCCATTGCTGTTTGGGCCTGGAGGAAGTACGCGGAGGTGAGGGAACCTCCTGGTTCGCCGAACGTGTATCATTTTGAAAGGAATGAAAATACTGGTTACGCTTAAGCGGCATTATCTTCTTAGGAACCAAAAGGCAGAAGAGTACTTTTACCCCCAGTGGCCTCGCTGATCAATTCCTTAAGATCAGGCCCAAACAAGGAGGTACCCTGAAAAGGCAAAGAAAGCAAGGATTTCTTGGAAGCAGTGTCAGCAGACCAGATCTTGAGCCAAAGGGCTCGCCTGGCCACTACAGTAGAAACCCTAGCCATCATGCGGACGGTATCAAAGGCGGCAGCAGAAACAGTGTTGTGCTTCAGAGATATTGGCAAGAAGACGCAATTGCTCCGAAGTAGGCGCATCCGGACGGACAGCCGTAGTGAGTTGCTCAGTCCAGACTGCAATAGCCCAGTTGACCCACGCAATAGCAAACGCTGGGCGCATAGCGGTACCAACAGTGGCAAAAATGGACTTGAGAGAAATCTCAAGTTTGTCAGTCCAGTCCTTCAGACCAGAAGCATCAGAGACTGGCAAGGCAGTAGACTTAGATAACCTGGAGATAGGTGCATCCATCTTGGCTGGATGAACCCACTTAGCAAGAGCAGCTTCAGAAAAGGGGTAAAGCTTGGCAAATTTCCTGGACACAGAAGCGGTCTTGTCCGGTGATTTCCACTCTTTAGAAACAAGACGGTCAAGAGTGGGGTTAAGAGGAAAATAAGTAAGGGGCTTTGCGGGCTCCTGAAAAACATCAGAGGGATCAGAAGGAACTTCTTGAACCAAGGAAATGTTGAGGGTGGTTAATACGGCTCTGATCAGACCCTCAGCAGAGAGGTCAGGATCAGCTTCAAACAGGTCCCCAAGACACCGAGAAGACTCCAGAACCGAACCATCCTCAATATCCGAATCCAACAGCAGTTCCTCCTCAGAGGAATCTGACACATCAGGTGCCCCCTGAGGTTTAGGCAGGGAAGATCTGATATTAGAGGGGGTCTGCCATGTCTGAAGGGCCCCCTGTATTGGAGATGGAAAGAGTTGTAATGTGGACCTAAGGTCCCTAGTCGCAACCTTAAACTCTTGCACCCAGGCTGGCTCAATAGCATGGCTGGAGGTCCCTGGGTTGCTGTCAGGAACTTCAGAACATGCTGGGCATAAGTGACCAGAGAACTCTCTAGGTAGCCCTGAGTGACAGGAAGAGTAATGCGTAATGGGGGATACTGAGACCCCAGCCTCATTAGTCTTAGTTCTAGCCCATAGCTTCAGCAGTACAGACATTCTCACTGTGTCAAAATAACCAACTGTACAGTAAATCATCCAATTACAGTGTGTAAGATTAAAATTTCACCCCAGAAATGCTAAATACAGACTTATCTGGCAGGCGAAGGGTTAATCTGCAGAGGAGAGAAGGAGTGTCCAAGCTCAGCTTAGGATACTCGCTAGAAACGCTCACAAAATGGCTGCAGCTACGGGAGCCAATCAGAAAATAGGCGCAAAGCAAGTGCTCATGGAAAATGTAGTTTTTCCCAAAAAAAGTATCCGAAACAGTGCCTGAAGCCCCCTGAGCCCCCCCCAACACACTTGATCTATAAACCGAATGATAGAGCAAGGGTAGACAAGTAAAATGAGACTTCTCTGAAGTCGCTAGGTTAAACGGTTGCAGAGATACGTCCCAAACAGTGTAGTCCCATAGAGGTGAATGGAGCAATGGCATCTATGCGGTAAAGCTCACCTTAAAGGCACAGTACACAATTTTTGCCCAAATCAAAGTAAACCATGAAAAGGAGTAAAACATCAAGGGAACACGTGTAGACACTCAGAAAACACTAGTCCAGTAGGAAAAGTGCCATAAACCCCCCCAAAAAATGCCATAACAGCAATGAAAGGGTTAAGTTACCACATAAACCTGCTCCAAACATCCAACAGACATACCCAATGAGTGCTGGAGTGTACAATAGGAACTCCAGAATACACCCCTGTGCGGAGGGGCACTGTGGGACAAGTGGACCTGCAGCACTTAAAGGGTAGCTCACCTTTCCTGCAGATCTTCTGTCTTCAGATTAACATGCATCAAGAAGTACCTCAGTGGGTGAATCCTGGGGAAGCACTTGAAAATAGGATTTTAGTCTTACCTGTTAAATCCTTTTCACTTAGTCCATACAGGTCACTGGTACACTGGGAGGCGATCCGCCCCTTTAATAGGCAGGAACATTCATTCAAATGTATGCAGGGGGTGGCGCCTCCCCTCCTACTTAAGCTGCCTTCAGGCCAGAGCCAAGCTAGATTGATTTGAGACACTTAAACTGACCAGAGGTAAGAAGGAAAAAGGAAGACTCCTGTGAGCATGCCCCGAAGGTCTCCCACTGAATTCCACAGGAGAGCCAAGCATGGTCCCTTGACAGGGTGGGAGACCAGTGACCTGTATGGACTAAGTGAAAAGGATTTAACAGGTAAGACTAAAATCCTATTTTCATTGTCGTCCAATACAGGTCACTGGTACACTGGGATGTACAAACATTGAGCTGTCCCAGAGGCGGGAAGTAAGGCAAGGACCAGGCGTAAGGCCCAAGTCACTAGAACTGCTATGAACCAGTTAATCATATAGCCCAGTAACAGAAGTGTCAACGGACACCAACCAGGGGGAAAAGTATAGACCGGGCTCAACAGTAAGGAAGCACTAGGAATCACAGAGTAGAAGTCCTAAACAGGCAAAACTGCCTCCAGGACCTTCCTCCCAAAGCTGGCATCAGCCGAGGCCAGTACATCAACACAGTAGTGCTTCGAGAAGGTGTGCACAGAGGACCAAGTGGCCGCTCTGCACAGCTGATCAGCAGATGCCTGATTCTTATAGGCCCAAGAGGCCCCAATAGATCTGGTGGAATGAGCAGTAACCCTGAAGGGAACATGCCTATTCTGCAATTTGTAGGCTTCACGGATGGTAGATTTAATCCAAGAGGCAATAGTTACCTTGGATGCCTGTCTCCCTGCCCTAGGCCCCTCAGGAATGACGAACAGGGCGTCAGACTTCCTGATAGACTCAGTGCGATGAACATAAAATTTAAGACAATGCACAACATCCAACAAATGGAGATCTCTTTCCTGGTCAGAGGAAGGGTTAGGGCAGAAAGAGGGAACCACAATCTCCTGATTGATGTGAAATTCGGATACAACCTTGGGTAAAAACTCCTTGGAAGTGCGAAGCACTGCCTTATCTTTGTGAAACACCAGGTAAGGAGGTTTACAAGACAGAGCTTGTAACTCCACTACCCGGCGAACTGAGACAATAGCCAAAAGAAAGGCCATTTTCCAGGTCAAGAGACGCAAAGGAATAGAAGCCAAGGATTCAAACGGGGGTCTCTGGAGAACCCCCAGGACCAAATTGAGGTCCCACTGGGGAGCAGGACTCTTGAAGGCAGGCCGAACATGAGCCACACCTTGGAAGAAAACCTTAACATCAGGAAGAATAGCAATCCTTTCCTGGAAAAACACAGACAGAGCTGAAGTCTGAACCTTGAGAGAACTCAGGCTGAGTCCCTTCTCAACCCCATCCTGTAAAAAGGCTAGGACTGTGGGAAGATGGAAATCTAGAGACAGATCCTTAGCAGTACACCATGCTACAAAGGTGGACCATATGCGAAGATAGATCTTGGAAGATACAGGTTTGCGAGCTCTAAGCATCGTAGACACCACTGAAGAGGAAAACCCTTTCTTCTTTAGAATTGAGGATTCAACCTCCAAGCCATCAAATGGAGATGCTGAACATCCTCCTTCCACAGATATCCCTGAAGAAGCAGATCTGGACGTGCAGGAAGCGGGACAGGATCCGTCACATACATGGCTAGCAGTTCCGGATACCAGGACTGACGAGGCCAATTTGGAGTGATCAGGATGACAGGACAACGCTCCACCTTCAGCTTCTGGATGACTCGGATCAACAGAGGAAGAGGAGGGAAGATGTAAGCCAGAGGAAACGTCCAAGGGATTGACAAGGCATCCACTGCCAGAGCAAGAGGGTCCCTCCATCGGGAGCAAAACACTGGCACCTTCCTGTTGTGTCTGGTTGCCATCAGATCCACTACTGGCACCCTCCACATCTGGGTGAGAAGGTGAAACACTTCTGGATGAAGCGCCCATTCTCCGCTGTCGACTGTGTGACGACTGAGAAAGTCTGCCATGACGTTGTCTACGCCTGGAATGTGAACCGCTGAGATGACGGGCACATGATCTTCTGCCCAAGACAAAATGGCCTTGACCTCTAACCAGGCGGTGAGGCTTTTCGTGCCGCCTTGTCTGTTGATGTAGGCCACTGCCGTGGCATTGTCGGACTCCACTCTGACTGGACAACCTTCTAACTGAGATTCCCAGTGTCTCAGGGCAAGAAAGATGGCACGAAGTTCCAGAACATTGATGGAGAGAAGAGATTCTTCCAGACCCCATTTCCCCTGAACACTGAAACGACCCAACACTGCCCCCCAACCCCAGAGGCTGGCATCCGTCGTGACTGTGGTCCAATAGGGAACTCGAAAGGATCTCCCTTTCAGGAGATGAGACAGGTCCAACCACCACTCCAGGCTCAGCTCTACATGAGGGGACAATGATACAGAGAGATGCTGCTGATCTGGATGAGATCTGCAAGTCTGAATCACAAACCTCTGAAGCTCCCTAGTGTGTGCCATGGCAAAGGGCACCGCCTCTATCGTGGAAATGAACTTCCCCGCCAGAGAAGACAACCTTGGTACTGGAACCCTGTCCATTTCCAGGATCCTGGCCACCCGGACAGCAATCTGATGAGCCACTTCCTCCGGCAAAAACACCATGCACTGCTGAGTGTCGAACAGGAGACCCAGGAAGAGGAGCCGTTGAGATGGGACCAAGTCTGACTTGTCCAGATTCACAATCCAGCCATGGAGATTGAGTGTCTGAATGCACAACTGCAGCTGCTGGTGAAGGATCTCCGCAGATGAGGCTTTCAGGAGCAGGTCGTCCATGTAAGGAGTCACCCTGACTCCATCTCGATGAAGCACAGCAATCAAAGCTCCCAATACCCTCTGAAAGACCTGAGGAGCTGAAGTCAGACCAAAGGGAAGAGCTGAAAACTGAAAGTGGCCTTTGTGACAGGCAAATCTGAGATACCGTCTGCTCTCTGGATGAATAGGGATGTGGAGGTATGCATCCTGAAGGTCCAGGGAGGCAAGGAACTCCCCTGGAGACATTGCTGCTATCACTGAACGCAGAGATTCCTGACGAAAGTGGGAACTCACAACAAAGGAATTGAGATCCTTGAGATCCAAAATAGGACGAGCACCTCCGTCCTTTTTGGCCACAACGAACAGGCTGGAATAGAATCCTGAACCTGTGTCTTCTGGTGGAACCAATTCCAGGACCTCTTTGTCCAAAAGATCCTGAATAGCGTCGTCGAACAGACGTCTTTTTGTAGGTTCCTGAGAAGGACGAGTAAAATGGAACCGGAAAGGAGGAAGGGAAGAGAAAGGGATCCTGTATCCCTCTGATACCACCTGAACAACCCAAGGGTCCGCCACTGACTCCTCCCAAACCCGGCGAAAGATGTGGAGACGTCCACCTACAGCCGGATGCGGACCCGGGTTCGGCGAGTCATGCCGAAGCAGTCTTGGAGGTCTTGGCCTTAGGGGCAACTTTGGACTTCCAGGACTGTTTGGGCTTGGAGGAGGAGCGTGTGGAAGACGGACCTGTTTGGGGCGTGGAACGTGTCTCAGTTTGGAAAGAACGAAAGGACCGATTGCGTTTGGCTGGAAACTTCTTCTTGAACACCGATGGAAGAAGAGTACTTTTGCCACCAGTGGCCTCACTAATCATCTCCTTAAGTTCAGATCCAAACAGTAAGGACCCCTGAAAGGGCAAAGAAAGCAAAGCTTTCTTAGATGCAGCGTCAGCAGACCAAATCTTCAACCAACGAGCACGTCTAGCTACTATGGAGGAGGTAGAGGCCCTCGCCATCATGCGCACAGCATCAAAAGCAGCATCAGCAACATAATTTTGAGCTTCTAACATATTAGCAAGAAGCTGCAACTGCTCAGACACCGGAGCATCCTGGCGAACCGCCTCAGCCAATTGCTCAGTCCAGGCCGCAATGGCCCTATTAACCCACGCCACTGCAAAAGTTGGACGCATGGCAGTGCCAACAGAGGCAAAAATGGATTTAAGACAAATCTCTAACTTTTTGTCCGTCCAATCTTGCAGGGCCAAAGCATCAGACACAGCTAAGGCAGTAGTTTTGGATAACCTAGAAATAGGAGCATCCACTTTAGGAGGATGAACCCATTTTGCCAGTTCAGTCTCAGGAAAAGGATAAAGTTTAGCAAACTTTTTGGACACAGAAGAGGATTTTTCAGGGTACTTCCATGCGTCTGAGACTAAACAGGCAAGGGTAGGGTTAGTAGGAAAACAAACCACAGCCTTTGATGGTTTTTGGAAAACATCAGTAGGATCATGAGTAGATTCCTGAGTCAAAGGAAGGTTGAGCGTAGTAAGTACAGCTCTGATCAAACCCTCAGCCGAAACTTCAGGGTCACATTCATAAGGGTCACCAATGGACCGATTAGATTCAATAACAGTGCCTTCCTCAGCATCACAATCTTGTAAAAGTTCTTCTTCAGAAGAATCAGACACATCAGGAGCCCCCTGTGGCTTAGGCAGGGAGGTCCTGATTGAGGAGGGGGTCTGCCAGACTTGCAGAGCCCCCTGAACCTGAGAGGGAAAGAATTGAAGAGTGGATCTGAGATCCCTAGTGGCAGCTTTAAACTCTTTTACCCAAGTTGGCTCAATAGCATGGCTGGGAAGCCCAGGGTTGCTATCCTGACTTTCTGCACATTTTGGGCATAAATGACCTGAAAATTCTCTAGGCAGCCCAGAGTGACAAGAGGAGCAAAACGCAATGGGGGAAATGGTCACCCCAGCCTCTTTGGTCTTGGGTCTAGCCCCTGACTCCAGTGGAGTAGACATGCTCACAGCGTCAGATATACACCACCAAATAAAACCACCCAGTAAAAGTGTTAAAGATTAAAGTTTCACCCCAGAAATGCCTAAAATCGGACTTATCTGGCCAGCGAAGGGTTAATCTGCTGAGAGGAGAGAAGGCTCGGTCCCTGCGTAGTATACTCGCTGAGAAAAACACCGCAAAATGGCTGCCGCGACGGGAGCCAATCAGAAAACGAGCGCGAAGTGGGCGCTCATGGGAAACGTAGTTTTCCTCAGAAGTACCCCTAAACAGTGCCCGAAGCCCCCCCAAACCCCAAACACACTGAATCTAGTCACCGGATGATAGAGCAGGGGAAGACCAACATAATGAGCCCTCTCTGAAGTTGCTGTGACAAGCGGTTCCAGAGAAACGTCCCACACTGTGAAATCCCATAGAGAGTAAAGGAGCAATGGCGTCTATGCGGGAAAAAGCGCGCTTAAAGGCGCGGAACACTAAATCTGAATAAAGTATACTAAAAGTAAAAAGTACACCAAACACACTTTTGACATAGAAAACATGAGAAAATAAGAACCCAATGCTCCAAAACCCAGGGAATACCACAAACATTGCATAAATACAAGCAATATAGATAAAAACACCCTATGAGTGCTCGAGTGCAGAAAGCTTAAACTCCCAAATACAAGCCCAGAGAAGGGACACTGTGGGGACAAGTGGACCTTCAGCACTCAAAGGGTGGCTCACCTTTCTGCAGGACTTCTGTCTTCAGGTAACCATGTTAAAAGGAGATTAACCAGAGGAAAATCCCCCCAGCAGGGAAGCTGCTTGACTCAAGCTGTTCCCTCTTCAGGGCATAAGGTCCACCAGAAAATCCCTGGAAGCTGCACTAGCCACTTTGGAGAGGGCAATTCACAGCCATGGTCACCCGCCTAATGGTGGTATTCCATATTTGAAAGAAAACAATAAAAAAACTAAAGTTGAATGAGAGATGTTCTCCGCCTGGTGTGCACAGCACACAGGAACAAATCAATCTGGCTTGGCTCTGGCCTGAAGGCAGCTTAAGTAGGAGGGGAGGCTCCACCCCCTGCATACATTTGAATGAATGTTCCTGCCTATTAAAGGGGCAGATCGCCTCCCAGTGTACCAGTGACCTGTATTGGACAACAGTGAAATCAAGATTTTCCCCCTCAGGGCTCAAGGTCCACAAAAAAGCACCTGGATACTGAGCTAGCCACATTGAAGGGCATTTGTCAGTCATGGTAATCCGCCTAATGGTGGTATTCCATATCTGACAGAAAATAAAAAAGAAACTAAAACTATAGCAGAACTGTTCTCCACCTGGTGTTGTCGCACCAAAAGAACAAATCATTCTGGAGCTAGTTGGCTAGCTGCACCCTGCATACATTTAGAGAAATGTTCCTGCCTACTTAAAGGGGCGGATCGCCTGCCAGAGTTACCAGTAACCAGTATTGGACGACAGAGAAAAAGGTATTTTTAACCCATGGAATGTTAGATACCTCCATCACATTGCAAAGCAATGTGTTGGAAACATCTAGTACTCAAATGATTAAGAGACCCATTTCAAATATTGAGAATGTCCTGTGATGCAGTTAATTTCCCCCACAATTGTTCCACTTTACGAGGTCCCTAACAGCTAAACATTGAAATAATTGAGTGCAAGGCTTTCCTATATTGTCAAACCAACCCATATTCTAAGATGTTACTATTATCTGACAAACCTTGTGGGTTGGCGCCCAGAAACACATCCTCAAAATTCATTTTGGGCATATATGGCAAGGACTGGATGTAGTTCCGGGCCTGGAAGATAAGACAAAGATAAAGCACAAAAATGAATGAAAGGAAGAAACAATTTTCAAAACAGAATGGACCCTGAAAGTTGTTATATTTTAGGATTATATATCTGAGATAGATAACCCCTTAAGGAACGGCCGCACACGCATGCGGCGGTTACTTAAGGACCACGAAGCTTTTTTTTTTTTTTTTTTTTTTAATTAGATTCTGGACTCCCCGAACGGCGTGCAGCCGCGTGAGGAGCCCAGAATTCCATGACGGTCCAGGACCATGATGGGTCCCTTAAGGGGTTTAATAGCAATTATTATGTTTTACCATGTCTAAGACCTAGTAAAAATCTAAAGACTGCATTGTGAAAGGCTGGAAAGGGTGTGTGTGGGGGGGGGGGGGGGTTGAGGGACTGTGTCAGAAAAATGACCCCATCAGCTGGAATGCAACCTGCAATGTATGTGTGTTGCCCTCACAGCCTCCAAAGACCTGCTTATGCAAATGAGCTAGTACTGGCCAGCAGTGAATGGTAGTTGAATAGAGAGAAATGTGGAATGTTGGAATCTGGCAGGTATGCTGGCCAGTGTTGGTCAATTTGCATATATTGACAAAACTAAATAGCTTAACCCTTTGAATGCCAGTGGGTATGCAAAACAATGCATTACACACCCATCTGGCTCTTAGAGAGCTAAACAATTGGCTTAAATTGTTAAACTATAGGTGCTTTCAAAATCCGTAATTTTATTACAAGACCGGAGGCTCCTATTACGCATCCTCTTTCTTTACTACAAAAAGAAAACTGTCCCTCAAACAGTATAACTCCTTCAGATGATCCTGAATCCTTCTATTGGGACTGCTCTTTTATAGAACCACTCGGTAGTAGTACATATGTAAAAGAAAAACAAAACAAGGGCACCCAATAGTGCCTATTATCATTACTGACACTTTCAGCAATTACTGGATATTATACTCATTGGTGGTCGTGAATGGTCTTATGTACAATTGCAACAAATCAGGCATGCAAGGAGATTTAAACCTGTCCCTGATAAGGTCTCCATAGTGATTTTATTAAGTTTTATATGGGTTTGTTCCCAATGTCAATTTTTTATTAAATATTTTGTATATCATAGCAGCTTTTTTTATCTCTATTTTTGCCCTCCAAAATTCCATGAGACTATTGAACTGAAGCTTCATCTTTACTATACAGACCTGAGCAGGGACAGGTTTAAAGTTCTTTGCATGCCTGATTTGTTGTGATTGTACACAAGTCCATTCACAACCACCAGTTTTGTGAGTATAATATCTATTAATTGCTGAAAGTGTCAATAACGATAATAGGCATTATTAGTGGCCCTTGTTTTATTTTTCTTTTACATCTTTCTTTACTAGAACCCTCAGCAGAAATGAGAAAACTTGTTTACAATACAAAAGAAAAACAGATAAGTATATGTTTTGTATAATATAATATCTCTAGAAACAATTTAAGGGCAGAATGTCCCAGACCCTATATTCCTAACAAAGTGTGTGACACCACAGAAACTGATCCTAGAGTATAAGCTGAGGAAGGATCACAAGAAAGGGATTGATGGATCTTTAAAACTATGTCAAGACAAAGTGTTTGATATTGTGGGTCCTATGACAAAATGTTTTGAATTATCAGAGGAAGCTTTAGCTACTAACTCACCTATTGATACCCTGCAAGTTAGATTCAAAAATCCATATGTTTGTTGGGCAATGCTAACTCAGGCTTGACATCAGAAACAAGCAGGGTAATCCTACTGAAAACGGACCCAAAATTGGCAGATATTTCATCTTCTAAAACAGGACTCTCTCTGCTCAAGGCCACTGTTTTGGGTCTTTTTTTTTTTTTTATAAAAGAAGTCTGTGCTGCAGCCACTTCTATGTTGATTGCGGTTACAGAGCTCCGTCTCTGCTCTCCTCCCTCCTCCGATGACAGAGGCTTCTGTCTGTAAGCTGGAGCGGTCTCATTGGCAGAGATCAATATCTAGTTAATGAGACCGCTCCAGCTTACTGACAGAAGCCTCCGTCATCGGAGGAAGGAGGAGAGCAGAGGCAGAGCGTCGGGCTGCAGTCTATATGGAAATGGCTGCAGCCCAGACTTTTGTCAGTTAAATTTAAACAAAATTAAACCTTAAAAAATAAATAACCTTTTCATGGTATTGGATAGGTCTCCTAACTATTTATGGGATGTTGTCCATAGGTGACACATCCACTTTAATAATTGATTTTTCCCCTCAAAGAGGGAAAACTTGGAAAGGAAGAAGCTCCAGAGAACAGTTTTGTTCTAGAACCTACGCAGGTAAGTCGGAGTTTTCAAAGGGGAAGATTCACTAAGCCGTGATAAAGAGGTGATAATTTCTCCAGTTCCTATGTTATTCTATGTAGCCTATTCACCAAGATCTCCAAAGCTGAAGAAATCTCAGTGATTAGGGTCCATAGAATAACATAGGAATTGGAGAAGTGATAAACTGAGGAAGTCATCTGCAATTTACCACCTCTTTATTACCACCATCACTGCTTAGTGAATTTCCATCTCCCCAAAAGTATCTTTACGAATGCTGACCCACATAGTGGGACTCCTGGAGTCATCTATACAAGCAATTTTTTATTATAGCGCTTTCCAAAGACTCAAAGATTAACATCTTCTCAAGGTTCTCGGATAAACAGATCTAGATTCCTTATCAATCAATGGGTTGGAAAGCGAAAGCAATATTAGGGATATTTTCAGACAGTTATAGAATTAGACAACTGTCTAATTGGGTTGGAGGAGCGAGATTTGGGGATCCAACTACAGGGGCAGATGGTGCCACTTAGAATAGGATATTGTAATAGCATACCTAGTTCCAGCATCTGTCCCGTCTGTGGCGCAGTAGCGTCGAAATATATAGGAGGCTTCCTTCCATGCATCACTTACTGTGCCGGGGCTGAGCGACCATGGGGATGAGATTGGGCGTCCGTGTCCTCTGGCTAGTTGTGGGTGACGCGGGCACAAGTCACCAGGTTGACGCATTGCGGTAGGATGCGTCATTAACCAGCACAAAGCGGCAGAATGATGCAGTGCTTGATTTTAAGCTTGAAGGCTGGGAGCTCCTCCCATCTACTTCCTGGGCTGGGGTTTTTAAGGGAGCTGAGCCTATCCTCAGTTGCGCTTGCATTGTTGTACAATACAGTTCTGTTCTCCTTGGGCTCTGTGTATGACCTGGCTTGTCTGACCATCCAAACTGGTGCTGACCTGTGGCTCTGTCTGTCAATTCTCCTGCCTTACCCTGTTTATAGTAGACACCCAATCTGGTGCAGACGTGTGGCTCTGGCTGACTATATGATCTGTGTATGACCCGGCTTGTATGATCATCCCATCAGTGCTAACCTGTGGCTCTGTCTAATTATCTCGCCTTACCTTGTTGATAGTAGACACCCAATCTGGTTCTGACCTGGGGCTCTGGTATATTTGATTAGACTGACTGCAGGTGAGAGTCAGGTATCACTTTCCGCTAGATGGACTGCAGGAGTGAGTCCAGCATCAGTTGCTATTATGGTACAGGCATGTGTCTGGTATCCATCTCACTGACCTGGGTTGGAGTATTTGAGTTCCTGTTCCTGCTGCTGTTCCTTTTCAAGCTTCAACTTCCAGTGACTTGGGCCTAGTTTCCAGCAGTGAGGTCTAGCTTTGGCAGCTTACTATTTCTGATCGTATTGCTCGCTTTACCTTGACCCTCTGCCCCTTTCGTTTGTATTACTGTGTATATCTTATCCTGAGTTGTTCATTAAATTGTTTTACTATACCGTACTGATTCCTGAATTGTTCTTGGGAAACCGTGACAGATATTCATATCAACTGTCTAGAACTAATAGCAGATTCTTTGGCTCTTAAACAACCAGACCAACAGTTTCATTCTTTTAAAAATGGACAATACTTCAGCTGTATGATGCATCAATTGTCTAGGTGGAACAAAGGAAAAAATTCTAACAGAATTGGGAAAGACTTTTTAGCACTTAAAACTTCAGGTAGAATATTTTCCAGATCTAGCCAATAAAGTAGCAGACTGGATGTTACACAAAGAGGTCTTTGCACAGATTTTAGAAATTTGGGGTCCATTTCTGCATCTCATTTGAATTGCTAAATTTCCCTGTTGGAGACCGGACCCACAAGCATTAGTGGTAGATACCTTCCTTCAATATTGTGAGGAGGGCATAAATTATGCTTTCCAGCCTTTCACATTGATTCCAGAATACTGCTTCACATCTAGAAGCAAAGAGTGACAACAGCCTGTGTGGTACCATTTTGGCCAACACAACCATGGCTTCCTCCACATCTGGAAATGATAATATATTATCTGCATTTAATCCCATCCTTCCCAGAACTTCTTACTGACCCATTTGGAAAACACCACAATCTATTAATATCAAACAACCTACAGCTTTAATTCTTTGAGTGCCAGAGGGGTATGGAACGCATTGCTTTGCAATGCTTTCCATACCTCTCTGACACTCAAATGGTTAAGTGTACTTAATTTCAGCGATTCCATATTTGGCAACTCAATTTAGTTATCAGATCGATCTCTTATTAGAGTCATGGTTCCCAGGTGCCCAATGTATTTACAATTCATCTTGGAAAGGATGGATTAACTGGTGCCTGGAACAGAACTTTGATCCCATATTACCGATCCAGTTGGGATAATTAATATCCTCTCTTTCCTTTACGATCAAGGAAACGATTATAGAACTATTAGCACTTAAAATGTAGCTATCTCAACAAGACATGCACTGACCAAAGGCATAACGATATGTAGACACCCTATCGTATGCAGACAGGCATTCAATTATCTAGACCACACAAACCTAGATACAGTACACTATGGAATTGTCATTGACATTTTGGAACTTTTAAAGGGGATGTATCACCTCAAAAAAAATGGTACTATATGTTTTGTTAATAAAGTAGTAGTATGAAAGCTGGGGTTGTTTTTCTAAAAGTAAGTACTTTTAAAGATATTGTCTACTTTCTGCTGTGCACTTCCGCATAATGGGCACTCGGAATCTTCAGCACAGCTCTTCTTCTCCTTCCACCTCCCTCCCAGCTGCCCCAGGGAGTGCGTTCACGTTGGTGTGGTGTGAATGGTTTCTATCGTTATATCAAGCTCCGGATAGCATTATACTGAGCTTGCTATAACAATAGAAGCCATTCACAACACACCAAAGGGAAGTGTGAAAGCGCTCCCTGGGGCAGGTGGGAGGAAAATTAGGCAGTGAGTAAGAGCTTTGCCGGTGGTTCAGCATGCTACATTATGCTGACCGACAAAGATTGAAGATAGTAAGTTCTTTTCCCTACTACTACTTTAGTAACAAAACATATGTTAAAAAAGTTTTTGAGGTGATACATCCCCTTTAAACTCTTGGCCTACTAATCAGAATGTACCTTTGAAACATTTATTGACAAAATTAACTATGCTTCTGTGTTTAATTCACTTAAAAAGGGTATGAGTGAATTTCATTACTTCTAGAACAACAAAATCAGCATCTATGACTGTTTTCTATCCATCTCTTCCAAACAAGTACGTGTGGTACAGCGTTTACAAAATTACAAAGTTAGGACTGCAAATTCACAACGTGATACTATTTCAACTATTAATTTCCTTTCATAAATCTCATCTCCCAGTATGGACATTTTATGCTTGCAGGCTGGGTCAGATGGATTATGCAGTCCACTGGTATAGATGTTAATAATCTTGGCAGTAATTTCCACAGAGGACTTATGGCTTCAAAAATATTCATGACTGGCGGCTGACTGGATGATATCCTTAAGGCAGCAGATTGGTCTATGGAATCTCCTTTCAAAACTTATTTCAAACATGTTACTCATGTTTCTTTGGATATTGCTAATCAGATTTAACTTGAACAATAGGCTCCTCCAATAACGTAATCAAATTAGATTTTCCTAACAGGAAAATGAAATTCAGGATTTTGTTAAAGACATTGAGGCAAAGATTATAGCTCCCTAATATCACCCGCCCTATCACATGGTGTTTTCTGTCTCTTTAAAGCCTGAATAATTAAGAGATCGAAAAACAACAGGAACTAGAATAGGAAGTTGAATTAATTTTTGGAAGTGTTTAAATGTTTTTCTATAATCATTGGGTTTTTGGTTGCAGTTTCAAAGAGAGGCAGTTACAATGATTGCAGTGCATTTTAAATGACAAGATGAGCACTGACTGAACAAGATGCTATCACAAACGCTCAAGTTATTTTATCTTTCTTTTGTATTGTAAACAAGTTTTCTCTTTGCTGCTGAGGGTTCTAGTAAAGAGAGAATGCATAATATCCACCTGTCTTTCATAAAACCCTGATTTTCCTTCACATTAGTTAGGAAAATCTTTAAATTTGTTTCAAAGTGATTTTCCATTTTAAATAGTATATAATGTTGCAATATTTTGTCAAGCACCTTTTACCTCAGAAAAACATTTGATTTCTTTGTTTTTAATATACAAGGAAGTTGATCATCTACCCTTTCTTCTCCACAATAAGGTCTTCCAACTTAATATTTGAGACACCACCAGACAGAATTTGTCTTGAACTGGTTATGAGTAAGATGCTGTGGTACAAAGATAAGCAGGTCATGTGTGTTAACATGCAATAAACAAGCAGTTAATGACCGACCAACCGCATGCATGGTAACAAGAATATTGATGTTTTACTCTTTTTAAGTCTCTCATTTCAGTACAGAGCTCAGATGTACAAATTATTTTCATGGGCCTAACACATTAAGAGCGATAAAAAGTAAAACAGTGGAGAAGTCGTTTTTGCCAATTAACTACGAAATGTAACAAATATAAAACCTACATTTATAGAAATGATGCATTGACTCAAGTGGTAATGAAGGAGGCAGAAGGGTAAGAAAGGTTGTTCCATCAAGTCACTTGCAACATAACAAATCAGGATGTTTGCTTACAAATGGCAAGATGGTGTAGGTTAAGGTGGACTGAAAAAGGTGACAAAAAAAAAAAAGTTTTATACATAAACTGAAAAAAGGCACATGAAAGAGGTCTGCACTAATAACCCTTTGAGTGCCAGAGGAGTACGGAATGCATTCCATACCCCTCTGGCACTCAAAGGGTTATAAGCAGGAAGAAATTGACCAAATGAAGGACTTACAGTTGACTGGGTGAGTGGCAAGTAAACAAGAGAAAGATTCTATAATGCATTCAAGCTCTCCCTTACCAGAAAGCAGAAAACTAAATTGACTATATTTTCACATGAAAAGCCACCCACGTACAGGGCTGGAAATTAATGGCTAACTGGAATTTCTCCTAGGCCATTATTTGGGCTGATAAGAAAGACTAGGCTTACTGCCTTAGTAAAGCAATGTTTTAGGTCATGATTATTATTATTATAGTTTTATCAGATTATTTGAAGCGGGTATTGGGCAGCTGTACTTGCCCACTACAAATCTGCCAAATTGAAGGGAAATTTTACGCTATCAAAAAGTGTTTACAGAAAAGTACTGTAGTTAGCTTTTCAAGTTAAACACCCTCACAACAAATAATATGCTTCAATAGTCCTAAATGATTCATATAGGCCAAGTGTCAAAGTGGAAAGTGAAGTCAGCTAGCAGTAGTATACAACAGAACAAATGCAAAAACTAAATAGATAACAGCCTGTTGTATGAAGGACACCTTCTTAGTTAAGTATTTCTGTTAATCAGTTGAAGGCCTCTTACTACTATTCAACACTTCAAACACTATGCATCAATGAGCAGTTTTTTTAACACTGGTGCCTGAATTCCAGCAACTATAAGTATGGCGCAAATATGGAGGAAACAAACAATCACAGTGGGCAAATAAATATTACTAATTACTTAAATGGTGATTTTAACCCACTTGAATGCTACAGAAGTCTCCAAAGCATTGTTTTATTTGTGTTGAAGAACTTTAAATAAATGCCACCTTACAGAAATGTTTTTCCCCCTATGGTGTTGTTTGTTTTCCCCAGAATTTCTACAGGTCTTCTCATCAAATCATACCAAAAAAAAGGAAAAACAGATACTGCAAATAAATAAATTCAGTGACCAGTTTTATTAATTTGTGGCATATGTTTGGTTTCTAACCAGTCCAAGAGAGGATCAGGCCATGCAAGATTGAGATGATATGCACATGCAACTAGACCAGTAGTTTTTGACACAACAGTCAGATCCATTAGGTAAGTGGTATTAGTCCCAAAGTAAACAGAATGTATGCACTTATATTTGTGGATGAATGCACCTTCTGTTTTTCCTTTCTTTGCTTGATGTTTGATCCTAAGTCCATTGTGAGAACCACTAGTTGAAGATGTAGTGGCAAAACACTGGAACACAGAGTAAACCGTTAAAGGGCTTCATGGGAGTAGTGTCATTTCCCAGGAGTATTTGTCACTGGACATTTTTTACTTGTGATCTACTGAAAAGTAAGTAGTCAGTATGACTGAATATCAAGATCACATACTGCTTTACATGAGATGCAACACAAGGCGCTCCAGTTTTGTTGCGTTTCTCATTAAATCAGCTTTTCTAATAGCAACTAGCATTGTGAATCAGTTCCACTAACTCATAGCTCAAGGATTCCTAATATTTTGATAGATAACAAAATAGCTATTGAATTATTTCATACAAATGTCATTTTAAAGCCAGACCATGATGAATTAATGAATGACTGGCAGGATGGATGCTCAATAATAGTAAATTAAATGAACTTACTGGAATCTATAATGAATAGTGAACAAGATAGCCAAGAGTAAAATTGACAAGTAGTATTGCTGGTGATTGGCTGAAAACATCCACAGTCAGTTTGGATTACTGGGACTCCCTGCCCACCCACAAGCCCTGCCCTCTCACCTCGTGACTGGGCATCCTGTTAATGAGATAAGAGGGAGGCGTTCCAGTCAGGCGCATGATCTGCTGCAGCTGATTAATATCTTAGGAGCCTTGTCAAGGGCTTAATAAACACAGTGCAGTGAAGGCAAGCGCACACAAATCTTACATACAACCTGCACCACACCCCACACAAGCAGAGCCTAATTACCGTTGGGGGATTATAACACAACATGCATGTATAGGGCAATTAGAACATACATTTGTAAATTGCTTCAAGGTAAGATAAGTCAAATTTTCTACCCAAGGGACATTTGCAATCATGTTCCATGATCAAGGAATATTAAACCTAATTAAACATATCTGCACATATTAATCACCCTACAAGTATCAGACCAGCCTTCAATGTTAAGCAGCAAAAAAAAAAAAAGGCATACATAAAAGCATCTCAGGTCTGAGACATAGCAGAAGTATCCAGTGTCACACAAGTGTTTATTCTCAGAGGGTGCAGGATGGTCATGCAATGGTTAAGTGTTAATAGTGCCTAGGGCTACTCTACTAAGAAAGGATTTCCAACTATCAACTTTATAAATTACATAACTCTCCTGTTGCATATATGGGACTTCTAGCACAGGAGTACTCATGGTAGCCTCGTTTAATAATAGGTTGCTATTTTAGAATTAAACTAACGAATTTACATTGTGTCCTTAACGCAAGATCCTACAATACATTAAAAAGAATCATTTTGTGTGGAGAAAAACAATGTTGTGCTCCAAGATAGCGTAGCATGCCACAGGAAGGGTTGCCTCCAGAGAGTCAAGTACCGCATCAGTGATGCAGTGGGAGGTGATACATTAGACGCAAAGTTAATGCCTAGGACATTTCAAGATCTCACTAATGTAGCATGCTGCTTAAGAGCAGAGTTTCCCAACCACAGTGCTCAAGCATCCAACACTTCAGGTTTTACAAATTTCAATACCTGAGCACAGGGATACTAATCAGAAAGACTGATCCTCTAATCACACACCAGTACTAAAGCAGTGAAATCGTGAAAACTTGCTCTGCTATGAGTATTTAAGGACCTTGGTTGCAATACGCTTGCTCTGCAGTTTCAGGGAACCTTGGGACATGGTAGCAAAAGGAATAAAGCAAATGTCTAAGGGAGTATAAAAGGCTGTGTAGACAACAATCACATATTGTATTTCCCTGTTCTAAAGACATATGCATGCACGGCATTCATTTTTTCTTTTTTGGTGTGTGTCTGCCACATTCAGAAGCATATGTACAAATGTCCCAGACACAGAAACAAACAGTCAATGAGGCAATATATATTTTATATTCATACAATTAATTTTTTTTTCATGATTTCTCCAGCTGCGTAAATAAGGGTACTCCCATTGCAGAGAGATCTCTTACTTTTTTTTGATGCAATACATCCATGGCCTGAAATTTTAGTTGGTACAGTAATCTATGGAAAGTTATTTTCATTGACAGTAGCTATCAATAGACTGCTGTAGTAACAGTACCACCATAACATTTCAGGCCATGGAGGTAATGTAACCAAAAAAAAAAAAAAAAAATCCAAGTAGTGGGAGTTAATCCTTGTTTTACCCAGATGGATAATCCCATATTCCTTTAAAATACAGCAAAACAAATGCACTGAATATTCCCGATGATAAAAATCCCACTGACTTTAATCCCTTAAGGACCGTGCAGTCCCAGGGTGGGGCGCTCGAGGACCAGGGCACATTATTTTGTCTTAAATATACGTGATCTGCGATCACAAAGTGGCGTGCAGCTGCTCTGCAATCACAAACTTCCTTGACGTGTCAGTTGTGGCGGTCCTGGCACATCATGCGTCCTTAAAGGGTTAATAAAGCACATGGTACAAGAAGTGTAAAAAGTAAATCGACAGATATTATGTACCATGTGTGGTCAAATGCAGTTCACAAAAGACACAACAGTGCAGGTTTTCAGGATATCCTTGCTTAAGCAAAAGTGAGCCAATTATAGTTGGTTGATTCACTTTTATTAAAGTAGAGATATCCTTGGGGGGGGGAGGTGAAGTACAGACTTTCTGCAGCTCTGGGGCTGTATATGTATAATCTGTAGGTATGCTACTGATGTAAAATGTCTTTGAATATGGGACATATTCAGGAAGATAAAGAGCAATTCTGGAGTAAACCAAATGAACCATATGGAAGAAGTAAAGAAATTCCCCAAAACATCCATTAAATTAGTGGGGTTTGTAACCCATTGAATGTTACGGATGTCTCCAACACATTATGAAGTAATGTTTTGTGACCTCTCTAGAATTCAAGGGGTTAACTACTGACTACTACAGAAATGCTTCGGAACCTCAGGTGTTACACTCCCACAGCTGCTCTCCCAATTCTGAGCTGTTTCGTAAAAGATGGAGTGAAGGCTGCTCAATTTTCAGCTTGATTGACAACTGGTTGCAATGGGGCTGCTAACTTTTCAAACCCCATAGCATCAGTGCGACTGTGAAGAGCTGAAAAGCCAGAAATGGAGCAGCCTTCACCCTACCCTTCAAGAAAGAGAGAGGGATTAGGAAAGGAGTCAGGGACTTAGTTTAGTACTGGGGGTTTACTGTTTCTTATTGTAAGTTCAAGTGTTCTTCCTGCTTCAGCTTTGAAAATACTGCCAGCAACTGTCATGTCCACCTATATGAACATGACATCCAAGACTGAAAAGAAAAAAATAATTAAGATTTTCTGGTCATAGTAGGATAAATGGGGCATTTATAGGTGTTTCTTCTCCTTAAAATCATTGGGAACTTTCACACATCTATGGATCACTTTGTTTGCTCCAAAATTCAGCTTGCTGAATACAACCCTGTGAGTTTTGGTACGTTTGAGAAGCATTTCTATGAGACCAGTGTGTATTATGTGTACATGGATGTAGAGGACACACAGTGACATGGACTCACAGCCTCCGAGGAGATTTTCTGCAGGAGCTCTTGCTCCGGGGTTCCGACCAGCCTCAAAATGAGCTTCAATTGATCAATATCTAATAATGGAGTATGAAGGAAAATGTGTGACAGACAATGCAGCTATCCACAAATGGGACAGGTATTAACAGGATGAAGAAGGTGAGAACTGCCCTCCTTTACAGGTTCAGGCCTGGCAGTAGACAAAAATTGACAGAAAGGATGGAAACAGTCTTTTTAAGCACTATTCCCAGTTTGATAGGTGAGGAATAAATAAATCCCTCTTCAAAGACAGAGGACATACAATAATCATACTCCTCAGACACTGAGAATAACATACCTCCCAACTGTCCCTCTTTCAGACCCAAATCCCTCTGTCCCTCTTTTCTACCCTTTTGTCCCTCTTTTCAGGAGATCAGAATGAGTAGTGTTTATTACATACTCCACAACAATATAACTCACATAAATGTGTAGTTAATCTTTAATATATGTGTTTATAAATTAATCTTTGTAAACAAAATACTTTGGTCTTGCTCTAAATAATTTATTCAGTTACACAAAGAGGAGCCGTAGGTCATGAAATAGCCTAAAAATTCTTGGTAATGCCCCGCCCACCAGCCACACCCCCATAAACACCACCTAAACCAAAAGTGTCCTTCTTTGGCCATTTGAAATGTTGGGAGGTATGGAACAACTAAATCGAATATGAACAAAAACAAAACAAACAGTAAATCACCAATGATATGGCCCTAAATGTTGATGATCAACAGCAATAACGAGGAGAGGCAAGCCAGTCTTCACCTGTTGGTGGTCTTGCCTAGCAGGAAGAAGAGATCACAATCTTGCTTTACTCAACTGAATGTGTTTCTTTATACAGTAAACAAAAAAAAACTAAAATAAACACTAGAAAAAATTTCACAAAAGACATGATTGTTTTGCCACAGACAGCAAATACTGCTTCACTTCTACATCAGTTACGAATGATAATGTACATCTGAGTTATCAGTACAGATCATACGCTACAATATCTATAAAAATTATATATGTCTGTGTGTATATATATATATATATATATATATATATATATATATATATAGATACATATAGATATATATGGTACAATCACAGTTAGCCTCCATATGACTGCTAAAACACATTCTAGATACTGGCCTGTTAAAGGACAGATAACACACGGCAGATCTCTTCTTGGCACACTTTCCTTACAAGGCATTTTTCAGTACTATAAATTAATTCTCATTATACTGAATGTATGTGATCACTCCTGTGACCGAGTTTTTCGGTTACTTGAAGAATAAACCATGCAAAGTTCAATTTCCTTCGGTCCTGGAAGAGTTACAACATGCTTACTCTGCTTTATATGTACAAGAGCACAAAAGGGTTGTACCCAGAAGAACAGAGCAGGAAATGCACAGTAAACCAACATCATAGGGCAGGAATAAAATTTGCACCGATTTAAATTGGGATTGTAAAGTTCTAGGACTCCAATGTATTGCCCCACTTAAAACGAGAATCTGGGTAGAATTTTTATTTCTCCTCTATGGTGCAGCAGTTGGTTTGAATCAGAATTCTTTCTCAGGACACTTAAGCTGTGCTTGAAGCAGAAATAAATGGCAGGAACCTAGGAAAAAAAAAAAAAGTACTTACAGATAAATTGTTTTCTCTGAATCCATGTGTAACATAGGAACATGTGTAAAGTATCCTCCACTAGGAGGGCAGGGCACTTGCCTTAAATTGCTCTCAAGGTGGAGACTTGCTCCCTGCTTCACTTTAGTCCCACTCAGTTTTAATGTATAGCAAAGTTCACAGAGAAAAAAAATTAAAAAAAAAAAAAGAAGCAATGCAAGAAAGGGAATTCCCTGAGCTAGAGAACCCAAGAGGACCTGCCCTACTCGGGATTCAAAAAACTTGTGCTCCACATGGACTAACAGAAAAGGATTTATAAAATACAAAAATCCTTTTTTCTCTTATGTCCAATATGGAATACTGGGACCCATGGGGATATACTAAAGCATGCACCAAGATTCCAGGGAGGGAAAAAGAAAAAACTGCCAAACACAGACCAGGTCTAAAAGAAAAACTGGAACGATATTAACTTCAGGTTTTCAAAGGACAACATAGGAAACCAACACACTCCTGGCAAAAAATAAAACCAAGAACTGTAGGATCTTCTGACCAAAAATGGCTTCAGTTGAAGCCAGCACATTTACACTGTAGTGTTTGACAAATGTGTGAAGATACGACCACGTATCCAACTTACACCAATGACTGGCAGGGGGCTGGATTTTGTAAGTCCTTGTGGAGTGAGCCGTGACCTGAAAGGGCATCGGTTTCTTCACGAACACATATGCCTGGCAAATTGTCGCCTCAATCCAAGAAGCCACTGTCATCATAGACACAGCCTGGGCCACTAAAGGGTTCCTCATGAGTGACAAAATAAAATAAATCAGATATTCAAAAAGGTTGTGTGCAATGAACATTGTACTTCAAACATCTATCAACATCCAAAAGGTGAAGCTCCTGCTCGTGTCGGATACAAGGAAATACAATTCCGGGTTAATATAAAACTCTAAGACAACATTACAGAGAAGCTCAATTGAGTCCACAAAACCATCCTATCAAGAGTGGAAGACCAGGAATAGAAGCTTACAAAATCAAACCCTGAAGTTTGGTTACCCACAAAACTGACAATAGCCAGTGGGAAAGTTAAAAAGCACAAAAACTAAAAACCGAGGCTCAAAAAGACCCTTCTGAAGCACTTCCAGCACAAGATTGAGAGGAACTCTGTATGTGAATAGGTAAAAGGACAGTATTGCCTGAAAATAATTTTATTTTATATTGTAGCCCTTAAAAAAACATTAAAAATGATATGAGTCTTAGCAAGTAAAGCATCCCATGGAGTGACGTCACTGCTCAAGCCTTTGGAATCCGGTCCCCAAACCGGCTGCGGCTCTTCAGCAGTGCCGAGATCACGATCTTTAAAAATAATTTCTTCATTGGAATGGTCTACAAAGTGTGCTTGCAAGCCACTAGATGGCAGACCTGGCTAAAACAGCCAGGAAAAAGGAACTTTACTTGCTAATATCTCCCAAACCATAAAGGTTAGGGAGATAAAGAAAAAAAAAAACAAAAAACATTAAAAACTATATGTCTTAAGAGCTACAATATAAAAAAAAACTTATTTTCAGGCAATACTATCCCTTTAACAGGGAGAAAACAGGATTTAAGTCTTACCCGTTAAATCCTTTTCTCTTAGTCCATACAGGTTACTGGTAACTCTGGAGGTGATCTACCCCTTTAAGTAGGCAGGAACAATTCTCTAAATGTATGCAGGGAGTGGAGCCTCCCTTCCCTCCTAGGCTGCAGCTAGCCAACCAGCTGCAGAATGATTTGAGACACTATTGACTAGATAGGAGAAGGGAAGAAGACTCCTGTGAGCATGACCCCGTAGGACCCCCATATTCTGCCACAGGAGAGCCCAGTATGGTCCCTTGACAGGGTGGGAGACCAGTAACCTGTATGGACTAAGAGAAAAGGATTTAACAGGTAAGACTAAAATCCTCTTTTCTCTGCCGTCCAATACAGGTTACTGGTAACTCTGGGATGTCCAACCATTGCATTTCCCAGAGGCGGGAAAAAGACAAGGACCAGGCGCAAGGCCCCCAAAGTCACCAGAACATCTATGAACCAACCGGTCAGAGATAGCCAAACAAACTGAAGTGTCAACGGACACTGAACAGGGGTAAAAACACCCCAGGAACTGTTACACAGCACGCTGAACTAGAGCCAACAGGGCTCAACAGTAAGGAAGCAACAAGTACCTAAGAAGAAGATCCTAGACAGGCAAAACTGCCTCCAGGACCTTCCTCCCAAAGCTGCCGTCAGCCAATGCCAGCACATCCACACGGTAGTGGTTTGAAAAGGTGTGCACAGAGGACCAAGTGGCCGCTTTGCACAGCTGATAAGCAGAAGCCTGATTCTTGTAAGCCCAAGAGGCCCCAATGGACCTGGTGGAATGAGCTGTGACCCGAAAGGGAATATGTTTATTCCTCAACTCGTAGGCCTTACAATTAGTGGACTTGATCCATGATGCAATAGTCACTTTGGATGCAGGTCTTCCTGCCCTAGGACTCTCAGGAATGACGAACAGAGCGCCAGACTTTCTGACAGATTCAGTGCGATGGACATAAAATTTGCGACAACGCACCACATGCAATAAGTGAAGATCTCTCTCCTTGTCAGAGGAGGCATTAGGGCAGAAAGAGGGCAACACAATCTCCTTGGAAACACCTTGGGCGAGAACTCTTTGGCGGCGCGAAGCACCACCTTATCCTTATGAAACTATGAAACCCAGATATGGTGTGATTACAGGAAACAGCTTGCAACTCCGCAAAACGGCGAACAGATACATTCGCTAGGAGAAAAGCCATCACGCCAATCTTCTCACATCAGACACCGTTAGTGACTCAACGGTCGACCCCCCCCGCAGAACGCGCCCAAAACCAATTTAGATCCCACTGAGGAGCGGGGCTCCGGAAGGGCAGGGCGAACATGAGCAATGCCCTGGAAGAAAACCTTGACATTAGGAAGGATAGCAACTAGAGTATAGCCGCCCGATCGTCCCTAACCTTAAGAAAAACTCAAACTGAGTCCCTTATCCACACCGTCCTGCAAGAAGTCTAGGACAGTAGGCAGATCAAAATCAAGGGACAGACCCTCATCAGCACACCAAGACACAAAGGTCGACCAGACACGGTGATAGATCTTGGAGGAAACAGGCTTACGGGCACTAAGCATAGTAGTCAGCACAGCAGAAGAAAAACCTTTCTTCCTTAAAATAGAGGATTCAACCTCCAGGCCGTCAAATTGAGCCGATGAACATCTTCCTTCCACAGATAACCCTGCAGAAGAAGATCCGTCCGGGATGGGAGCAGAAAGGGCTCCGCCACAGATAGAGTCAGAAGCTCCGGATACCAGGATTGACGAGGCCATCAGGATGACAGGACAACGTTCCATCTTCAGCTTCTGTAACACCCTTATCAACATTGGAATGGGAGGAAAGATGTAGGCCAGAGCGAATGTCCAAGGGATCGACATCACATCGACAGCTAGAGCCAGAGAGTCTCTCCACTGAGAGCAGAACACCGGAACCTTCCTGTTGTGTCTCGTCACCATCAGATCCATGTGGGACATCCCCCACCTTTGAACAAGTAGTTGAAACACCTCTGGATGTAACTCCCACTCTCCGCTGTCCACTGTGTGATGACTGAGGAAATCTGCAATGACGTTGTCTAAGCCTGGAATGTGCACTGCGGAAATGACAGGAACATGAACCTCTGCCCAGGACAAAATGGCCTTGACCTCTAACCAACCGGCGAGACTTCTTGTTCCGCCCTGTCTGTTAATGTAGGCCATTGCCGTGGTGTTGTCGGACTCCACTCGGACTGGACAGTCCTCCAGTTGAGACACTCAATGATGTAGAGCATGAAATATCCTCGAAGTTCCAAGATGTTGATTGGGAGAAGGGACTCCTCCATGGACCACTTCCCCTGAGCGCTGAAGCGACCCAGAACAGCTCCCCAGCCCAAGAGGCTGGCATCCATCATGACCGTGGTCCAGTACGGAATCAGAAAGGATCTCCCTTTCAGCAGATTGGAAAGGTCCAGCCACCACTCCAAGCTCAGCTCCAAATGAGGGGGAAGGGACAAACCTCTGGAGTTCCCTGGTGTGCGCCATAGAAAATGGAACTGCTTCTATCGTGGAAATGAACTTTCCCACCAGAGAAGACAACCTCAGAACTGGGACCAGAGCCTGAGACAGAATCGCTGAAACCCTGTGGGCAATTTGATGAGCTACCTCATCCGGTAGAAACACCATGCTACTCTGAGTGTCGAATAGAAGACCCATGAAGATCAGTTGCTAGGATGGAACAAGATCCGACTTGTGCAAGTTGACAATCCATCCGTGATGGGTGAGGACTTGGATGCAGGTCTGAACCTGCTGATGAAGAAGGTCCACAGGTGTGGCTTTCAAAAACAAGTCGTCCATGTAAGGAGTCACTCTGATGCCATCCCAATGGAGAACGGATATCAAGGCTCCTAGAACACGTTGGAAAACCTGAGGAGCCGTCGTCAGACCAAATGGAAGAGCTGAGAACCGAAAATGTCCTCTTTTGCAGGCAAACCGCATGTACCACCTGCTCTCCTGATGAATTGGGATGTGTAAATACGCATCCTGAAGGTCCAGAGAAGCAAAGAACTCCCCCAGAGACATGGCAGCAATCACTGTGCGCAGAGACTCCTGACGATAGTGAGTCTTGTTTACAAAGGAATTTAGATCCTTCAAATACAAAATAGGGTGACATCCGCCATCCTTTTGGGCTACCACAAAGAGGTTTGAGTAAAACCCCGAACTCCTGTCTGAAGGAGGCACTGGCCCAAGGACATCCTTGTCCAGAAGAGCCTGAACAGCACCGTTGAACAGATGGCGTTTCTTGGTGTCCTGAGGAGTACGAGGAAGAAAAAAGCAAAAAGGAGGAAGAGAATAGAAAAGGATCTTGTATCCCTCTGACACCACCTGTAAAACCCATGGGTCCGTCACAGAATCCTCCCAAATTCTGCGAAAGAGTCGCAGACGACCATCCACAGCAGGATGCAGACCCGGGTTCGGCGAGTCATGCATGAAACGTGTGTACACTTAAAAAACACTAACCCAGTAGGGAAAGTGCCAGAAAACCTCCAAAAAACATGCCAAACTAGCAGACAAAGGGTTAAGTTACCACATAAACCTGCTCCAAATACCCAACACACATACAAATATACCCAATTGAGTGCAGGAGTGCACAATGAGAACTCCCAAACACAACCCCTGTGCAGAGGGGCACTGTGGGAAAAAGTGGACCTGCAGCACTCAAAGGGTAGCTCACCTTTCCTGCAGATCTTCTGTCTTCAGATTACCACGCAGCAAGAATTACCTCAGTGGGTAATCCCTGGGGAAGCACTTGTAATCAAGATTTTCCCCCTCAGGGCTTAAGGTCCACCAAAAAGCACCTGGATACTGAGCTAGCCACATTGTCAGTCATGGTAATCCGCCTAATGATGGTATTCCATATCCGACAGAAAATAAAAAAAAAAAAGAAACTAAAACTATAGAAGAATGTTCTCCACCTGGTGTTGTCGCACCGAGGAACAAATCATTCTGGAGATGGTTGGCTAGCTGCAGCCTAGAAGGGAAGGGAGGCTCCACCCCCTGCATACATTCAGAGAAATGTTCCTGCCTACTTAAAGGGGCGGATCGCCTCCCAGAGTTACCAGTAACCTGTATTGGACGACAGAGAAAGGGAGAGTAAGTCTATGAGATACCCTCCTGAAATCACCCAGAAAACCCCATGATCCACCATGGAAAAGGCCTATGGACTGTGCAACTAACAACCTCCTATTGCTTGAGGCGGACCAGACCCCAATGAGGAGGTGTTTGTCAGTTTTGGGCTTCTGAGCAGGCTTTTTGACCGTTAAGGCCTGCTTGGGTTTTGGGGTTGGGCATGCCTGGGCCTCTGTAGGAAGAGGTTCCCTGGTCACAAACCCATAGTGGTTGGGGTAACGAAAATCACTAGTCTTATGTAGAAAAAACGAATGCTTAGGAGTAACTGGAGGCAATAAAGTACTTTGTTGTTATAACCTCCAGCTCAGGGCTGGCCACCTGCTTACCCATGAACGGAAGGGACACTAAAGACTTCTTATAAGACTGGTCAGTCGACCAGATCTTGCGCCACAGCCACACAAAAAGCAGAGGCTTTTCAAATAAAAAAAATTAATGGCCATTTCTGCAAAATACTTATTAGCCACAAGAATTTGAAAGATAGCCATAACAATATCCTTCTTACCGTGAAGGAAAAAAATATTTGATCCCCTGTTGATTTTGTACGTTTGCCCACTGACAAAGAAACGCTCAGTCTATAATTTTAATGGCAGGTTTATCTGAACAGTAAGAGACAGAATAACAAAAAAAATCCTGAAAAACGCATTTCAAAAAAGTTATAAATTGATTTTCATTTTACTGAGAGAAATAAGTATTTGACCCCCTATCAATCAGCAAGATTACTGGCTCCCAGGTGTCTTTTATACAGGGAACAAGCTGAGATTAGGAACACTCTCTTAAAGGGAGCGCTTCTAATCTCAGATTGTTACCTGTATAAAAGACACCCGTCCACGGAAGCAATCAATCAGATTCCAAACCTTCCACCATGGCCAAGACCAAAGAGCTGTCCAAGGATGTCAGTGACAAGATTGCAGACCTACACAAGGCTGGAATGGGCTACAAGACCATCGCCAAGCAGCTTGGTGAGAAGGTGACAATAGTTGGTGCGATTATTCGCGAATGGAAGAAACACAAAATAACTGTCAATCTCCATCTGTCTGGGGCTCCATGCAAGATCTCACCTCATGGAGTTTCAATGCATGAGAATGGTGAGGAACCAGCCCAGAACTACATGGGAGGTTGCGTGGGGGCTCGAGGACAAGAGTACCAAAAGAATCCCTAAGAAGACTGATCTGGTATGATGAACAATAGGTTAAAGTATTCTTGGTTGTCTTAGTCCTCATCTTCCTTATGTCTCAGTTTGGGTCAGACACAGCCAAGAGACCACTTAAGATATCGGGCAGAACAGAAAATTAGAGGAAAAGTATTTATATAAAGTTAAAATTACTTGTTTGACTGAAAAGGGTTAACATGGTATGCAACGAAGGAGAGAACAGCTCATGCATAACATGTTGAGTCCAAAAAGGAAGAGGTAACGTGTAGGACCACCTTTTCCCATTCTCTAAAGCCTTGGAAAAACTGGTTTGTGGGTAGTGTAGTTTCTTTTCATGAAAATAATGCAGTGGCTCTCCTGCTGTCACACAAGTGCACCACAATATGGGGGAGGGGTGCAGGGTCCCTCGGGGCACCTCTATGTAATACTTAAAGACAGTAAGTCTCCCTGAACCCACTGGAATGCAACCAGTGGCATAGAAAGTCCCAGACACTCATCCACATTACAAACTAATATGGCCAAAGCTAGTGCCGGTTTTTAACCCCTTACCAAACTTTTTTCCCCATTATTTCCTATGACTTCCTGGACGTACATGTACGTCCATTGTCAGGATGGGGTTAAAGGCACCGCAAACCCCCTACACACCCACACACATGCACACAAGAAAGAGGAGGGGGGAAGAGAGGAAGAAAGAAAGGGGGGGAAGTGCATTTAAAACTAGTTAAAAGATAGAAACTGAAATAAAAGATGTAATAAAAGGTTAAAATGAATAAAACTGAATGAAACTGCAGTAATAAAAGGGAGAGGGACATACAATTACAGACTACCAGTCTAGCCAAAATACCACAGATAATGGGAGATAACCAGTCCTGTGCATTCTGAATGCAAGCAGGATTTTCCTTTTCAATGTCCTATATATCTTACAAGGATCTGCTCAAGTCAGATAAGCAGAAAATCAAGAGGAGAAGGCCGATAATGCAAGCCATCCACAAACAGACAACTTTGTGTGCACTCTGGTCCCAAGTGACAATGGAGACCAGAGAAAGGAGCCTGCCTGCCTGCCTGTCTGTCTAAAGGACAAGACCAAAAAAAAGATAATCTTTGTTTTGACCCATCTCCTTTGATGGTCATTTTTAAAACGGAGCTATTCAGGTGGGGGTAACGTGCAAGTGCCCTGCATTCCTGCAGGAGGATAGCTTACCCCATTTTTTCTGTGTTCTACATTACAGCAAGCTCCGTTTACCATGCTACTGAGCTTGCAACCTCAGTAGCCTGGTAAACGGAACTTGCTGTAACGTTAGCCCACATAAATGCCACCATGAAGGGAAGCGTGAAGTCCTGCGGCGTTGTGCAGCCCAACACTGAAGTGCCCCGTTATAAGACTTAATATCCTCAATACCAGGTAAGAAAACAAAAAACAAACTGAACTTAGTTTTACGAGGTAAAGCATATGGACACAAGATTGTTGAATGTGAATGTTCCCCTTTAACCATAGCACTGTTAATGATTCTCTATATAATCTTTTACATTACTTCCATTATGTATAATGAATGTCCATTTGCCATGTTAAAGTTTATTGGTCCTCCTATAAGTGTGTAATAGTTATATATGTCATACGTGTATACTCTGTCTTAATAATAGACAATTCCTTTATTTGTATGGAGTCAGTGAAGGCACCTTATTGTCGCACTGTTTTATCACCATCATACGGATATGCAATAATCATGGGCATGTTGGGTGGTCTCTCCCACCATGGGTGATATGATGACCTGTTCATTTTAGCGTTGGGCGTCCAATGCATGAATAAGCAATGTGATAGTTTGTTGGTGTTGTTTTTGACACAATTGCTTCAGTTGCGTCCTTATACATATGGGCCTTCATTTTATGAAGGGTTTGATTATGTTTCAAGGTGTTTTTTTATACAGCACTATTTAACCCATTGAGGACTACAAAGAAGAGCAACGCATTCACTATAGCCCCCTCTCTAACAGAGTACCACACAGGTATCCAACGCATTGCTTGGCAATGTGTTGGATACCTCTCTGGCACTCAAAGGTTTAAAGGGAAATGCACACCAGCGATGAGCATGGGATAGTGATAGGCTCATGTTCATTGCCTCGGTCTATTCCACTGCACTCATGCGTGGGCAAGGCAGATGCTGTATGGACGGAGACATAAGTTTACAGACTCTACTACTGGGCACGGTTTTGACATTGTTGTAGTGTTGGTGGTCCTGGGCACCATTTCAGTGCAGACTTACATAATGCAGTCATAGTGTGTTGCACAGTGGAACGTATGTGGCTCTCTGGTACTCAAAGGGTGGTTATGTTAGATTTGCCATTTAAAGGGATAGTAATGTTTACAAAAAGCAGCAGCTCAGATCATGTGTTATACTGAATAGTACGGATGTCTGAGGCACTCAAAGTTCATAACATGATCGTTAAGCTGTAATCGTATGATGAGTTTTACCCCTCCCAATCCTTTATCCCAACATCAGCAAATCTCGCTCAGATCTGAGAAAGGATCATGATGAGGGACAATCTTCAGTCAGTATTAGGAAAAACCTGATCTTCATCAAAGAGGGCAAGTTTTTTCTTATATTGACATAAGGAAGATTGCCCCTCGTTGTGATATGTCTGGTCAAGCGACTGGACTTCAGATCGGAGGGGAGGTGCCTTCAGAACGGGAAAAGGAGCGGAGGAGTAAAACTATGAAGTTATGAACTTCGAGAGCCTCAGACATCAGGACTATTCAGTATAACAAATTATCTGAGCTGCTTTGTTGTAAACATTACTAACCCTTTAAGGGTTAAATCATAGTATAATTTGTAGGGTACGTGTAAAATCCAGTATATGAGAAAGACATTATAGCATATTAACAAATCACTCTTCATTTCTTTAACCACCCTTTGAGTGCCAGAGAGCAAGCTCCGTTCCACTAGGGCTATGACAGACTGCTGCCTCTTCCTCACAAGCTGTATACTTGCCACAAGAGGTGGTAAAGCCATGGTCCTACTGGTAACTCACCGTTACCTATATAGTTGGGTAAAATACATAAAAAGGACTGCTGCCTGTTGGACGCTCACACAGTGCTACATTACCTAAGAATCAGTCACAGGGAAACATAACTGCTTTAACCCTTTTAGTGTCAAAGGGGTTTGCAATGCATTTCAAAGCAATGCAGTGTGTAACCCTCTGCCAGTGAAAGGCGTTAATGAGCTGTTATAAGGTGTGTCAGCCCCAATCTCCACCATTACCCCTCCCATGTGAGCTCCGGCTTGGGCTGCTAGCCCTACATCCTGGCCAATGTACAATGTAGTAATATAAATCTGTAGAACAAAATGTACATCTATTCTACAGCATTTATGTGTGAGGGGTCTGTGTGCATGTGTGCTCGCATGTGGCCCTATGTTTGTGAAGCAAAATAGTAAGGACGGGGAAAGTCCATCCACAGGGAACAGTGATGGCATAGAAAGTCCTTGCAGATATTTTGACAGCACTACCCAGTGCCCACTCCTGTCAAAATCATGACCCTCTGTGTCCCCTGCTTAGGCTGAATGGACGAGGTATGCATTATCTCCTATGCTTTTTTTTTTTTTTTTTTTTTTTTCTTCCCTTGCTATTTCCTTCTTTACATTTGCAGTTAACCACATTGGCTGTGATCTACTACTTTCTTATTTTTCTCTCCACTGGTATATACTGTTGGGTACATTTCTGCAACTTAAATTTGAATCCTGACCATTTTTCCTCAGCATTTCTGCCTTTAAATAATTTATCCCAGTCTATGTGTTGCATTGATGCACTTAACATTTTGAAGTTAGCTTTTTTAAAATCAAGAGTTTTGGTTGAACAGATACAGTTTTTGCTTTGCCAAACTGATCTCAATTGTAACCATGTTGTGATCACAGTTTTCCAAATGTTCACCTACCTTAACACTGTATACGAAATCTATGTTATTCGTTATCACTAGGTCCAATACATTGTTATTTCTTGTTGGCACTTCCAATATTTGTGACATGTAGCTTTCCTGAAGCATGCTCACAAACCTGCTTCCCTTAGCACTTTGACAGGTATCATTTGTCCAGCTGACATTCAGATAGTTAAAGGGACAGTAATGTCAGAAAAAAAGTATTATATGGTAGATACAATTGAAAGAGTTCTTGCACTTATTTGTATCTCTCAAACCTTTATGGTTTGAGAGATATAGTAAAATAAAGTTCTTCACTCCCTCCCCTTTCTGCTTGATGATCTGTAAAGTTGTCAGAAGTAGATTCTGGTTCCTGGATCAGACAGAGACTCTTCAGCAGCGCCGACATAGTGATACCTAAAAATAAACACTTCATCAGAACAGTCTACAATGTGTGCCTGGCTTGCAAGCACAGGTTGTAGACCATTCCGATTAAGTATTTATCTTTAGATAGCGTTCTATTGGCACTGCTGAAGAGCCACATCTGGTCAAGTGACCAGAATCTGCTTCTGACAGCTTTACAGCTCGTCAAGCAGAAAGGGTAGGGAGCGAAAAACTTTATTTTTCTATATCTCTCAAACCATAACGGTTTGAGAGATTCAAATAAGTGCAAGTACTCTTTTTTAATTGTATCTACCATATAGTTAATACTCTTTTTCTCTAACATTACTATTGCTTTAAAATCTCCCATAATTATAGTATGCCCAAACTGCGCAGCTTTCCTCATTTGCAATAGACGTTGGGCCTCAATTGTGAGGTGTACCCACTGATTTTGTATTCAGAAAGGATATCTTGTTTTAGCCCATAGACCGGTAAATCCTGAATAATTGCCACAGGATTGCTATGGTTCACGGAACAAACGGCTGCACCCTCATAGCAGATGTAAGACTATATTTTAGATCTCAGAAATCTGAAGTTTTAGAGATGCTACCATGATGTACACATAGTATATTTCAGTGTGTACTGGATTTTGGTCTGCGGACCGGACGGCTCGTCTGGAGAGCCGAAATAACAGTGCATACAAAGGAAATCTTTACGACAACAGTCTACAAAATGGGCAGTCCACAGACCAAAATCCAAGTCTGACAGATAGAGCGGTGATGTGCCTAAAAGGGGCGGGAGGGGTAAGCTTTACATCAAGATTACTGTTAAACTAGGAAAGTTACTGCAAAAAGACTTGTATCGTTTGGTTTAATTTATTTAATACCTACAATATTCTAGCTTCCATAAAGGAAGTGTTACTATCCCTTTAAAGTTTAATAGTAAACAATGTAAAACGCCACTGGGCCCAGAACTGAACAAGGATGTACTCAGAAAAAACTGTGAATCAGTTAGTAAAGTTACCCCATATATAAGCATTAGAAACCTAGACTTTGAGAGCAAACAAGAATAATTCAGCCCATCTACTCTGGTCATTACATCTTTCAATCAGTTCTCTTAAAGCAAAGGTTGCTCCGGTGAGAAAACATACTTCAAATGATCCTGGGAGAATTCCTTGTGCCATTTTAGAGCCATATTTCACTAGGAATCAAAAGCCTAGGAAAGCAGAAGATGACTCCTGGGTGAAGATGCACTGTGTGATAAATATGTGATAAAGAGGGGTAATAAACTTTCCAGTTCCTATGTTATTATATGGAGCCTATGCACAACATCTCTCAAACTGGACCTATCAGTGCATATGCTAAGGCAGAGTAACATTTATCATACTGAAGGACCACTTTAATCAATGGGCAAAGTGGGCATTTGCCCAGGGCCCTCCGTCAACAAGGGGTCCACTGCTGGAGTCTGTTTTGGTGTCCTAGGGGGGCCATCGCCTGTGTACTCTTTTGCCACCATTATATAACAGATTAGGTCGCCTGCACTACTTCTGTAAGAGCAAGGTAATGTGGCTGGTTGGGCTGATGCCAGAGTTATCTATCGCATTAAAAAGAGAAGTTAAGCAGACAGTACTTCCTTCCCACCAACTAGGAACCATATAGGGTAGCATGTCAAAAAAAAGGCAGCCCATAGCTATTAACCGCCTTGAGGAGAAAAAAAGAAGTGCAACGTATTGCAAAGCAATATGCTGCACACCTCTCTGATCCTCAAGGGGTTACTCCATGGCCCAGTGATATATGCTGCAAAGTCGTGATGGGCATTTCTAATGCCTGACCCCTTTGCTAGATGCTTTCTCCATGCAATGTGTATATTGTATAAGTGTGAATAAGAGTTAGAGAGAGTGAGAGAGAGAGAGAGAGAGAGACAGAGAGAGAGACACAGAGAGAGAGAAACAGAGACAAAGAGAGAGAGACAGAGAGAGAGAGAGAGAGAGAGAGAGACAGAGACACACAGAGAGAGACACAGAGAGAGAGAGAGACACAGAGAGAGAGAGAGACACAGAGAGAAAGAGAGACACAGAGAGAGAGAGACAGAGAGACCGAGCGAGACACAGAGAGACCGAGCGAGAGACCGAGAGAGAGACCGAGAGAGAGACCGAGAGAGAGACCGAGAGAGAGACCGAGAGAGAGACCGAGAGAGAGAGACCGAGAGTGAGAGAGACCGAGAGTGAGAGAGACCGAGAGTGAGAGAGACAGACAGTGAGAGAGACAGACAGTGAGAGAGACAGACAGTGAGAGAGACAGACAGTGAGAGAGAGAGACAGTGAGAGAGAGAGACAGTGAGAGAGAGACAGACAGTGAGAGAGAGACAGAGAGAGAGACAGAGAGAGAGACACAGAGAGAGAGAAACAGAGACAAAGAGAGAGAGAGAGAGAGAGAGAGAGAGAGAGAGAGAGAGAGACACAGAGACACACAGAGAGAGACACAGAGAGAGAGAGAGACACAGAGAGAAAGAGAGACACAGAGAGAGAGAGACAGAGAGACCGAGCGAGACACAGAGAGACCGAGCGAGAGACCGAGCGAGAGACCGAGAGTGAGAGAGACCGAGAGTGAGAGAGACCGAGAGTGAGAGAGACAGACAGTGAGAGAGACAGACAGTGAGAGAGACAGACAGTGAGAGAGACAGACAGTGAGAGAGACAGACAGTGAGAGAGACAGACAGTGAGAGAGACAGACAGTGAGAGAGAGACAGACAGTGAGAGAGACAGACAGTGAGAGAGAGACAGACAGTGAGAGAGAGACAGACAGTGAGAGAGAGACAGACAGTGAGAGAGAGACAGACAGTGAGAGAGAGACAGACAGTGAGAGAGAGACAGACAGTGAGAGAGAGACAGACAGTGAGAGAGACAGACAGTGAGAGAGACAGACAGTGAGAGAGACAGACAGTGAGAGAGACAGACAGTGAGAGAGAGAGTGAGAGAGACACAGGGTGAGAGAGAGACACAGAGTGAGAGAGAGAGACACAGAGTGAGAGAGAGAGACACAGGGTGAGAGAGAGACAGACAGTGAGAGAGAGACAGACAGTGAGAGAGAGACAGTGAGAGAGAGAGTGAGAGAGACACAGGGTGAGAGAGAGACACAGAGTGAGAGAGAGAGAGACACAGAGTGAGAGAGAGAGAGACACAGAGTGAGAGAGAGAGACACAGGGTGAGAGAGAGACACAGGGTGAGAGAGAGACACAGGGTGAGAGAGAGAGACACAGGGTGAGAGAGAGAGACACAGGGTGAGAGAGAGAGACAGAGTGAGTGAGAGAGAGAGAGAGAGACAGAGTGAGAGTGTTGTATGTGTGTGTTCTCCAACACAGGTACATAGACATAAGAATGTCTAATGCTTACACAAATATTTGTTTTTCATATTGCCCCCTTTTTAGAACGTCAAAATATCTACTTGAAATAAAATTTTCTGTAGCTTCCTCAAAAACAGAAGTCGTCCTTCTCTTGTGGTGGTATTCCTAGTATAGCACCATTCCAATCGCAAGTTTTGTAGTATCCATAGTATAGTACCATTTCAAATGTAAGCTCTGTGGGATCCCTAGTGTTGCATAATTTGAATTATACACTCTATGGTATCATGAGAATAGCTGTATAACAATTTATGTTATGCTTTAGGTAATCCCTAGTGTAGCTCAATTTGAATTGTACACTCTGTGGTATCAATAGAGTAGATATATATCAGTTGTACGCTTTGTGGTATAAGTAGTATAGCTCCATTTCAATAACATCAGGCAGGAGTGGGGTCAAAATTGCAAGTGCATTAAAAAGATGGGGGAGGGCCCTGCCATAGCACTTGTCCTAGGCCCCATGGTTTCTGATGGTAGTGGATATGTCAGCATGCCTTGTGTTGTGTCCGCCTTCTCGCACAGGCGGCCCCTCTTTGTTGGAATCATGTATTGCATCATGCAAATTATTATTATTATTTTTTTTTTTTTCTTTTTTTAACGAGTAGCATTGTATGGGGCCCTCACTAGTATGCAATTTGCCTAGGGCCAACTAGTCTCAACCATTTTAACGTCAGAGAGGTATGCAACACATTGCAAAGCAATGTGTTACATATCCCTCTGGCACTCAAAGGGTTAAATCAATCCTATGATACTAGAGTTTTATCTTCTCTTTAACACCCCTTAGTGCATAAACCCCCTGGTCTGCAGAAGCCAGCATTTAACGGCAGTGTCTCCCCATATACTTCTGCAGTAGTCATGATGGAGGTGTTCTTGGCTCCGAGGAGGCAGCGAGGCGCTGGGTGACAGTTTGTCACCCAGCCGCCTCACCTGCTGTCCTGGAGCTGGGAGCACATACAGGCTGTCAGCCTTCCAGAGCGGAGCAGCCCATTCTGCGAGTCCCTACTGCGCATGTGTGGTTACGCACACAGTGAGCAACGCATTCTAGGTCTTTATGTTATAGGATATATATTTATTACAAGTCAATTGCATAAGAAGAATTCCCACTGGAGATAGTTGGGTATATTTTGATCCACTGTGTCCTGCAAGTGCTGATTTTTCCCCCCGTTCTATCCATCTTGCTGTGTTCACAATTTCTACTTTTATTTTATACCTCTTTTAAGTGAGGACTGTCTATGGGCTGTAATCAAAAAATAAAATTTTATTATTTTATTACGATTCCATACACTAATGTAGTACCCTCGTATATGGGGTTTAATTTTTATAAGAAATGCTGGTTAAGTTAATTGGTTGAGACTTTAGTATGTTTAAAATGTTTCACGTTATTTTTCTATAAAAGGTTTTTCAGTTTATATTACCATTTAATTAATGCGTCGGACTATTTCTTTCATTGGAAATGTGCCCAGACCTTAAATATGGGATGTACTCTTTAAAGGGATAGTAATGGTTAATTTTAAGTTGATTTAATATTGTAGACATTAAAAAAAGGTTAACATCAATGTAAGTCTTATCTCTCAAACCTTTATGGTTTGAGAGATATAACTTGCTAAAGTTACCTTTTCTTGGATGTTTCACTCAAGTCTGCTATCTAGCTGACAGCTGCAGATTCCAGTCATTTGACCAGACAGAGGCTACTCAGCGGAGCTGAAATCACGCTATTTAGAAATAAATACTTCATTGGAACAGCTTACAAAGTATGCTTGCAAACCAGGCACACTTTGTAGACCGTTCCAAATTAAGTATTTTTCTTTAGATATCATTATATCTGCTTTTGACAGCTTTACAGCTTGTCAAGCAGAAAGGGGAGGGAGCGGAGAATTTTATTTTCCTATATCTCTTAAACCATAAAGGTTAGAGCGATAGGAATAAGTGCAAGCACTCTCTTTTAATTTTATCTACCATATAGTTAGTACTTTTTTTCTGACATTACTATCCCTTTAAGCAATCACAGCCATTAGACCATTATTTAAATCTGCACTGATCACGTTTAGATATACATGTTGTCTGTGATGTAAATAAACACTCAAAGGCTTTCTGCCAGAAGAAGAGATTAGACACTGATTAAATCTGCATATATTACCATTCATACACTGACTCTCTACAGAAGATTTTAAGAGATGACGAAAACCTAGGCAGGAAAAAGAAAGAGAAAAAGGAAGCTTTAGTAGCCAGAAAATATAGCAGAAAGGATGAACAGAGAACAATTGCCACTGACTTATGTCAAATATGCTACATGGTTATCATGATTACATAACAATCAAGAACAATAAAAATTAACATACAATCTGAATGAGCAAGAAAAAACGCATAAAGGAGAGTACTGCTATAAATCCAACCCAACATCCCTTCTAAAGGGTTAAAAATAAAGAATTGGCTGTTTTCAGTGGCTGTTATAGATGAATCGTACCATTCAGATTGTATATTTGAAAAATTTGTTGAGACACAAGGCACTCTGCAGGTGCAAAAAGCCTAATTAAAACATACACCAGCATGGGCGGACTGACAGGACCCAGGGCCCCTGGTCCAAAAAGAGGTCTAGGTCCCCTGCCCAATGACATCACTGGCCCCTCTCCCAATGACATAATTGGCCCCACCCTATTACATCATTGGCCCTACCCCAGGCCATTCAGTACCCCCACCAGGCCCATCCAGTAACACCACCAAGCCATCCATTACCTCCCCCCAGGCCATCCAGTAGCCCCCTACAAGCCATACCCACCCAGGCCATCCATTACCCCCACAAGCCATCCATTACCCCCACAAGCCATCCAGTATCCCACCAGGCCATCCATTACCTCCACAAGCCATCCAGTACCCCGCCAGGTCATCATTACCTCCACAAGCCATCCAATACGCCACAAGCTATCAAGTACCCCACCAGGCCATCCATTAAGCCTACAAGCCATCCATTAAGCCTACAAGCCATCCATTAACCCTACAAGCCATCCAGTACCCCCACAAGCCATCCAGTACCCCCAGAAGCCATCCTACAAGCCATGCAGTACCCTCCACAAGCCATCCTACAAGCCATGCAGTACCCTCCACAAGCCATCCAGTACATCCCAGGCCCAGGCCATCTAGTACACCCCCTCCAGGTCATCTAGTACCCCACTCCAGGCTATCCAGTACTGGCTTATCTGTGCTGTGTGCACTGCACGGTGGTGGGTCTTCTTCTGCTGTCAGTCAGTGTCACTGCTGCTGCGCTGGTGCTCTTATTCGTTACCTAGTAGTCTGACTCTGACTCCTGATCCTGCTGTGTGTCCTCCTTGGCAGGCTAGGTGGTCATGTGACATCCTGTGAGGTCCCCTGTGATGGACTGGCTCTGAGTCCCACTCTCTCTCCTACCCCCCGCATCATCACGTGCCCCTGTGGGCCGTGATGACATACATGTGCATGCTGCATAGGCATGCGCAGAGAAGAGGAAGAGGCACAGCCGGGAGAGAAGCGCTTGCTGCCAGCAGCTGCCAGACAGTCACAGTAACGCCTCCAGCAGTGAGTCTGGCTGAGCAGCTCTGGCAGCAAGCAGTGTGGTATAGATGATCATTAAGAGAACATTGATCGATCTTGCACCCGCATGATGGATGCATTAGATGGGAAGGGTCAGGGATCAGGCAGTATACACTGAGGCCTCAGTGCCTCATGTAGCACAGTACGGTGGATGATTTAAATAGTCGCGGGCTGGCCCCTAAGGTAGGCAAGCAAATAGGTGGCACATTATCATTGCTAGTAGAGGCGGTCCCCCCGCTCGGTCCATGACCAAATGCCCTAATGGTCAGTCCGCCCCTGCACCAGGATATATTAGCTTCCAATTGTAAAGCTGCTAACACCCCAAGACAAGTGTGCCAAGCCATATTACAACAAAAAAGAAAAATTGCATAAAGGACAGAAGTACTATAAATCCAACCCAATATCACCTGAAAAATAAAGAAGCAGCAGATTACTAGTGAAAATCAAAAAAGTCTACTTTACTAAAATATGCAAGAATAAACATAAAACCCACCCAATACACAATAAAAAATAAAAGCCCAGTGGAGTCCACAGATAGAAAGCAAGGAATATAAGCAACAGTCAAAGCTCCGCTGGTGTAATTGTATACATTTTGCCTCTCCCGGCTGTGTATAGCCTTTGCTTTTCAGTCTTCTTGTCCTTAAACACCCCCTGCAGTACCTTATACGCTGTCTCCTTGATACATGTAATTTCTTTGTTTGGGTGATAGGGGGCTGGGAGAGAGTATTGTGGGCAGAGTTCCAGGCTGTAGTAATTTCCTGCTTCTTTATTTTTCACCCCTCCTATATGCATTTTTGCTTGTTTGTTCTAGTAAGACTTATATAAATACTAATTATTATTATTATAGCTCCTTTCTCCCAGTGGGAAAGAAAGTGCTTTCCGCGCAAGCTCTAGGAATTACCCAAATCAGCAGCAGAATAATAGATGTTATTACCAAATCAATGGTGCTTACTTATCAACCTTGGAAGGATGAAGGGCTGAGTTGACCCTGCCGGGAGCCAATATATCCTGGTGTATGTTTTAATAAGGTTTTTGCACCTGCAGAGCTCCTTGTGTCTCCACTAATTTTTCAAGTATACAATCTGAATGGTACGATTCATCTATAACGGCCACTGAAAACAGCCAATTCACATAGTTCGTGTTGGTAGGTTAGTTTAAAAACTATACAACTAAGGCCAGTGGAAACAAGACACATTCCTCTTATGTTTGTAATTAAGAATAGTACATGAACAGCATATTCCAGTATATGAAAAAACACATAGAATCAAAGTTGAGAGTAAAGTGAGAGTGCTATGAAGAGTGAAGCAGACATCTTCCAGTGTTACTGAGTAAAGGATACGGTCTGTGCCTGGGAAGAGGGTTCGTCCCGTCAGAAGTTCAGCCATTATACATCCCACTGACCAGATATCCACTAGAAAAAAAAAAAAAGAGGCAAAGTTAACCTCAAAGTTTATGCAAACAGATGAAGTAAATGGAACTGTGAGGTGGGGTAAGGGGTGCATTGTGAAGTGCTGAGCGTACAAACAAGAAATTAAAGGTGAGTCAAAGCTCTATACCAGTGGCTCTCAATCTGCATTATTAGCGAGGCAAGACTTTTCAGGTTTGACCCTCTGAGTGCCAACGGGGCCAAAAAAAGTCAATTTTGGCCAGGATATCACAATCATTAATTTTATATGAATGGAAAACTTTTGTTTGAAAAAACAAACAAACAAACAAACAAACTCTCAGCCTCTTAGGAATGCAGTTTGACAACTCTGCTCTACACAAACTATACCTTGAACGAAAAAGAAAACAAACTCTGTTAACCCTTTGAGTGCCAGAGGGGTACACAAAGCAATGCGCTGCGTACCCCTCTGGCACTCAAAGGGTTAACCCTGTAAACCCTGGAGTGACAGAAGCATTGCAATGCGTTGTGTACGTCTAAGGCACTCAAAGGGTTAAGGACCCATGACATACCAGAACCTTCATGTGTAAACTTCCCAGAAGGACCCATGATGGTGCTGGCATGTCAAGGGTTAAATGACAGCAAAGCGCACTGAGGAGTGCTGCTATCATGCAGCAGAGGCTGAAACTGAGAGCTCAGTTTCTGTCATTCTCTGTTTTGCCGGTACACGTGATCGCTGCTACAGCGGTCACATGTCCCGGCTTTTTCATTCACAAAGGCAATGTGTCTTACACATTTCCTCTGTGACTGTTCTTTGCCTCTCTCTTCCTTAATATGAGAGTAAGGGAACGAGAAGCAAAGAACAGACAAACAAACAACAAAGTAGAGGCCAGAGTTGGGGGTATCAACTCCTTTGGTGCTGGGTGCAGGATATAAACATTGTTTCCTTTATGATCTACTGCCATCAATAAATGTGAGCAAGACAAATGTGTTGTATTACAACAACTAATTAAAAACATCTTCTGAAGTTTAAATAAACATTAATGGAAGTTTTACTGTTGTGGAGCAATTAATACACTTCTACACAATCATATCTCCAAAAATGTTTGCCCCCAGAGGGACAGTGCCCCTATAAAACTCCACATTTTTTAGATATGAATATCCGGTCATACCTTGCATGCAGTCTCCATAAAAAATAAACTCACTGGGCACAAATGATCACCAGCAAACCAATAAATTGTTTTTCTTTTTTACATATTTTATTGTTTTATTTTTAATAAAATAAATGGTGGGTTATCCATATAAGTGTGGCATCAAAAGGAAGCCCTACTTGTGTGTGAAAAAATTGTATGATGTGTGTGGCTGTAATAATGGACTTAGGGGGAAAACACAGTTGAACAAAAAAGGTCAGAATTGCTCTGGTCCTTAAGTGCAAACAGCCCCAGATTATACCAGTCCTTAAGGGGTTAAAGCAAAAGTCTGTTTACTGCTTAACTGCAGTTATGTCTGGCTCTTAGAGAAGCAAAGTTATAATTACATAGCCCTCGGTTTACAGTTCCACCTCTGGGATTCTGAGAGATAGTGTGGAGGAAGCCAAAGATTTATTATGGCTACTGCAACAATCAAGACACTTGTCTGCCATTGATAGTTTAATATCTTGCAAGAGGTGGTACAAGAAGCCTGTGTATGGGCTGTACAATCAGGACAATGTGTTCATAACGATTGTTCTCCCAGAGGGTTTAAAAGGATTAAGAATTTAAAAGGCAGCTTTAATAAACAAGGAAAACTAAAGGGTAAAAAACGTTTCTCCTGCTGAGTAAAACAAGGTTTATTCCACTACTGGGAGATGTAAAAAAAGATTTAAAAAAATGTTTAAATCAACATTGCCATGCAGTGTCCAAAAGACAATTTTTTTTGTACTCGATGAGAAAGCTTGAGCAACGGATTACAGCTCCTTTAGTGAGTGACAGAACAACACTACCTGATGACGAGAAGAGAAAATAGCAGTTTAATACAAAAAAATAAAAACTGAGCTGTAATAACTTGAAAAATACATGAAAAATCTCCCAGCAGTGAAGTAACATGTGCAGTTCAAAAAAATAAATACCATCACTGCTACTTTCTAACCTCTTAAACAAAGGGATATTTTGTATGTTAAAGAACAGGAAAGCATACTGTGTTAAAACACCCTTTTCTTGTTTAGTGCATCCAAAAAAGTATGTATTTTGTCATGTCAGGTTGGTCTTTCTTCTGGTGCCAACTCTTGTCTCTTCCACTTTACACCCCCCCCCCCCACCACCACCACCGTGAAGCTTAGCTTTAACAAATAGCAGAGCCAAGAGAAAAGCAAAACAGAAATGAAAGACTTAAATTAATACCCTGAGCAAAGAGTTCAAGCGGACCCCCTACCCAGAGACTTAACACAAATGTTTTTTCTCCAGGACGGAGCCCAGTATTCCACAAGGACTAAGAAAAAAAAGATTTTATGGGAAGTACACTAAAAATCTATTTTCTCCGTCATCCAATGTGGAACCCAGGAACCATGGGGCTATACAAACGCTATTCATCAAGATGAACTCCGGGGTGCCAACAGACTCCAAATTTACGAACCAAGTAATCGATAAATTAACCAGAAACCAATGGGGTTCTGATCTCAGAAAAAAAACAAGGACATCTATACAAACACCACAGCTGAAGGCAGCACATTCACACATTAGTATTTGACAAAGGATTGCAGAGACAACCATGTTTCCACCTTAAACAACTGCTCTGAAGAGGCCTGATTCTTGTAGGCTCAAGACGCACCCACCAACCCGGTGCAATGTGTTGTAACCCATAAGGGTGCAGATTTCTTCTTGAGAACATACACCTGGAGAATGGGCACTTTAATCCAGGAAGCCACAGTTAACTTGGACAAATCCTGTCCCGCACGCGGGCCCTCAGGATTTGAAACAGCTAATCATATTTCCAAAATGAAAAATTCAAGGGGAGGTAATTATGAGGAAGCACTCAATAGACGGGAGATCTTTACTCTAAATACTTTAAATCCAAAGGGGTTAAATGAATCAACTGAACTAGCTGCTTTTCTGTGATGCTTTACTAATATTTTTTAAAGATTGAATAAAGTAAAATTTGTATTTAAGTGTGTGAACATATACCGATTAATTGTAATAGTCTGTTTAATGAAAACATATACGGATCCTATAAACTCCTTTAGATAGGGAGCTGGATTTCTTTTTGATCTTAATGTGGATCAGTATTGTTGTTAACCAATTAACCAATGGACTAACAATGATAAAGGTTTAAATAGCCGATAGTGCCGATACACAATATATCCAGTCATTGCTTGAAAAAGCACATTTATAGTGTGAAACGCGTTGCAAGTGGATTTTCTTCTGGCCGGAGGCTTTACATTTGTGTATTGGAGTTTGAAAATAATATGTAAGTGTGTATTTTACCAATTACATTTATTGTATAGTGAGTCTATTTTAGCTCATAGATGCAGTATATGTATTAGGACAAACGTGATTTTTAAATAAAGTTACATATTTTTATACCAATTTTGGTATTTTGATTATTTTATCAGATATTGATAATTTATTGGTATTTTTTATTTACTTATTTTTTAATACTAGTGTTTAAGGATATACTGGTCCATTGTATATCTTTTATTTAAGGTATCATTCGGGGCTATTGAGAGGTGTTAGCGCCGACTTCATTAGACAAAATATTTCCAAAATGGTTCAGTGCAAGGAAATTCATATTTCAAGCACCTGACCACACCCAACATATGAAGGTACTGCTCCTTCTAACAGACAGAAAGAAGAAATAACAATTTCTTGCTTGATGTGAAAATCCGAAACAACCTTGGACAGAAAAACCCATAGGTGTTTGCAAAACAACTTGGTCCGGCAGAAAAAAACAGAAAGGGAGCCTTACAAGACTTGAAGTTTTGCTGCCTGCAAAAGAGAATTTTTTTTCTGTGGCTATTGTGTCTCTGGCATCAAAAAATGCAGAGACCCCAAAGATGGAGGTTTAAAAGGCGGCTTCTGAAGTACTCCCAACATGTTCAAATACCACTGAGAAGTGAGGTCCCAAAATACAGGGTAGGCATGTGAAAAAGTTAGCACGTCAGAGAACAAGCCAATACACCGCTGGAAAAAGAACAGAAAAGGCTTGAATCTGAAATTTGATGGAAACTAAACCCTTTCTGAACACAATCCTGAAAAAGGCCAAAATTACTGGAAGCCTAAACGGTCAGCACACCACTTGCAGAAGAAGAACCAAACCCAATGATAAGCCTTAGTATAGTAATAATAACAGAATCTGAAAAAGGTGTCTTTTCTCACTGATATTTTGTTTTCTTCTGTGTCCTCCCACGGCCAGCAAAAAAAAAAAGGATATTGACCAATCAAATTCATAAAAAGACCACTCTCCTTTGAAAATGCAGCCCTATTTTTTGTCAAGCTGTAAGGAAGGAGGGTGTGATGTGGAAGACCAGAATAAAAAAATTTTGTTGAGTAAATTTCTTCTATGTCCTATCCACGGCAAGAAAAAAAAAATAAATAAATAAAAAAAAATAAAATAAATAACAATAGGCAAAGATTCTATCTTTAATCAGGAACTATCACCCCCCCAACTTGGCATTCACAAAGGCTTGGACTTCTAAGTGGTACTGCTTTTTGAATGTAGGCAAAGATGACCATGCTGCCGCATTACAGACTTCTTCTGGGGTAGCAACTGCATTTTGGGCCCATGAAGCAGATATAGCTCGAGGTGAATGAGCCTTTATCTTAATAGAAGGATCTTCTCCTGAGAGTTTATAGGTCTGTAAGATCCAGGCTTTACTCTGACTTGCAATGGAAGCTTTAGAAGCTGCTGTACCTCTGTACTTTCCAAAAAAATTAGTGACTAATGAATCAGATTTTTGTAACTTTGTTTTGTCCAAATATATTATGGTACTGGCTTTCCTTATCATTCTTTGGTTTTGACAGTTGGCAATGATTAAGATGAAAATCTGAACCCAGCTTTGAATAGCTATGTAATGTTATGCAAAGGAGAGAGCCTTGATCTCACTCACTCATCTAGCAGAGGTGATTGCTGTGAAGAAAATGGTTTTAGAGTAAAATATCTTAATGATATGTCCTAGATAGGTTCAAAGTCCTTGCTTGATAAAAGCAGATGAAGGTCTAGACTCAGGTTCCCTGACTGTTGTCTTTGTCTTAGACATAAAATAGCGTCAAACGAAATAATCCACAGCAAAAGGCATGGCCAGAACAGATGATAATGCAGATAACCATAAAGGTTTGAGAGATTGGATTTGCTCCACATAATTTTTTTTTTTTTTAAATCTACAATACAAAATAAAATTAATATTGGACATTACTAACCCTTTAATTGTGAAGAATTCTCCATTACAGCAATTTTTTCATGCAATACAATCATAGCTTAGAATTATTAGATGAGTATAATTTACAGCCACAGAAAGCACAAATTGTTTAGCTTTTGGGCAATGTTCTCTTTAGAACTAACATTCTTGTTAGAGAGCTTGGATTTCTCTCTGGAACCTGAATTAAAAGCAAGATGTAGCCATCTTGCGGGAATTATTTTTAATTACACTTACCATAGTGCTGGATGCCCTGAAGTGCATAGAATAGGCTTCTGTTCTTCCACTGGAATGTACAGCGAGTTAAAGTCCAGTCTAAACGGATATATTCTATAATCGCTCCATTTTGCGCCTTCATGTGCACCTGAATAACTGATGCATCAGAGCAAATGTATTCCATGCTAGAACTCCAATGCAGAGACCTTCACCACATTTCATAAGGAAACCAGTAAGCCTCATGACTGAACCAAATATGCCCCAAAAAAGCCTTAGTACAAAAGCCCCATGTGACTCGTACGTGGAGGGTATCTGGGCTAGAGGAACCGATGCACCCTGCTGCTGTTGGCAGGATGCATAACTAGCAAAAAATAAACCTTAAATGCATGAAAACCAGGAAGTAAATTTAACTCCATTCTACCAGCTAGGTAGGACCAAATTAACTGCAGTTTACAGGGGAGAGCGGTCTTTTTTTAGGAGTTTGATTGGTGCTACAAGCTGGGAGGCCTAGTCAATACCCATGGATAGGACACACAAGAAAACCCTCTCTCTTCAGGATGTTGGCCTCAAGAGTCAAGCCAAAGCTAGCTCCTCCACCCATGGGTGGAACAACTGTCCCTGTGACAGAAGGTCCAGACATAAGGGTATGACGAAGTGGCTCTGCCATAAGCCTACTCCATTCCTCAGAGGTGTTGAAGGAAACCCATAGGCCAGAGGAAAATTACAAGGGATGGTCATCGTATCCACAGCGAGAACTAAAGGATTCTGGGACCTGGCAAAGAACTGGGGAACCTCGAGGTTCACATGAGAGGCCATGAGATCCACAGTTGGGAGCCTCACAGGTGGACAATTAACTTATAAATGCTCTGACTGAGCTCCCACGTTCTGGGATCAAGGTGTTGGCCACTTAGAAAGTCTACCACAACATTTTCTACCCATGGTATGTAAACTGCAGGTAAGCCCAACAAGTAGGCCTCAAGCCCACAAGAGAATACTCTGAACCTCTGCCCAAACTGTCTCGCATCTGATCCTTCCTTGGTGGCTGATGTAGGCTACTGTTGTAGCTTTGTTGGCCTGAATCTGTATAGGGGATACCTGCAGGAGTCAAGATCAATGATGCAGAGTAAGGCGAATTGCCCATAGCTGTAGTACATTGATGACCACAAGGCTCTATTCCCTTGTCCAAAAGCCCTTGGCCATCAGAGTTAGCATCCCAGCCCAGCAGGCTGGCATAGTGGTGACCAGGGGAAGAGGAACTGGAATCTGAGGCCTCAGACTTGAAGAATCTCCATGACCTCCTGAATATGCCCAGCTCACAAGTGGCTTAAGTAATCCTCAAAATAGTCCCCCAGGGAAAGAGATATATAAAAATAATCACCCTCAGTTTCCCCATCCTCAGCAGAGGAATCCACAATACATGTCTCCTCAAAAAATAGGGATTAAGAGGCTGCTGGGGGCGCAGGGTGTCCCATTGTCTAAAAGCTTGTGACCCCTTGAATAGATGAAGACATAAAAGAGACTGAAGAAAGGAAATTACATATGGACAATCATGGCATCCATAGACTTCAAACCAATTTTACTAGAAAGCATCTCAAAACCTCTATCCAAAACTCAGATTAAAAGAATATAAGTGCACAATAGGTGAGCGCTACAAACATGTATATAATATACAGAATTAGTAACTTGTGAATACATAAATATATATTAGAATACAATAGATAAATAAAATAATACTTCTAAACAAACTAGTGTGCATTACTAAATGTCATGAACGTTATACAAACACACAATCTTAATATTTAATGTTTTATCTCTCTTTTATTGGACATTATGGTTCCAAATAAATGTTTTGGTGCTATATATATATTTTCTTGTGAAGCGTACTTTTTGAAGAGCTCCACAATTTTACTCTATTGGACCTTATGGTTCCGAATCTAGGTTATGGATGCTCAGCACTTTTTTTGTGAAGAGTCTCTTTGAACAATTCTAGTTCTCCTAATTCACTTGAAACCATAATAGTCCATTTATTTTGTAAATGGTCCTTTAGTATATTAAACATAGAGGGGCCTGGGTCTTCGTGTTTAGCAATGTATTACTTTGGATGTCCACAGAAATGTCCTTTTTCAAGAGTTCTACTATTCTAGTTCCCTTTATTTATATTAAACCATAAGTGTCCATGTCTTCTTGTATATGGTCCTTCAGTATATCAAATACAGAGGGGTGGTTTGGGTCTCTGTCTCCTAATGGATAACTTTGGATGTTATAACAGATCTTAATTATTTTCTTTTATCTGTTCCCTATGAAGTTTTTGAATTGATTTGCTTGTATTGTATACATTTATACTGAAGGATGTGATTTAAATCATTGCCTTTGATTAGAATTAAGGCTGTCTGATTAATCAGTTAGACATCACATCCGACAGTTTAAATCCGACATTATCATACAAGCTTCTGATGAAATAACACCTGTTATGAAACATGTTGAACTGTTTTATTTTATTACACCGTAACAGTAAGGATACTTTTTTAATGTATCATTAATGTTTTTTTTTTTTTTTTTTTTTTTTTTTTTTTTTTAATTTCTCTTATCAGAATTAAAATACCTTTTTTGTACTGAATATAAGTTTCTGATGTATTTTGCTCACGCAACAATACGTATTAGTACACAAACTTATATTTGTATTTATATTACCATCCTATCTGTAGACTTTCAATACTTCCACTGGAACAGTGATTTTATATATTTTTATTGAACATCGATCCCTGGTTCCAAAGAAACCCTTTGGTGACCGAGTAAGGATGGTCGGGATTCCCCGCACTCTTATATTAGTCCTGGGATAGTTTCTCCAGACTTCCCAGGCAATTACAGACCTATGAGTATTATACATCCTCTTTTGATGATACATACTGTGTGGCTATATAATGGGAGTAATGAACAAAGGGAATAGTTGAGTGAGGGCAGATAATGATTTATCCTCACATGTGTATATAGCTTGTCTGGAAATCCGCTAGTCAAGCGATCTTCCATCTATGTGAGTTATTTCCCAAGTTCTTTCTTTCTCTTTGAGCTTACTATTAGGGTGACCACATGTCCCTGATTGCCCAGGACAGTCCCTGATTTTAAATGTGTGTCCCTTGTCCCTGACAGCCAATACAAAGTCCCTGAATGAAGACTCCAGAGCATAGATTTCTAGACACTAGGAGAACTGCCCATTACCTACTGTGACAGGAAGTGATGCCTCTGCTGGGCTACAGGGAAATGGCTTGCAGCCAGAGCTCTAAACACTAGAGAGAGACCTGAGCCTTGATCCTGACATCAAACAGGAGCTGCAGTGCAATTTTGTTTCAGTGTAAAGCTTGTCTAAGGCTTTGGATGTGACGTACATTTTCTTGTAGCCCGCAGCAGACACATTTTCTGTTACAGCAGTTAATGGGCAGTTCTTCCTCTAGTGTTTAGAACTTTGTGGTGCTCTGGAGAAAGAGAGGGTTGCTCACTGATGACCAGTGATGTATACTGACCCCTCCCATATAGCTGCACTAGAGCCGAGGACAAGTATTCTACTGTTCTCATTTCCCCAGTGTCCCTGAATGGCAGAATGGAAATGTGGTCACCCTACTTACTATACTTTTTGGATAGTAAGAGAGTATAGTAAGAGAGTATAGTAAGAGAGTATAGTAAGAGAGTATAGTAGAGTGTCCTCTATACACTGTTACAATTTTGGGACTTTGTTGCTGATTAGTAGATTGAATAGGCACAATTTATTTGCACAAAACACACTGTGTGTTGTACTTTTTCTTTTTTTCTACGTTACCATGCTTCACTAAAATTCATCTGAGGAAACACGGATTTATTCACCATTTAATTTCACCATTGACCAGGTGTAGTACACAATTTTATTACTTTGTAAGTATTATTACTGTCACATGATTACGCTCTAAGATTGTGTTTTTATATAACGTTCATGAGATTTAGTAATACAAACTAGCTTGTTCATTTAGAATTATTATTTTATTGATATGTTGATAAAGGGGCCACTGAGCAAGAGTGACAATGCACTAGAATACTCTAGGGAGCCTGGTCTGGCTGGAGGAACAATGGGATAAAGGAGTTAGGGGAACCCCAGAATCCTTAGCCTTGAACTTGCCCATGTGTTTCGTGGATTCAGAAAGAGACAACTCCACAAAATAGTATAAGACAGGAAAAAGTACCTACAAGTAAGCAAAAAAGGTACTTACCTGACTGCAAGGGGTTAAATTGGCAAGGAAAAGGGAGAGACTAATCTTTGTAGGATGCAGAATCCACAAAGCAAGGATATTATCCTAAAACCACCTCTTTCCATGCCAAAAAAATCCAGAAAACAGGGGACTTCTCGGAATTGTAGTCTTTTTTTCATTTTAAAATGGCACAGTAGATCTCCAGCCATTGGGGGGGGGGGGGCTAGTTAGTGCACCTTATAAGGAGTATAATGAGCACACCCATAGTTTTCTTGGGGCAATCGGAGAAGCAATATGTCACATATAACCTCAGCATATGAACCCAAAATGGCCACCAAACTGGCACCCAGTCTTAAAGGGGTTGTACCCAAATTTTGTAAAATTAAGGGGAAAAAACTAAGTTTTGAGAAAATGTGAGTGAATCAACACAAAACTCCACTGTCTTAAGGGCACAATCCGTCAAATTGGGAAAATATGCCCATATAAGGATAAAGGTAGTGCAAGTGTTAATAACCCTGCAAAGTAACTAGAAAATAACTAAACCTAAATCCATCCTTATGATAGCAGCCAGATATTGTAGGAAACAGTGAGTGCAAACCAGGCAACACTTCACATGAACAAAAGGGTTCCACTTAACTAGTACATACTAAAATGCCAAAAGCAATAAAAGGGTTAACTACATATAATTTTCATTCTTCCGGCTCACATTATAATGAATGAAAAAATATTCTAATAAGCTATAGTGAGATAAAGGCTGTAACAATAAATCCAACCTTCACATATTTTCGGTTTGGGAAAAGAAACCTGTGCACTGGAAAATCCAAATGAGGAAGCCAGGAATAGATGGTCATTAATGGCGGGATTATACAGCCCCATATGCAAAGAAATAAAAAAGGCTAAACTAAGAGCTATGTCCATGATACCTCTTGACCATAAGGTGACTAAAAATGGAGGTTACCAGGCGGTGGGTAAAAGTGGAAATGAAGAGGGAGACTCTACCTCAGAGGCCTTTTAAGTACCCTGCACTCCCGGAGGAGGATACATTACCCACTGTTTCTGTGTTGCATACTGGACAACAGAGAAATCTATATTCCATAATTTTAACTGCATATTTTTTTTCCTACACAGTCATATATTCTCAATTGAAAGTACACATACTATGTATGTTTGTATGTATGTATGTATGTATGTATGTATGTATGTATGTATGTATGTGATCACATGCTTTTTTTAAAAAAAAAAAAATACTTTATCAAACACGAGTTTTATAAACAATAGCAATTTAGATTCTGCCTTTTCTAAACATTTAAATCAGTGGTCAGTGGAAAAAGTTAATTTACCTGTCAGTGGTGGAAATCACAATACACTGGTTAAAGCGGAACTTTCACTTAGAATAAAGTCACCCTTAAATAATTAAACATATGGCGACTAGCTACATAATACTTCTATTATCTCTCAAAAGGGTCAGATTCTAAAGTAATCCTTATCTTCAGAAACCGGAAGCCAAGCATCAGCGCAGACATTTTGTCTTAGAGCAGTCTGCGCGCCTGCACTGTCAGTCTCGGTCTCCTCTAAGAGACACTGCACGGTGCTATAAGGCACTGGAAGGTACTGACTGCGCAGGCTAGCAGACAGCACTAACATGGCTGTTAGTGTCCGAAGATTAAGGATTACTTTAGAATCTGGCACTTCTGAGAGATAACAGAAGTATAATGAAGCTAGTCACCATATGTTTAATTATTGGAGGTCGACTTTATACTAAGTGAAAGTTCCACTTTAATCTGCCTTTTGGATTTATATAGTGGACACACTTAATCTTCATGGATTTAACTATGAAGGGAATATTTTAATTCTTATCTATTGTTTCAATAGCCAAGTAATGTCCATATGTCCTATTTCTCTATTACAGCAGATGTCACTAAGAAATTTAATTTGTTTTATTTGCAAAATTAACCTTTATATTTTGATGGCACCTAAGTTTGTTCCCTGCATGGTATGCCAATAAGTTCTGTTTGAGACCAAAATTATTGCTCGCTGCATTGCTATAAATGACCCCAACATGTAGGCTCTGTCTATATTACACCATACACAAATTTCTCAGTGCACAAACAAATCATCAAAGTGCTGCCAACAAAGGTTAATGTCTTAAAAGTTATTCCAATTACAAACATGTTTTGTTATATAACATTCTACCCTACTAGCCCTCCCAAACTCAGTCCCTCTTGCTTTTCCTTCCTTCCTCCTACTTATTTTAATAACTGCAGATTAGTGTGTTCATAATACACTGCTCTAAAGGCTGGGGGGGGGGGGGGGAGATTTTTTTAATCCTTTTCTTAGCCCAGTTCAGGGATGAAGGGACCAATAGGGCAGGGCTCAAAAATTCCACTCCCCACTAGCCAACGGCAAGTGAAAATGTAGCCCTGGTGAGTAGAAATTCAGCCCTGGTGGGTATGCTATGGCTTGCAGCGGCGAGTAACTTTTCAGGTCTGGCTGGTAGCAAAGGACTTCAAGTTTTAAGCCAGGCAGCAACTTCCATTACCTTAAGGTAGCCAAAGAATGTCACCACCAATCTGGCCAGTGCAAGGGACAGACAGAGCAGACTCAGAGGCAACTTCCCTCTAATATATCTGCGCTGTTGTCCACTGGATGCCTGCCAAACAAGGTGGATTATTTCAATAACTTAGATTTATTCAACTATTATTTTGCCTATTGCTATAATACTAATGTATTGGGGGGCAATATTATAAAGCCGAAAGTTCTGCTTTAAAACCCATTTGTAACTATGCTGAGGTAATGAGATGTAACCAGTATAAGTGCCTGAGAACTTAGTATGTGGCTGTCTATGTCAGAGGAGAATGCTTTCAATCCTGCTAGCAGTCAAACTACAACCTGTGATTGACCTGGACTGAGTGCTGTTTTTGCTTTTCCTTGCCTGACCAAAAATATTTAAAACAAACCAAAAAAACACAATTTAATTTTGCTTAAAGCTGTTGTTTTCAGGTTTCTGTCTAAAAAGGCTGAAATTTTCTCACAGATATTTACTTTTCTTCGGTGTATATCCACGGCACCAGTAACTATGGGCTTATCGCCCCTCCTCCAGCTGGCAGGACTGGTCAATTTTCTATTTAAGGTGGCTCCACCCCCTTCCTCCTCAGTTGTCTTTTCTAGCCGAGTTGTAACATGTAAAAATATATAAGTTAAGGCTGGGTGTGCTGTGGAGATACACAGAAGAATAGGAAATGTCTGTAAGAAAATGTCATCCATCTTCTGTGTACACCATGGAACCAATAAATATGGGAAATTCCCAAGCAGTAACTGGGTGGGTAAAACCGCATGCTACCCTTATAACTAGGGTGATAGAAAACAGTGTAATATTAATAGCATTATAACAACCAAGGGGGAAAATTTGAATAAACACTTCCTACCCGGTTATGGTAGAATGACTCTAGGACCTCTAGGTCCTTCCTACCACATTTTGCATCTGCTGATGCAGTAACATCCAGTTTGTAGTGTTAAATGAAGGTTGATGTTGATGACCATGTAGCTGAGTGGGCCTTAATCTTTATAAGAGGCTCTTGTTTGGCTTCAAAGTATAATGTTCTTATACAGTGCATGAGCCATCTAGCAATTGATGCTTTGGAGGCCGCTGATCCTTTATTTTCCTTGAAAGTGAATAAAAAGCATCTGACTTCCTGACATCTTGGGTTCTTTGCAGGTAGGTGGTACCGCATCTGACTAAATCTAATGAGTGTAGTCTTTTCTCTTTATTACCAGTAGGATTGGGACAAAACATGGAGATTAATCTCCTGGTTTAAGTGAAATTCAGATATGACTTTTACTCTAAAACTGGGGTTTATTCTTATTACCATGTTATCTTGATGGATAGATAGATATGTTGCTTGTCAGAGGGCATGTATCTCATTTACCCATTTTGCTGATGTGATGGCTGTCAGGAATACAGTATTCCAGGTTAGATGACGAATTAGACTTTTGTCTAGTGGTTCAAACAGGGTAGAATCTGTCAGTTGATTGAGCACCAGGTTAAAGGGACACGAATGTCCCATAAGAAAATTACACTTGTTTTGTAGAGGTTTTATAAAAGTAAAACCGTAAAGGTTTGAGAGATATTCGTATGTAAAGTTCCTCCCTCCCCCTTCTCCTGACATCAGCGTCTAGCTGACAGCAGGAGATCCCAGTGCAGAGACCAGCCGGCGGCTCTGCAGCACAGCCGAAATCGTGTTAATTAAAAATAATTACTTCACTGGAAAGATCTACAAAGTGTGCCTGGTTTGCAAGCACACTTTGTAGACTGTTCTCATGAAGTAGTTCTTTTTAAATAATGCAATTTCAGCTCTGCTGAAGAGCCTCCTTGAGTCGGCCGACCCAAATCTCCTGTTAGCTTTACAGCCGACATCAGAGGGGAAACTTTACAGGCAAATATCTCTCAAACTATAGTGGTTTGAGTGATAGGATTTGTGCCACATAACTTATTTTTTAAACCTCTACAAAACAAGTATATTTTTTTATGGGCCATTAGTGTCCCTTTAAGAACCCAAGCAGGAATAACATCTCTAATCCTACAACAAGTTTTTTCTATGGCTCTGACAAAACATTTTTTTAGTTCTTCTTCTGCATGTTGCTGTATAAGAATGGCTGATAGATCTGAAATTTGTATTTTAATGGATGCAGATTTTAATCCCAAATCAAAACTACTTTGATGGAAATCGAGAAAACTGCTGTTGAGATGTTATTTTGGTTACACCAGTTAGTAAAGGTCTTCCAGACCATCACAGACTCTAAAAATGGATGATTTTCATCCTTCTAGAGTAGTTTTGATTACTGCATCAGAAATTCCTTTTTTCTTTAGATAATTCCACTCAGCCTCCAAGAAGAACCCTGGACTGAGGTGAATCAAAGGCCCCTGAAATAACAGATCTTCTCTGGTTGGAACAGTCCATGGAGGTGTTAACATTGTTACTAGCTCGGAGAACCAACTCCTCCTGGGCCATCTTGGAGCAATGAGAATGACTTTTGCTTTATCTCAGAACTTCTTGAATTAGAGTAAGGGTGGGGGTTGGAAGATATATACCAGAGAGAAATTACAGAAATGCTTGAGCACATCCTGTCCCTGGGATGCTGGGTTCTGCCACCTTGAAAAGAGGATTTTAGTCTTACCTGTTAAATCCTTTTCTCTTAGTCCATACAGGTTACTGGTAACTTTGGGTAGGCGATCAGCCTCTTTAAGTAGGCAGGAACAATTCTAGAAGTGAATGCAGGGGGTGGAGCCTACCTTCCCTCCTTAGCTGCAGCTAGCCAACCAGCTCCAGAAAGATTTGAGACACTGTTGACTAGGTAGTGAGAAGAAGAGAAAAAAAAAAAAAAAAAAAAAGACTCCTCTGAGCATGAACCCGAAAGGACCCCCACGTTCTGCCACAGGAGAGCCAATAATGGTCCCTTGACAGGGTGGGAGACCAGTAACTTGTATGGACTAAGAAAAGGATTTACCAGGCAAGAATAAAATCCTCTTTTCTCTGTCATCCAATACAGGTTACTGGTAACTTTGGGATGTCCAACCATTAAGTTCCCCAGGGCGGGAAGAAAGGCAAGGACCAGGGACAGGCCCCCAAATTCACCAGAGCACCAATGAACCAACAGATCATGATAGCTCAACAACAACCGCAGTGTGTCAAGAGACACCGAACAGGGGTAAAACAGACCCAGGAACTGTTCCACAGCACACTGAACTAGAGCCAACAGGGCTCAAAAGTGAGGGAGCACTGAAGAACCGAAAAGAAGATCCTAGACAGGCAACACTGTCTGTCCAGAATCTGTCTCCCAAAAGTGGCATCAGCCGACGTTAGCACAGCAACACAGTAGCGCTTCAAAAAGGAGCGCACAGACAAACAAGTGGCGCCTTGCACAACCGATCAGTTAAGGACTGAATCTTGGAATCCCAAGATGTCCCAAAAGATCTAGTGGAAGGAACAGTGACCCGAAAGTAAACAGGCTTCTTCCTCAGTTCGTGAAACTTACGAATAGCGGACTGAATCCAAGACACAAAGTTCACTGGGATGCAGGTCTCCCTGCCCTCGGACCCTCAGAAATGACAAACAGCATGTCAGACCATCGAATGCAATGCACACAAAACCTGAGACAATGCACCACAGCTAACAAGTGGAGATCCTTCCAGGGCAGAAAGAAGGAAACACAATCTCCTGATTATGGAGAATCTCAGAAACCACCTTTGGGAGAAACACCTGCGAAGTTGGAAGCACCGCCATGTCCTAGTGAAACACCAAAAAGGGGTGGGTTACAAGACAGAGCATGCAACTCCGCAACACGGCGAACAGACAAGATCGCCAGGAGGAAAGCCATGAACCACATCAGCAGACACAGAGGAATAGTAGCCAAAGACTCAAAGGGAGGGAGCTGAAGGACGCCCAAAACCAAGTTAAGATCCCACTAAGAAGCGGGAGACTGAAATACAGGACAAGCATGAGCAGCGGTCTGGAAGAAAACCCAGGTAACTTTGGGTAGGCGATCTGCCCCTTTAAGTAGGCAGGAACAATTCTAGAAGTAAATGCAGGGGGTGGAGCCCACCTTCCCTCCATGTCTGCAACTAGCCAATCAGCTCCAGTAAGATTTAAGACACTAACTATTGACTATATAATAGAAGGGAAGAAGACTCCCGTGAGCATGACCCCGAAGGACCCCCATGGTATGCCACAGGAGGGCAAAGAATGGTCCCCTGACAGAGTGGGAGACCAGTAACCTGTATGGACTAAGAGAAAAGGATTTAACAGGTAAGACTAAAATAGTCTTTTCTCTGTCGTCCAATACAGGTTACTGGTAACTCTGGGATGTCCAACCATTGAATTTCCCCAGAGGCGGGAAGTAAGGCAAGGACCAGGTGCAAGGCCCACAAAGTCACCAGAGCAGATATGAACCATCAGATCAGAGATAGCCCAACAAAACAAATAAAGTGTCAATGGACAATGAACAGGGGTAACACCACCCCAGGAACTGTTACACAGCACACTTAACTAGAGCCAACAGGGCTCAAAAATGAAAGCAGCACCAAAGAACCAAAGAAGATCCTAGACAGGCAAGACTGCCTCCCAAAACTGGCGTCAGCAGATGCCAGCACATCAACACGGTAGTGCTTCGAAAAGGTGTGCACAGAGGACCAAGTGGAGCCTTGCACAACTGATCAGTGGAGACCTGATTCTTGTAAGCCCAAGAAGACCCAATAGATCTAGTAGAATGAGCTGTGACCCGAAAGGGAACAGGCCTCTTCCTTAGCTCGTAAGCCTTACGAATAGTGGACTTGATCCAGGACGCAACAGTCACTTTGGATGCAGGTCTCCCTGATCTGGGGCCTCCGGAATGACGAACAGCGTGTCAGACTGTCTAATGGACTCAGTGTGATGTATATAAAACTTGAGACAACGCACCACATCTAAAAAGTGGAGATACCTACCCTTGTCAGAGGTAGGGTCAGAGCAGAAAGAAGGCACCACAATCTCTTGATTAATGTGGAACTCAGAGACCACCTTCGGGAGAAACTCTTGAGAAGTGCGAAGCACTGCCTTGCCCTTGTGAAACACCAAAAAGGGTGGTCTACAAAACAGAGCATGCAACTCCGCTACACGGGGAACATACACGATCGCCAGGAGAAAGGACATTTTCCACGTCAGCAGGTGTAGAGGAATAGTAGCCAAGGACTCAAAGGAGGGCGCTGAAGGAACCAAGTTAAGATCCCACTGAGGAGCGGGAGTCTTGAAAACAGGACGAGTATGAGCAACGCCCTGGAAAAAAACCTTGACATCTGGAAGAATAGCAATACGCCTCTGAAAGAAAACAGACAGCAGAAGTCTGAACCTTCAGGGAACTCAAACGGAGGCCCTTATCCACACCATACTGCATAAAGCAAGGACCGTAGGCAGATCAAAAGGAACAGACACAATGGTAGGCCTTAGAAGAAACAGGTTTGCGGGCACTAAGCATAGTAGCCACCACACCAGAAGAAAAACCTCACTTTCTTCTTCAGTATTGAGGATTCAATTTCCAAGCTGTCAAAGCTAGACGATGAACATCCTCCTTCCACAGGTAACCCTGTAGAAGAAGATCCAGATGCCAAGGGAGCCGGAATGGCTCCTCCACAGACAGATCCTGAAGCTCCGGAAACCAAGCCTGTCGAGGCCAGTACGGAACAATCAGAATGACTGGACAGCATTCCAGTCAATTTCTGTAACACCCTGTGCAACATGGGAAGGGGAGGAAAGATGAAAGTCAGAGTAAATAACCAAGGAATGGACACCCGGCTAGAGCTAGAGGATCCCTCCAGCGAGAACAGAACATCAGAACCCTCCGGTTGTGTTCTGTCACCATCAGGTCGATGCAAGGAAGACCCCACTTCTAAATGATGAGGGCGAACACCTCCGGGTGCAGTTCCCACTCTCCTCCTGTCCACCGTGTGTCGACTGAGAAAGTCTGCCATGACGTTGTCTACACCAGGAATGTGCACCACAGATATGGCAAGAACATGTTCTTCTGCCCAGGACAAAATAGCCTTTACCTCTAACCATGAGGCGAGACTTCTTGTTCCACCCTGCTCGTTTATGTAAGCCACGGCCGTGGCGTTGTTGGACTGGACCTGGACTGGGCATTCTTCCAGTTGGGGTGTCCAATGGTGAAGGGCATGAAGCTCCAACACGTTGATGGGAAGGAGAGATTCTTCTGGAGATTACCTACCCTGAGCACTCAGGTGACCCAGGACCGCTCCCCAGCCGGAGAGGCTGGCATCCATCGTCACAGTGGTCCAGAAGGATACCAGGAGGGACTTTCCCTTCAGCAGATTGGAAAGGTCGAGCCACCACGGTATACCTCCCTCTTCAGAAGATCCTGCTGACCCTTGCACACCTGGATCACAAACCTCTGGAGTTCCCTGGTGTGAGAAATGGCAAATGGGACTGTTTCTAAGGTGGAGATGAATTCCCCCACTAGAGAGGACAGCTTCTAGGCTGGAACTGGATCGTGAGCCAGAACAGCAGAAACTCTGTGGGTGATCTGGTGAGCCACCTCGTCCGTGAGAAACATCATGGTCTGCTGAGTATAGAAGAGAAGGCCCAGGAAGATCAGACGCTGGGATGGGACAAGATCTGACTTGTCCATGTTGATGATCCACCTGTGATGGTTGAGAGCATGAATGCAGTCCTGAACCTGCTGATGAAGAAGTTTCACAGAATGGATGGAGTAACTGCCGTCCCGATGGAGGACGGATACTAAAGCTCCCAAGACACTGTTGAAGACTTGAGGAGCTGTAGTCAGACCAAAGGGAAGAGCTGAAAACTGAAAGTGCCCTTAGTCACAGGCAAATCTGAGATACTGCCGACTCTCTGGATGAACGACAATGTGTAGATACGCATCCTGAAGATCCAGATAGGCACGGAATTCCCCCGGGGGCATAGCAGCAATCACCGTCCTTTGGGACTCCTGGTGATAATGAGTCTTGATCACAAAGGAACGGAGATCCTTCAAATCCAAAATGGGATGACAGCCACTGTCCTTCTTGGAGAACACAAACCTCTGTCCAGAATTGGAACAGGTTCCAGAACATCCTTGTCCAGAAGGGCCTGGATAGAGCCACTGAACAGATGGCCTTTCTCTACGCCCTGGGACGTCCGAGAGGGGAAAAAACGAAAGGGAGGAAGAGAGGCGAAAGGGATCCTGTACCCTTCTGCCACCACCTGTAAAACTGGCAAAGCAGTGGACTTAGATAGTCTGGAGACAGGAACATCCACTTTGGGGGGGATGAACCCACTGATCAGGTGCCGCCTCAGAGAAGGGGTAAAGCTTGGCAAATTTCTTGGAAACAGAAGGTTTACAGTCCGGAGACTTCCACTCATCAGACACAAGGTGGTGAAGAGTGGGGTTAGGTGGGAAACAGGTATAGGGCCTTTTAGGCTCCTGAAATAACTCAGAAGGATCAGAAGAAACCTCCTGAACTAAGAGAATGTATACGGTGGTTAAGACAGCTCTGATCAAGCCCTCAGCTGAGGGATCAGGATCAGCCTCAAAGGGGTCCCCAAAAAAACTGAGAGGAGCCCACAGCAGAGCATTCCTCAACAACTGAATCCATCAACAGTTCCTCCTCAGAGGAATCTGATAAGTCAGGTACTCCTTGCAGTTTTGGCAGGGAAGATCTGACGGAGGAAGGAGTCTGCCAAGAGTGGAAAACCCCCTGTAACTGGGATGGAAAGAGTTGCAATGTAGACTGGAGGTATCTAGTAGCATCCTTGAACTCTTGCACCCAAACTGGCTCTAATGCATGGCTGGAGGTGCCTGGGAGAGTCTCAGGGACATCAGAACATGCTGGGCATAAATGAGAATTCTCTAGGAAACCCTGAATGACATGAGGAGCAATGCACAACAGAGGACACAGAGACCCCAATGTCCTTAGTCTTAGGCCTGGCCCCAAGCTCCAACAGATTAGAATTTCTCACAGTGTCCAAACGTTTAAAGTATAAGGAATCACCCAAGTACAGTGTGTGAGATTAAAATTCCACCCCAGAAATCGCTAAAATGCCCTTATCTGGCAGGCGAAGGGTAAATCTGCAGAGGAGAGAAGGAGACTGCAAGCGCTGCGTAGGATACTCATTCTAGAAAAGGCACAAAATGGCTGCCACAGCGGGAACCAATCAGAAATGAGTGGGCGAAGCAAGCTCTCATGGGAAATGTCGTTTTCCCAGAAAAAGTACCCCAACAGTGCCCGAAGCCCCCTGAGCCACCCAAAGCACATAAAACGTTAACCGGTCATCTAGATAGGGGGTCAGGTTTATACCTAGGGGCCAAAGATATGCTACCAGGGGCACCAGGATTTTTGTGAAAACTCTTGAAGCAGCAGTTAGGCTGGAAAGGAAGAGCCAGAAATTGAAAGTGAACATACTTCAATGCAAATCTCAGAAACTGGACATGAACTGGCCATATCAGAGTATGAAAATAGGTATATCAAGTGATGCTACACATTCGGATTCCCTGTTCTAACAGATCTTAATGAATTCATTTTGAATTTAGGTACATTAATTCATTAAATTCCAGGACTGGTTGAAGTCCTCCATCTTTTTTTAGGTAGTAAAAAAAAAAAACAAACAAATAAAAACACAACTTTAAATAGATGCCCTTCAGCCAGAATTTCAGCGTAAGTTAGGTATTAAAATAAACACATCAAGTTCATCCGAGGCAATTAGAATTATACAAGCCTCTCTGACTCCAAAATGTGTATTAGTCTGTTTACCAGAATTTGCTGTATAAGCCTCTATGTTCCCTTCTGCTAATCTTCACTTACATGTATCAGTTATATCTGCCATTACCACATCCTCGGGCAAGGAATGCTACAATTTAACAGATCTTATGCAAAAAACTCTCTCATCTGAAGCTGAAACCACCTTTCCTTTAATAATAAGGGGGTAATCCCTAGATATTTGCTGAGTGTTCCTCGGGACCAGAGCTATGTCTACTGTGTGCCTCGCAGTGCACACTGGACATCCCTTTGGAAACCACACATACAACCATCCCGATTCACTGTCCAGACCTCTCTCACATACGCTATCTAACCACTCTGCCTGGTCACACTACAGACCCCAAATACACTGTCAGACCTCCAAGCCTGGTTTAATTACTCAGTGGAAGTCACAGATTCCTACATATGCAGTCTGGTCCCCCCCCTCTGGCTTGTTCCACTGCCCACTATTAGTGACAGGCCCCTATATACACATTTTAACACCCCCCCAGCATGTTTCCACTGGTGGTCATTGAATAGCACATATACCAACTAGGGGTAAATAAGCAGGTGGTCCCTCATTTTTTGCAGGTGAATGTCTAGTTTCCAAAGTGGTATGCCTTACTAATATTTTCTTCAGATCAGTAATTGTTATGACCATTTTAGTTTTATTCTTCTGGCACCCCCTACAGTACTGTCAAACCATACCAACGGGGTACCATTTTTCTTGGGTTGGTAGAAAGTACTGAATACAGCAGGAAATAAAAAAAAAAATCCCTATAGCGCCACCTTATTGAAATAATTGTACACACCAGCATAGGGGTAGGAAGGCAAACAACCTCTTTTTATGTGGGTGAATGACCAATTTACAAAATGGTATGACTTGCATACCTTTCACTGATAGCTTTAATAGTTATGATCACTGCAGTGCATACAATATCAAAAAAGAAAATAGGTAGGTGCAGTTTTGTGCCTCTGGCACCCCCTAAGGTATGTCAACCATACCAATGAGGAACCATTTTTCTTGGAGAAGCAATACTTAATGAATGCAGTAGGACATTCTATTTTTAGCTTTAGCTCCACCTCCTGGAAACATTTGTGCACACCAGGCTAGGGCTAGAGTGCCAGGTGACCCTCAGTTAATGAGATGCATTAACCGGTTTCCTACCTACATTTTCTTTTTGTATCTGTCATTCCACAATTTAACAGACCTTACTGAAAAGAAAAGAAAAAAAAAAAACCTTCCTCTACTAGAATTGAAACCTTGTTCCTCTAAGAGGTGTCCCCAGTAATCTGATGAGGCCTTGGAATGAAAAGGTTTGAAAGATTTTTGCATTGATCTCACATACACTTAAATAGTGTAACAAGATCTCCTTAGTCACCTTTTCTCTAGAGTTAAATAAATCAAGTTTGTGTAGACTTTCCTAGTCCTCCATTCCCTTAATTTTGTTGCTCTTCTCTGTACTCTTAAGTTCTAGAATATCTTTTTTCAGATCAGGTGCCCAAAATGGCACTAAAAATTTGAGGTGAGGTCTTACTAAAGACTTGTACAGTCGTAAAACTATGATATTCTTTTTACACATAAAAGAGCATTTTACTCTTACCTGTTAAATACTTTTCTCTTAGCCAATATAGCTGACAGGTACCATGGGGAGGCGACAGCTAATCCCAGTAGGCTAGAACAAATCTTCAAGGAGTGCAGGGTGGAGCTTCCCCCTCCTCCACAGAAGGCTACCTAGCCACTCCCCTCCTGATAGATTTGTGACACTAAACCTACTGAACTAGATAGTAAGGAGAAGAAGGGGAAAACTCCTGTGAACATGGACCCAAATGGACTCCCAACGTCCAGCTACAGAAGAACCAGCATGGTCCCTATCAACAGGTGGAAGACCTGTAACCTATAAAAGGATTTAACAGGTAAGACTAAAATCCTATTTTCTCCGTCATCCAATATCGCTGACAGGTACCATGCGGAGTTACTAACATTGAGCTCCCATGGGTGGGAAGAGAAGGAAAAGGACCAAGTGCCAGTCCTCATGATACAAGAGTTCCCATGGACCATCCAGGACACAGAACAGCATAAACTAAGTGTCAACAGACACTGATAATATAGAGCACACAAGAACAAGAGCCAACAGGGCTCAAAAGTTAAAAAGCTATAAGGCACAGGAAAGAAAGTCCTAGAAAGGCAAAACTGTTTCTAGGACTTTCCTGCCGAAGCCAGCACATTCACATGATAGTGTTTGGCAAAGGCGTGCACAGAAGATCAATTGGCCACCTTGCACAGCTGATCTGAGCTCATAAGCCTTGCAGATAGCAGACTTAATCCAAGATGCAACAGTCACCTTGGAATCCACTTTACCAGCCCTGGGACCCTCAGGGATGAACAATGCCTCAGTCTGGCAGACAGACTCAGTGAAGTGCACACCACATCCAACAAGAGGAGATCCCTCTCCTTGTCAGGACAAAAGGAAGGCACAAAAAACTCCTGATTGATGTGGAATTCACCACCTTAGGAAGAAATTAATGGGAGTTACGGAGAACAGCCTTATCCTTGTGAAACACTAAGAAAAGAGGATTTTTGTCTTACCGTCTTAAATCCTTTTCTCTTAGTATATATAGGTTACTGGTAACTTTGGGTAGGTGACCACCCCTTTAAGAAGGCAGGAACAATTGTTGGAGAATGCAGTGTGGAGCCTACCTCCTCTCCTTAGCTGCATCTAGCCACTTCCCTCCAGTAAGATTTGAAACACTAACTAGTGATTAGGTTGTAAGAAGGAAAAAGAAGACTCCTGTGAGCATGAACCCGAAACGACTCTCACGTTCGGTCACAGGAGAGCCAAGCATGGTCCCTTGACAGGGTGGGAGACCAGTAACCTATATGGACTATGAGGAAAGGATTTAATATGCCAGACTAAAATCCTCTTTTCTCTGATGTCCAATATAGGTTACTGGTAACTCTGCAATGTCCAACCATTGAGTTTCCCAGAGGTGGGAAGTAAGGCAAGGACCAGGCACAGGGCCCCCCAAATCACCAGAGCATTTACGATCAGATCATAGTCAGCCCAACAATAACAACAAAGTGTCAGTGGACACAAAACTGGGGTATAAACACCCCAGGAACAGCAGCAAACTGAGCAAAAGAGTACTGAAGAGACGAAAGTAGAACCTAGACAGGCAAGACTGCCTGCAGGATCTTCCTTCCAAAGTTAGTGTTTAGAAAAGGTGTGCACAGACGACCAAGTGGCAGTCTTGCACAACTGATCAGCTGAGGTTTGATTCTTATAAGTCCAAGATGCCCAACAGACCTAGTGGAATGAGCCAAACCCCTAAATGGAACAGGTTTCTTCCGCAGTTCGTAAGCCTTATGAAAGTAGAGTTAATCCAAGACACAATGGTCACCTTGGATGTTGGTCTTCTTGCCCTGGGACCCTCAGGAATGACGAACAGGGCATCAGACTGGCAAACAGACTCAGTGCGGTGCACACAGAACTTGAGACATCTCACCACATCCAGCAAGTGAAGATCCCTCTCCTTGTCGGATGTAGGGTCAGGAAAGAAAGAGGGCACCACGATTTCCTGATTAATGTGGAAGTCAGAGACCATCTTCGGGAAAAACTCCTGAGAAGTGTGAAGAACCACCTCGTCTTTGTGAAACACCAAAAAGGGTGGTTTACAAGACATAGCATGTAACTCCACGACACGGCGAACACACAATCGCCAGGAGAAAAGTCATTTTCCAAGTCAGCAAATGCAGAGGAATAGTAGCCAATGACTCAAATGGAGTGCACCGAAGGACTCACAAGACCAAGTTAAGATCCCACTGAGAGGCAGTATGTCAAAAAGCAGGGCGAGAATGAGCGACACCCTGAAAGAACACCTTGATGTCTGGAAAGATATTTCCTTCCTCAGTATTGAGGATTCAATTTCCATGCCATCAAACCCAGGCAGTTCACATCCTCTGTCCACAGGTACCCTTGCAGAAGAAGATCTGGACAACGGGGAAGCCAAATGGGCTCCGGCACAGGGAGATCCAGGAGCTCCGGTACCAAAGCCTTGCGATGCCGGTACGGAGCAATCAGAATGACTGGAGAGCCCATGACATCCACTGCCAGAGCTAAAGGGTCCCTCCAGCAAGAGCAGAACAACGGAACATTCCAGTTGTGTCTTGTCGCCAGATTGATGCAAGGAAGTCCCAACTTCTGAAGAATGAGGTGGACCACTTCTTGATTCAGTTCCCATGCTCAGCTGTCCACTGTGTCGACTTACGAAGTCTGCCAGCATGTTGTCCATGCCGGGAATATGAATTGCGGATATGGCACGAACATGTTCTTCTGCCCAGGTTAAAATAGCTTTGACCTCCAAAAAAGCTGTGAGACTTCTTGTACCGCCTTTCTTGTTGATGTAAGCCACTGCCATGGCATTGTTGGACTGTACCCTGACTGGGCATCCCACCAGGTGGCACGTGCAGTGGCAAAGAGCATGAAATATCACCCCGAAGCTCCAACACAATGATGGGAAGGAGAGATTCCTCCAGAGACCACCACCCTTGGGCATTGCTGTGACCCAGGTCTGTTCCCCTGCCTAAAGAGCCTGGCATCCACCGTCACGGTAGTCCAGAAGGACATTAGGAAGGGACTGCCCTTCAGCAGATTGGAGAGGTTGAGCCACCACGACACTCTCAGTTCCACGTGAAATGGAAGGGACACCAATATCTGCAATAGATCCGGCTGCCCCCTGCACACATGGATCAAACCTCTGAAGATCCCCACTAGAGAGGTCAGCTTCTTGGCCGGAACTGGATCATGAGCCAGAACAGCAGACACTTTGTGGATGATCTTGTGAGCCATCTCGTCCGTGAGAAACACCATACCCTGTTTGGTGTTGAACAGAAGACCCAGGAAGACCAGTCTCTGAGATGGTACAAGGTCCGACTTGTCCATGTTGAGGATCCATCTGTGATAGGTCAGTACATGAATGCAGTTCTTGACCTGCTGATGAAGGCGTTCCGTGAGAGTGACTCTGATGCTGTCCCGGTGGAGGACAGTCACTAAGGCACCCAGGACGCGATTGAAGACCTGGGGAGCTGGAGCCATACCAAAGGGAAGAGCAGAAAACTGAAAATGCCCTCAGCCGCTGTAACGGATCCTGCTCTGTAACTGGAGTCCTTGTCTGGGGAGCAGGCTGATCAGCCAAGGACTCACGGAACTATGGACATTTGGTCCTATTGGACACCCTTTTGTGCCCAGTCGTATGACCCCTCAAGCCCTTATTACGAACTAAGGAACTCTGGCTAGACTGTATGTGAATAGGCAGCCGAGTCGAACAAGAACTCAATACTCAGAACTGTCCTGGGTTAGGCATATCGACCACTCTTGGAGGGGAGATTAACAAATAGACTGTGTTTTAATGTATTGTCATTATGTTCGAGGGTTACACATTCACAGACTAGTCGAAGGTTCCTGGCTCGGTGTTTGAATCATCGACACAGTCGAGCATGGGAAGGCGAGGGCAGCAAGTCAGCGTTGGATTGCTTGACTCCTTGAGCAGGGGGTTTAAAGGTCTTCCATAGACCTAACATGGAGAAAAGTTGGAAGCTCAGGGATTGGTCGATCAACGGACTCACTGTTCTAACCGATTGGACAGAGTTGAAGCGGAATATTCAAACTAGTTGAGTACGTGCTTCAAACCCTGGCCTTTGTCCCTCGAATGTGTATTCGCGCCCCTCAGTTCTGTGTCCAATGTCCGACTTAATCACACCTGTCTGTATAACGCAATGATGCCTGTCTTGTATCTTCCTGGACCATTTGTCTTAGGTGTTTTCACTGCATTATCAAGTGGTGGGAAAGGGATCCTGTACCCCTCTGACACAACCTGCAAAACTCATGGATCCACTACGGTGTCTGTCCAGACACTAAGGAAGTGGTGTAAACGACCACCCACTGGCTCATGGGGACCGGGGTTTGGCAAGTCATGCCAAAGAAGGTTTAGAAGCCTTGGGCTTGGTGGAGGACTGCTTAGCCCTACACTGTTGTTTGGGCTTGGAGGAGGAGCACGGAACCTGGGGAACTGCCTGGTTCACGGTGCGCTCCTCAGCCTGAAAGGGACAAAAAAGCCGATACCGCTTCGCTGGAGGCTTCTTCCTAGGCACTAAGGGCAGCAGGGTACTCATGCCCGCTGTGGCCTCACTAATGAGGTCTTTCAGCTCTGGCTCAAACAGACAGGTGCCCTGAAAAGGTAACGAAAGCAAGGCTTTTTTAGAGGTAGTGTCTGCAGACCAGATCTTGAGCCAAAGAGCCCGTCTGGCTACCACAGACATGGTAGAAACCCTAGCCACCAAACGGATGGCGTCAAAGATAGCAGCAGAAACATAATGCTGAGCCTCAGAGATGTTGGCAAGGAGTCCCAATACATCAGGAGTAGGAGCTCCCTGATCGGCAGCCACAGTCAGCTGTTCAGTCCAAACTGCAACGGCCCTGTTCACCCAAGCAGCGGCGAACTCTGGGCGCAACGAAGTACCAGCCGTAGCAAAGATGGTCTTCAGGGCTATCTCAAGCTTCCTGTCAGTCCAGTCCTTGAGGACAGATGCGTCTGCCTCAGGCAAAGCAGTGGACTTAGAAAGTCTAGAGACTGGAGCATCCACCTTGGGTGGATGAGCCCATTGAATTAATGCTGCTTCAGAAACGGGGTAAACTTAGCAAACTTCTTAGATACAGAAGGCTTCTTGTCAGTAGCTTTCCACTCAGCAGACACAAGATGGTCAAGAGTGGGGTTAGGTGGAAAACAGGTGGAATGCTTCTTAGGCTCCTGAAACACATCAGAGGGGACTGTGGGAGCCTCTGGAACCAAGGGGATGTATAGCGTGTTTAACACTGCCCTGATCAGGCCCTCAGATGAGGAATCAGGTTCCGCTTCAAAGGGGTCCCCAAAGAATTGGGAAGAGACCGCAGAACATTCCCCCTCATTAGAGTCCACTAACAGTTCCTCCTCAGAGGAGTCAGATACATCAGGTACATCCTGCGGTTTTGGTAGGGGAGACCTGATAGGAGTAGTGGGCTGCCAAGACTGGAAGACCCCCTGCAATTGGGATGTAAGGACTTGTAAGGTAGACCTTAGGTATCTAGTAGTGACCTTAAACTCTTGCATCCACAGAGGCTCTAATGCATGGCTGGAGGTCCCTGGGGGAGATGCAGGGGCAGCAGCACATGCTGGGCATAAATGACCTGAATATTCTCTAGGTAACCCTGATTGACATGAGGAGCAGTGCACAATGGGGGGGACACACTCCAGTATACTTAGTCTTAGGTCTAACCCCAAGTTCCAATGGAGTTGACATCCTCACAGTGTCAAAACGTCTAAAGTTTAAGGAAAACAACCAAATACAGCATGTAAGATTAAAATTTCACCCTAGAAATCGATAATTTACACTTATCTGACAGGAGAAGGGTTAATCTGCTGAGGAGAGAGAGTCCAAGCCCTGCATAGGATACTTGTGAAGGGAAAGCAGAAAATGGCTTCTGCAACAGGAGACAATCAGAAACGAGCGAGCAAAGCAAGCACTCATGGGAAATGTAGTTTTCCGTAAAAAAAGTACCCCAAACAGTGCCCGAAGTCCCCAGAGCCCCCCAGAATACACAGAACATTGACCAGATGATAAACCAAGGGAGACAAACAAAATGAGCCATCTCTGAAATTACTACATTGAGAGGTTGCAGAGATATGTCCCAAACTGTAAAGTCCCATAGAGTTGAACAGAGCATGGCAGTAAAGCGCACAAATTCAAATTTGTAAGTTTTTACAGTGAGGTAAAGTTGTAAAAGACATCACAAAACATTTCAAAAATAGGATTTTAGTCTTACCTGTTAAATCCTTTTCACTTAGTCCATACAGGTCACTGGTACTCTGGGAGGCGATCCGCCCCTTTAATAGGCAGGAACAATTATGCAAATGACTGCAGTGGGCGGAGCCTCCCCTCCTACTTAAGCTGCCTTCAGGCCAGAGCCACTAGATTGATTTGAGACACTAAAACTGACCATAGGTAAGCAAGAAGGAAGACTCCTGTGAGCATGCCCCAAAGATCTCCCACTGAATGCCACAGGAGAGCCAAGCATGGTCCCTTGACAGGGTGGGAGACCAGTGACCTGTATGGACTAAGTGAAAAGGATTTAACAGGTAAGACTAAAATCCTATTTTCACTGTCGTCCAATACAGGTCACTGGTACTTTGGGATGTACAAACATTGAGCTGACCCTGAGGCGGGAAGTAAGGCAAGGACCAGGCGCAAGGCCCCAAGTCACTAGAACTGCTATGAACCAGTTAATTACATAGCCCAAAATGTAAGTGTCAACGGACACCAACCAGGGGAAAACAACCCCTGAACTAACACAGCACACAGAACCAGAGCCAACCGGGCTCAACAGTAAAGAAGCACTAAGAACCACAGAGTAGAAGGCCTAGACAGGCAAAACTGCCTCCAGGACCTTCCTTCCAAAACTGGCATCAGCCGAGGCCAGTACATCAACTCGGTAGTGCTTTGAAAATGTGTGCACAGAGGACCAAGTGGCTGCTCTGCACAGTTGATCAGCAGATGCCTGATTCTTGTAGGCCCAAGAGGCCCCAATAGATCTGGTGGAATGGGCAGTCACCCAGAAGGGAACATGCTTATTCCGCAACTTATAGGCTTCACGAATAGTAGCCTTAATCCAAGAGGCAATGGTAACTTTGGAAGCCGGTCTCCCTGCCCTAGGCCCCTCAGGAATGACGAATAGAGCGTCAGACTTCCTGATAGACTCGGTGCGATGAACATAAAACTTAAGGCAACGCACCACATCCAACAAATGGAGATCTCGTTCCTTGTCAGATGAAGGATTAGGGCAGAAAGAGGGAACCACAATCTCCTGATTGATGTGAAACTCAGACACAACCTTGGGTAAGAATTCCTTGGTAGTGCGAAGCACAGCCTTATCCTTGTGGAACACCAGGTAAGGAGGTTTACAAGACAGAGCTTGTAACTCTGCTACCCGGCAAACTGAAACAATAGCCAAGAGAAAGGCCATTTTCCAAGTCAAGAGACGTAATGGAATGGAAGCCAAGGATTCAAACGGGGGTCGCTGGAGAACTCCCAGCACCAATTGAGGTCCCACTGGGGAGTAGGACTCTTGAAAGCAGGCCGAACATGAGTCACGCCTTGGAAGAAAACTTTGACATCAGGAAGGATAGCAATCCTTTCCTGGAAAAACACAGACAAAGCAGAAGTCTGGACTTTGAGGGAACTCAGACTGAGCCCTTTCTCAACACCGTCCTGTAAAAAGGCTAGGACAGTGGGAAGATGAAAATCTAGGGACATCTTCCGATCAGTACACCAAGCCACGAAGGTGGCCCAGATACGATGATAAATCTTGGAGGACACAGGCTTACGAGTACTAAGCATCGTCGACACCACAGAAGGAGAAAATCCTTTCTTCTCTAGAATCGAGGATTCAACCGCCATGCCATCAAATGGAGATGCTGAACATCCTCCTTCCACAGGTATCCTTGAAGAAGTAGATCCGGACGGGCAGGAAGTGGAAACGGTTCCGCCACCGACATGGCCATCAACTCAGGATACCAGGACTGGCGAGGCCAGTTTGGAGCGATCAGGATGACAGGACAGCGCTCCAGCTTCAGCTTCTGGATGACTCTGATCTATAGAGGAAGAGGAGGGAAGATGTAGGCCAGAGGAAAATCCCAAGGGATTGACAAGGCATCCACTGCTAGAGCAAGAGGGTCCCTCCACCGGGAGCAAAACACCGGCACCTTCCTGTTGTGTCTGGTAGCCATCAGGTCCACTACAGGTACCCCCCACCTCTGGGTGAGTAGGTGAAACACCTCTGGATGAAGAGCCCATTCTCCGCTGTCGACTGTGTGACGACTGAGAAAGTCTGCCATGACGTTGTCTACACCTGGAATGTGAACTGCTGAAATGACAGGCACGTGATCTTCTGCCCAAGATAAAATATCCTTGACCTCCAACCAGGCGGTGCAACTTCTTGTGCCGCCTTGCCTGTTGATGTAGGCCACTGCGGTGGCGTTGTCGGACTCCACTCTTACTGGGCAACCTTCCAGTTGAGCTTCCCAGTGCCTCAGGGCAAGCCGGATGGCACGCAGTTCCAGGACATTGATGGAGAGAAGAGATTCCTCCAGACCCCATTTCCCCTGAGCACTGAAACGACCCAACACAGCACCCCATCCCCGGATGCTGGCATCCGTTGTAACCGTGGTCCAATAGGGAACTTGAAAGGATCTCCCTTTCAGGAGATGAGAGAGATCCAACCACCAGTGCAGACTCGATTCCACATGAGGAGGTAGAGAGACTGACAGATGCTGATGATCTGGATGATTCTTGCACGTCTGGATCACAAACCTCTGGAGTTCCCTGGAGTGAGCCATGGCAAATGGTACCGCTTCGATCGTGGAAATGAACTTCCCCACCAGAGACGTCAACTTCGGTACTGGAACTCTGTCCAGCTCCAGGATCCCAGCTACTCGGATGGCTATCTGATGAGCCACTTCCTCCGGTAGAAACACCAAGCATTGGCGAGTGTCGAACAGGAGACCCAGGAAAATGAGCCTCTGAGATGGGACCAAGTCTGACTTGTCCAAAAGTCCGTGACGGTTCAGAGTGTGAATACACAGCTGCAGTTGTTGTTGGAGAAGCTCCGCTGAGGAGGCTTTCAGGAGGAGATCGTCCATGTAGGGGGTCACCCTGACCCCTTCTTGGTGGAGTACAGCTATCAAGGAACCAAACATCCTCTGAAAGACCTGAGGGGCCGAAGTCAGCCCAAAGGGAAGAGCTGAAAACTGAAAATGTCCCCTGTGGCAGGCAATCCTGAGATACCGCCTGCTCTCTGGATGAATAGGGATGTGAAGATAAGCATCCTGAAGGTCCAGTGAGGCAAGGAACTCCCCTGGAGACATTGCTGCAATCACAGAGCGCAGGGACTCCTGGCGAAAGTGGGAACTCACAACATAGGAATTGAGATCTTTGAGATCCAAAATGGGACGAGCACCTCCGTCCTTTTTGGCCACCACGAACAGGTTGGAATAGAATCCTGAACCTGTGTCCTCTGGAGGAACCAACTCCAGAACCTCCTTGTCCAAGAGATCCTGAATAGCATCGTCGAACAGATGTCTTTTTGTAGGTTCCTGAGAAGGACGAGTAAAATGGAACCGAAAAGGAGGAAGGGAAGAGAATGGGATCCTGTATCCCTCTGATACTACCTGAATGACCCATGGGTCCGCCACTGACTCCTCCCAAGTCCGGCGAAAGATGTGGAGACGTCCACCTACTGCCGGATGCGGACCCGGGTTCGGTGAGTCATGCCGAAGCAGTCTTGGAGGTCTTGGCCTTGGGGGCAACTTTGGGCTTCCAGGACTGTTTGGGCTTGGAGGAGGAGCGCGCAGAGGACGGACCCGTCTGGGACGTGGATCGTGTCTCAGTCTGAAAGGAACGAAAGGACCGATTGCGTTTGGCTGGAAACTTCTTCTTGAAGACTGAGGGTAGAAGAGTACTTTTACCACCAGTAGCCTCACTGATCATTTCCTTGAGTTCAGAACCTAAAAGCAAGTTCCCCTGAAAGGGCAAGGAAAGCAAGGCTTTCTTAGAGGCTGTATCAGCAGACCAAATTTTCAGCCAAAGGGCACGTCTGGCCACCACAGAAGAAGTGGAGGCCCTCGCCATCATGCGCACAGCATCAAAGGCAGCATCAGCAACATAATTTTGTGCTTCAGTAATGTTAGCAAGGAGCTGCAACTGCTCAGATACCGGTGCATCCTGGCGGACTGCCTCAGTCAGTCGTTCAGTCCAGGCCGCAATAGCTCTATTAACCCACGCCACTGCAAAGGTTGGACGCATGGCAGTGCCAATGGAGGCAAAAATAGACTTAAGAGAAAGTTCTAGCTTTTTGTCCGTCCAATCCTGCAGGGCAGAGGCATCAGAGACAGCTAAAGCAGTAGATTTGGATAGCATGGAAACAGGAGCATCCACCTTGGGAGGATGAACCCATTTTGCCAGTTCAGTCTCAGGAAAAGGGTAAAGTTTAGAAAACGTTTTGGACACAGAGGAGGATTTGTCAGGATTCCTCCACGCCTCAGAGACTAGACGGGCAAGGGTAGGGTTAGTTGGAAAACATACCACCGCCTTAGATGGTTTTTGGAAAACGTCAGTTGGATCATGAGTAGATTCCTGAGTCAGAGGAAGGTTGAGCGTAGTTAACACAGCTCTAATCAAACCCTCAGCAGAAACCTCAGGGTCACATTCATAAGGGTCCCCAATGGACCTGTCAGATTCAATAACAGTGCCTTCCTCAGCATCAGAATCCTACAATAGTTCTTCTTCAGAAGAATCAGACACATCAGGAGCTCCCTGTGGCTTAGGTAGGGAAGTCCTGATTGTAGAGGGGGTCTGCCAAACCTGGAGAGCCCCCTGTACCTGAGAGGGAAAGAGTTGGAGTGTGGATCTGAGATCCCTAGTGGCAGCTTTAAACTCTCTCACCCAAGTTGGCTCAATAGCATGGCTGGGAAGCCCAGGGTTGCTATCACGACAATCAGTGCATTTAGGGCATAAATCACCAGAACAATCTCTAGGCAGCCCAGAGTGACAAGAGGAGCAAAGCGCAATGGGGGGAACAGACACCCCAGCCTCTTTAGTCTTGGGTCTAGCCCCTGGCTCCAGTGGAGTAGACATGCTCACAGCGTCAATATACACCACTTAACAATATCACCCAGTAAAAGTGTGAAAGATTAAAGTTTCACCCCAGAAATGCCTAAAATCGGACTTATCTGGCCAGCGAAGGGTTAATCTGCTGAGAGAAGAGAAGGCTTGGTCCCTGCGTAGTATACTCGCTGAGAAATAACACCACAAAATGGCGGCCGTCAGGTCAGCCAATCAGAAACGAGCGCGAACCGGGCGCTCATGGGAAATGCAGTTTTCTCTCAGAAGTACCCCAAACAGTGCCCGAAGCCCCCCTGAACTCCCCACACCCTGTAAACATACACCGGATGATAGAGCAGGAGCATAGAAGTAAAATGAGCCATCTCTGAAGTTGCTGTGACAAGCGGTTGCAGAGATATGTCCCACACTGTGAAATCCCATAGAGAGTAAAGGAGCAATGGCGTCTAAGCGGGAAAAGGCGCGGAACACTAAATTTTAATAAAGTCCCACTAAACTTTAAAAAGTGCTAAACAGTAGTCCAAAACATGAGAAACATAAATAAAACTATACCCAAAGCTCCAGAACCCAGAGAATACCACAGAAATTGCATAAACATGATAAATGCAAATAAAAACACCCTATGAGTGCTGGAGTGCAATGCAACTCCCAAATACAAGCCCATCAAAGGGACACTGTGGGGACAAGTGGACCTTCAGCACTCAAGGGGTGGCTCACCTTACTGCAGGACTTCTGTCTTCAGGTGACCATGATAAGGTGGGAATAGTCCAGAGGTAAATTCCTCAGCAGGGAAGCTGCTTGACTCAAGGTGTTCCCTCTTCAGGGCATAAGGTCCACAGAAAATCCCTGGAAGCTGCACCAGCCACTTTAAAGAGGCCAATTCACAGCCATGGTCACCCTCCTAATGGTGGTATTCCATATTGAAATAAAAATAACAAAACACTAAGATGAATGCAAAGATGTTCTCCACCTGGTGTGCACAGTACACAGGAACAAATCAATCTAGTGGCTCTTGCCTGAAGGCAGCTTAAGTAGGAGGGGAGGCTCTGCCCACTGCAGTCATTTGCATAATTGTTCCTGCCTATTAAAGGGGCGGATCGCCTCCCAGAGTACCAGTGACCTGTATTGGACGACAGTGAAAAGCAAATAAACACTGCACCATGAAGGGAAAAGTGCTATAAAAAAAAAAAAAAAAAAAAAAAAAAAAAGCACCTAAAAGATGCCAAATCAGCAGACAAAGGGTTAATTTACCACAGAAACTCTGCTCCAAACCCCCAACAGACAAACCCAATGAGTGCAGGAGTATGTATTAGGAACTCCAAAGGAGACCCCTGTGTGGAAGGGAAGCGTGGCCAAGTGGACCTCAGCACTCAAAGGGTTGCTCACCTTTCTAGCAGGTCTTCTGTCTTCAGATTACTATTGATAAAGAAGAAGCCTCAGTGGGCAACTCCTAGGGAAAGAACTTGCTAAACAAGATTTTCCCCCCAGGGCTGAGAGGTCCACCATAGCACCTGGAAACTGAGTTACCCACTAGGGAATGTCAGTGATGGTAATCCACCTAATGGTGGTATTCCATATCTAACAGAAATCAAAAAATAAGCTGAAACTATAGCAGAACTGTTGTCTTGCCTTGTATCTTGATTAAGGAACAAATATTACTGGAAGGGAGTGGCTAGATGCAGCTAAGGAGAAGAGGTAGGCTCCACCCAGCATTCTCTTGAAGAATTGTTGCTGCCTACTTAAAGGGGAGGTCGCCTACCCAAAGTTACCAGTAACCTATATTGGACGACAGGGAAAGGAGGTTTGCAGGACAAAGCCTGCAATTCAGCAACTCTGCAGACAGAGACCACGGCCAAAAGAAAAGCCATCTTCCACGTCAGAAGGTGTAAAGGAACAGTAGCCAAAGACTCAAAGGGAGACCGCTGCAAGACTTCCAAATCCAGATTAAGTCCCCACTGAGGAGTGGAAGCCTTATAGTCAGGGAAAGCATGAGCAACCCCCTGAAAGAAGACTGACATCCAGCAAGGTGGCAATACATCTCTGAAAGAAGACAGAGAGCTGAGGTATGTACCTTCAAGGAGTTAAGGCTAAGACCAATGTTCATGCCATCCTGCAAAAAGGAAGGGATAGCCAGGAGATCACACTACTGACAGGACAGATCCCTGTCCACACACCAAGCATGGAAAATGGACCAAACCCTATGGTATGCCTTAGAGGGACTGGTTTCCTAGCCTGGACCATAGTGGAGACCACATCCTAAGAATAGCCCTTCTTCCTCAAGATGGAGGCTTCAACCGCCATGCCAGTAAAGCTATCTGGTCCACATCTTCCTTCCATAGGCAACCCTGATGGAGTAGATCTGGTCTGTGTGGCACAGAAAATGGTTCCTGAGCAGACAGTGCCAACAATTCTGGGAACCAAGGTTGCCTGGTGCAGTACAGAGCCATCAGGATGACAGACGCCCCATCCATCTGAATCTTCCGTAGCACCCAAGGAAGGAGAGGAAGTGGAAGAAAGATGTAGGCCACATGAAAACACCAAGGAATCTACGGGGTAACAAAGAGGTTGGAATAAAAGCTGGAACCACTCTCCGGCTGGGGATCACAGCCAGAACTCCCTTGTCCAAGAGAGCCTGAACCCCCCCCCCATTGAAAAGTCTGAGCTTTTCCTGTAAATGAGGGGAGCGAGAAGGGAAGAATCTGAAGGGCGGTAGGGATGTGAAGGGAATCCTGTAACCTCCTGAAACCACCTATAATACTCACCGCTGGTGATGAATCGACCCCCGACAGGTGTGTGCGGACCAGGGTTCAGCGAGTCATGCTGAAGAAGGTTTGGAGGGTTTGGGTTTGGTGGAGGTGTGTTTAGACTGCCACTGCAGTTTGGCCTTGGGGTGGGAAACATGGGGCCTGAGCGCCACCGGGTTCACCCAATGCTCTTTACTTTGGCGGGGATGAAAAAGGCAATGCCTTTTGGCTTTAGGTTAGCGCTTAGGAACCTGAGGTAACAAGGTGCTCTTGTCTCCAGTGGCTTCACAGATGAGGGTCTTCAGTTCTGGGCCAAAAAGAGCAGTAACCTGAAAAGGAAATCAGTGGTTTCTTAGAAATCAAGTCAGCCAACCAGATTTTAAGCCACAACATATGCCTAGCAGTCACTGAGAAGGCAGAAGCCTTAGCTTCTAGCCTAATAGCATCAAAAAGAGCATCAGTAACAGCGCTGTGCCTCAGAAATATTAGCCAAAAGGGACGAAAAGGTCAGCCTTATAAACCGCATCAGTCGGAAATAGCCCTACTTGACTCAAGCAGAAGACAAGGTGGGCCTCAGGGACGCACCAATGGCAGTGAAAGCAGCTTTCAAGATGGCCTCAAGCGTTCCATCTGTTAAAACCTTAAGTGCTAAAGTGTCCGCAACAGGCAAGGCGGTGGATTTAGAAAGCCTGGAAATATGGGAATCAGCCTGAGGAGGAGTAGCCCACTGAGCCAAAGCTGCGTCAAAAAAGGGATACAGTTTAGAAATCTCTTGTAAAGATTAAGACGCTTGTCTGGAATCTTCCACTCGTCCAGTATAATCTGATCCAGAGTGGGATTAGGCAGAAAGACAGTACAGGACTTCTTGCACCTTTGAAAGACTTCAGAAGTAGATTGAGGCTCTACAGGAGTACAGGGAATGTTTAAAGTATTTAAAACCGCCTTAATGAGACCCTCAGAAGAGGGTTCAGGGTCAGCTTCAAAGGGATTGCCATAAAACTGGGAAGAAGTTCCTTCTGAACACATACCATCCTCAGACTCAACATCTGAACCCTCCACAGAGGAATCAGACAAATCAGAAATTTCTGGGGCTTTAGTGGCCACATTCCTGAAAGTACCCCCTGAACAGATAGATGAAACAGTGCCATAGGAGGACTAAGTCCTTGACCCAAAGTGGCTCTTGTTCATGGATGAAGGGCCCTGGCAGGGAAGAAGGGCTACAGCACATGAGGGGCATAAGTGTCCTGAGTACTCTCTGGGAAGCCCAGTTTGGCATCAGGAACAGTAAGTAAGGGGGAGTCAAAGATGCCCCTGAGTCCTTAGCCTTAGGCCTAGCACCATGTCTTAAAGGATCTTGCAGGAGAAAAGAGTCTTACAGTAGAGAAAAAATAAACAAATACTGTTACCCAGATTAAAGAATTCACTCCAAAAAGTTTAAAATATATTTAACTGGCAAGCAAAGAGATAACCTGAGGAGGAAAGTAGAGGAGACCAAGCCCTGCGCATGATACTCGCGTAAAGGGAAAAAGAAAATGGCAACCGATTAGGGAGTCAATCAGCGAACAGCCAGCGAAACAGGCATTCATGGGAAATGTAGTTTTCCAATACAGAGTACCAAAAACACAACCGACCCCCCACCCCCACCCCAGGACACTAGGGATGTTCACCGGAATGTTAGGCAAGGGGAGACATGAAGAAAGAGCAGTCTCTCAACTCGGTACATAGAGTAGTTGCAGAGATGTGTCCCAAACAGTCTGTCACATAGAGATCAATTGAGCATTGCGGCTATGCAGTAAAGCACGCCATTAAAGGAGTGGAATTCAAATAAACGTTTAAAAAAAAAAAAAAAAAAAAAAACCCAGTAAGTGCTAAAAACAGCACTATAACACAAAGCATAGGGAGCATATTAACCCAAAGGGAAAGTGTGTAAAAGGACCCCAACTCTGTGTAATAAAGCAAGGAAGGGGTTAAATACTACCAAAAAGCAAAAATGCTCCAGAGGATCAGAACACACAACATAGAAATACCCAACATGAGTGCAAGAGTTATGAGGAAAACTCCAGAAAGACCCCTGTGCAGAGGGGAACAGAGGGGCAAGTGGACCATGGCACTCAAATGATTGCTAACCTTTTTTGTAGGTCGTCTTACCATTGCATGGAAGAAGCCTCAGAGAGACTCCTTCTGGAGAGAGAGACATGGGTTGTATGGTTCTCTCCCAGGGCTGGAAAAAGTCCACAAACAGCAACTGTTAACTGGGCAATCCACCAGGGGAAGCCAGTAATGGTAATCCACTTAATGGGTGAATTTTGACACCCCATATCCAAATAAAAATAATAAAATAACTAAAAACTAAGCAGAACTGTTCACAGCCTTCCTACCAGAATGATGGAACAAATCTTATCTGGAGGGGAGTGGCTAGATAGCCTGCTATGGAACAGGGAGAGGCTCCACCCTGCACTTCTTGAAGAACTGTTCCTTCCTACTGGGAGGAGCTGTCACCAAGACCGGAGCGATCTCTCTTAGGCCTCCAAGCACCGCGCCGGTACGCATAACAGGTCACGTGTACCGGCAAAGATCAAAGCGGTCCTTAAGGGAAGGTAACTTCCCTGGACCGCTGGTACTTAAGGGGTTAAACTGATTCCGGAGTCTCCGAACGGCGTGCAGCCGCACGGAGACTCGGACTTCCGTGACTTACCAGGTACGTCCTCTGTTACTAAGTGACAGTTTTTGCGGGATGTACCTTGTAAGTCATTTGTCGCTATGGAGTTTAAAAAAAAAAAAAAAAAAAAAAAAAAAAAAAAAAGATATATATTTGTTTCACCCCTGTGACTGTCAAAGCACGACAGAGTAGCGATTGGATTAGCATTCCACTTAAAGGGATAGTAATGTTTCATAATAAAAGCAGCTTTAATTAATCATCATAGTATTTGGACCTTGGACAGTTATTTCAATTCTGTCAGAGTTGTACTTCAAGAGTAATTCAATGACAAATTATCCCCCTCCCGCCCCTTTTACTGATGTAAGACTGCTCAGCCAGAGCAGAAGGGATGTGCCCAGGTAGATTGCAGAGAGGAACAATCTTCAATTAAAATAAGGGAAAAACCTGAAAAACTTATCAAGGGGGTCAGGGTTTTCATTGTTCTCATAGGAAGAAGATTGTCCCCTGCTATTATCTGTCTGGTCTAGCAACCAGATTCCACATCTGAGAAGAGATGGCTTACACTAGGTAAAAGGGGCGGAAGGGAGAAACTTTATCCTTCAATTACTCTTGAACCACAACTCTGACAGTATTGAAATATCACTCTCTATGGCTCAAATACTATGAAGATTAATTGAAGCTGCTGTTTTTGTGAAACATTACTATCCCTTTAAAGCAAGTCTGCCTTGGTTATGATGTTATTTAACATCATTTGCATTTAAACTGCACCAAGTGAGGGTTCTGGTACGCCTATTAATAAGCAATACAGTGAAAGGCCTACTAGCAGCTTTCCAATAAATTTTTTACAATTCTTAATTGATATTACAATATCACAGAAGTAGCAGTATCTTGGAAATATCTTCTTACTTTTAGTGAGGTGAATTACCTTGAAACCAATGAAAACTATGGAAGATATCTGGAGGCACCTCATATCACCTTTACATAGAGAAGGCTATTCTGTTGGCGGCTGGTGTATTCATAAATTACTGTGACATTTCTTATGACTAAAAGCGAATCTGGACTATTAGATCAATAAAGGAAGGTACATTTTTCCTCTCAAAAATGTAATATTTTAACAGTAGCTTAATTATGGGCCTATACAAGTCAAACATTTATTAAAAAACATCTGCTATTGTTTTATTCATGATTTTAATAGCAATAGTTTATTAGAAATATGTGGAGCCACACCTTGAAAATGTTAAATATCTGAATGGGAGAAAATACATTTTCCTTTAAACTGTTTTGCAAAAGGGTAAGGGTGCATGGCCAAAAGGGAGCTTTATGACTGCATATTGTTTTGTTCAAAATCCTTCATATGAGCTGTGTGGAGGATTGTTTATTGCGTTGGAGACATCTAGAACATTCAAGGGATTAGTGTCAAATGTATTTGAATCCTTGTTGGTACTAGAAATCGAAGGCTAAATTACTAGGCTAAAATGCATCTGGTAAGATTTACCAGGTAATTGTGCTTGATTTTTTTTTTTTTTTTTTTTTTTTACAAATTTTAGTTGGTTTACATTATAGTATCTTTTGCTACACAAATTTTCAACACAAAATTGTGCTGTACCTCCACTGGCTAATCGAAGAATTACCTATACACTGTATAACCAAAGCCTTGCTCCCCTGCTCGTCATTAACCCTTTGAGTGCCAGAGGAGTACCCCTCTGGCACTCAGAGGGTTAATAAAATCTGTTCTGTGGAACACCTTGGCTTCACAGAACCAGTAGTCTACAGAAGAAGAATGAGTGAAATGGTAGGAAAACTCATAACTGCTCTTAGCAGGTAAAGGTATTTTTAACTGACAGGTCAAAGGTTAGCAGCAACCCAATGGAGGATTACTCTAAATCATGTTGTGTCATTTAGGCAATCATGCTATATTTTATCAAACTATGCCATAAGAAAGAGAAAGAAGGTATTGAGTACCTGAGAAATGTTTCTGAAGTATAATGTATGTTACTCAAGTATAATGTATGTTACATTTGAAGATAAAAATATTAAAGTAAAATTAGAATTACAAATTCTCTCTCATTGAGGTAGGCTAAAAAATTAAAAACAGTGCCATTCTCCCTGACCTTCTAAAAATACACAACACAAACTTTGGTTCTAGAATGAGTAAAATCAACGAATGATGAACAAGTTAGTTTTAAAGGGATAGTAATACTTCGTTTTAACTTTATTTTATTTTGTAGGCATTAAAAAAACATGAAGAATGATATAAGTCTTATCTCTCAAACCTTTATGGTTTATGAGCTATTCACAAGCAAAGTTCCCCTCCCCGCCCCTTTTTCCTAGTGTAAGCCATCTCTTCTCAGATGTGGATCAGGTTGTATGACAGTACAGATAACAGAAGGGGACAATTTTCTTTGTATGAAAACAATGAAAGCCCTTCCCCCCTTGACAAGTTTTTCAGCTTTTTCCATTATCTTAATTGAAGATTGTCCCTCTCTGCAGTCTACCTGGGCATCTCCCTTCTGATCTGGTTGAAGAGGGGGGGGGATACTTTGCTTGTGAATATCTCTTAAACCATAAAGGTTTCAGAGATAAGACTTATATCATTCTTCATGTTTTTTTAATGCCTACAAAATAAAATAAAGTTAAAATGAAGTATTACTATCCCTTTAAGTAGTCACCATGAGGCAAAATTTAAAACATTTTTGGAAAATGTATAGAGGACAGTGGTTGCATTAAGTGAGAGGGTGAATGGCAGTATTGTGGCTCTATAAAGGAACACATTACCAGTCTGGTTATAGTGCATCCAGTTCAGCATGATCTCTGGTGCTCGGTACCACCGAGTGGCCACATATCCTGTCATTTCTTCATCAGTATGCCGTGCCAAACCAAAATCAAGAATCTGCAACAAAGGGGGAAGAGTGTATTTAAACTATGAAATCCTTGTAAAAACAACAGAATTTTTTTCTTTCAAAAGTATTTAAATCCTACCCTAGTGGTTCATAATCCTCTGCTCACTGGTGCCTAACAGGCCGGGTCTTTAGGATTTTTCTGTATGAGTACAGGCAAGTTATTTAGAGGTTCTGCCATTTAAAGTGTTAGTAATACTTCAAATTAATTTTATTTTATATTGTAGCCATGAATAACACATTAAAAACGATACAAGTCTTCTCTCTCAAACCATATTGGCAAGTAACGTTTCCCCCTCACTGGCTGTTTCAGCCAAGTCTGCCATCTAGCCAACAGACTTGGAATCCGGTCCACAGATCAGCCGGCCGCAAGATATAAAAGTAACTATTTCACTGGAAGGGTCTACAAAGTGTGCTTGCAAACCAGGCACACTTTGTAGACTACTCCAGTTAATTAGTTATTTTTATATCTTGCGATCTTGGCTCTGCTGAAGAGACGCAGCCAGTCTGCGGACCGGATTCCAAATCTGTCAGCTACAGCGCTGACGTCACTCAGGGGGAAACTTTACTTGCGTATACCTCTCAAACCATAAAGGTTTGAAAGATAAGACAGATCGTTTTTAATGTTTTTTTTCATGGCTACAATATAAAATAAAAGACGATTTTAGTCTTACCTGTTAAATCCTTTTCTCTTAGTCCATACAGGTTGCTAGAAACTTTGGGTAGGCGATCCGCCCCTTAGTAGGCAGGAACAATTCTCAAAGTGTATGCAGGTGGTGGAGGTTCCCTTCCCTCCTTGGCTGCAGCTACCCAATCAGATCCAAAAAGATCTGAGACACTAACTATGACTAGATAGTAGAAGGGAAGAAGACTCCTGTGAGCATGACCCCGAAGAACCCCCAAAGTCTACCACAGGAGAGCCAAACATGGTCCCTTGACAGGGTGGGAGACCAGTAACCTATATGGACTAAGAGAATAGGATTTAACAGGAAAGACTAAAATCCTCTTCTCTGTCGTCCAATACAGGTTACTGGTAACTCTAGGATGTCCAACCATTGAGTTTCAAGGTGGGAAGAAGGCAAGGACCAGGCACAAGGCCCCAAAGTCACCATAATATATATGAACCATCAGATCAAAGATAGCCCAACAACAACTGAAGTGTCAATGGACACAAAACAGGGGTAACGGCACCCCAGGAACGTTACACAGCACACTGAACTAGAACCAAGAGGGCTCAAAAGTGAAGGAAGCACTAAGAACTAAGGAAAAGCCCAGACAGGCAACACTGCCTCCAGGATTTTCCTCCCAAAGCTGGCATCAGCCGATGCCAACACATCCACATGGTAGTGCTTTGAAAAGGTGTGCACAGAGGACCAAGTGGCCGCCTTGCATAACTGATCAGCGGAGGCCTGATTCTTGTAAGCCCAAGAGGCCCCAATAGATTGAGTAGAATGAGCTGTGACCCTGAAAGGGACAGGCTTCTTCCTTAGCTCATAATCCTTGCGAATAGTGGACTTGATCCAAGAAGCAATAGTCACCTTGGATGCAGGTATTCCTGCCCTAGGACCCTCAGGAATGACGAACAGCGCGTCAGATTTCCTGACAGACTCAGTGCGATGCACATAAAACTTGAGACAACACATCACGTCTAACAAGTGGAGATCCCTCTCCTTGTCAGAGGTGGGGTCAGGGCAGAAAGTGGGCACCACAATCTCCTGATTCATGTGGAACTCAGAGACCACCTTCGGGAGAAACTCCTTAGAAGTGCGAAGCACCGCCTTGTCCTTGTGCAACACCAAATAGGGTGGTCTAAAGGACAGAGCATGCAACTCCACAACACGGCGAACTGACAATTGCCAGGAGAAAGGCCATTTTCCACGTCAAGAGGCGTAGAGGAATAGTAGTCAAAGACTCAAAGCGAGGACGCTGAAGGACGCCCTAAACCAATTTAAGATTCCACTGAGGAGTGGGGGACTCGTAATCAGGATGAGTATGAGCAACACGCTGGAAGAGAATATTGACATCAGGAAGGATGGCAATGCGTCTCTGAAAGAAAACAGAGAGAGCAGAAGTCTGAACCTTAAGAGAACTCAAACAGAGGGCCCTTATCCACACTGCCCTGCAAAAAAGCCAGGACTGTAGGCAAATCAAAGTCCTGAGACAGGTCCCTGTCAGCACACCAGGACAGAAACGTCGACCAGACACGATGGTAGAAAAAGGTTTGCGGACACTGAGCATAGTAGCCACCACACCAGAAGAAAAACCTTTCTTCCTCAATATTGAGGATTAACTTTCCAAGCCGTCAAAGCTAGCTGACGAACAACCTCCTTCCACAGGTAACCCTGTAGAAGGTGGTCTGGATGGTAGGGGAGCCGAAAGGGCTCCGCCACTGACAGATCTATGAGCTCCGGAAACCAAGACTGACGAGGCCAGTACAGAGCAATCAGAATGACTGGGCAACACTCCAGTCGTAATTTCCTTAACACCCTGTGCAACATGGGAATGGGAGGAAAGATGTAAGCCAGAGGAAAGACCCATGGAATGGACACTGCATCCACTGCTAGAGCCAGAGGGTCTTGCCAGCAAGAGCAGAACACTGGAACCTTCCTGTTGTGTCTCGTCGCCATCAGCTCGATGTAAGGAGGACGCCATTGCTGAACAATGAGTTGGAACACCTGTGGTTGCAACTCCCACTCTCCGCTGCCCACTGTGTCGACTGAGGAAGTCCGCCATGATGTTGTCTACGCCTGGAATGTGCACTGTGGATATAGCAGGTACAGGTTCTTCAGCCCTGGACAAAATAGCCTTGACCTCTAACCAAGCAGCGAGACTTCTTGTTCCACCTTGCTTGTTGATGTAAGCCACAGCAGTGGTGCTGTCAGACTCCACTCGGACCGGGCAGTCTTCCAGCTGAGATGTCTAATGTTGCAGGGTATGAAATATCGCCCAAAGCTCCAAAATGTTGATTGGAAGGAGGGACTCCTCCGGAGACCACCGACCCTGAGCGCTCAAGCGACCCAGGACTGCATCCCAGCCGGAGAGGCTTGCATCTGTCGTCACCTTGGTCCAAAAGGACACCAGAAAAGACTTGCCCTACAGCAGGTTGGAAAGGTCGAGACACCATGACAAGCTCAGTTTCACATGAAGAGGAAGGGAAACAAATGTCTTCAGAAGATCCTGTTGACCCTTGCACACCTGGATAATGAACCTCTGGAGCTCCCTGGTGTGCTCCATGGAAAACGGAACCGCTTCTATGGTGGATATGAATTTCCCCACCAGAGATGATAGCTTCTGGACTGGAACTGGATCCTGAGACAGAATCACAGAAACCCTGTGTGCGATCTGGTGAGCCACTTCGTCCGTGAGGAACACCATGCTCTTCTGAGTGTCAAAGAGAAGGCTCAGGAAGACCAGACACTGGTACTGCCAGCTCCCTGGATGAATGGCAATGTGTAAATATGCATCCTGAAGATCTAGAAAAGCAAGGAATTCCCCCGGGGAATTGGCAGCAAACACTGTGTGCAGAGATCCTGACGATAATGAGTTCGGGTCACAAAGGCAGGGCTCAAAATTTCCACTCGCCACTAGCGAGTGAAAATTTAGCCATGGCGAGTAGAAATTCAGCCCTGGTGGGTATGTTATGGCTTGCAGGGGTGAGTAACTTTTCAGGTCTGGATAGTAGCAAATGACTTCAAATTTTAAGCCCTGCCAAAGGAATTGAGATCCTTCAAGTCCAAAATAGGACGACAACCACTGTCCTTTTTTGTGACCACAAAGAGGTTCGAGTAGAACCCGAACCCCTGTCCTGGATAGGTATTGGCTCTAGAAAATCCTTGTCCAGAAAAGCCTGAACAGCGCTGTCGAACAGCCAGCGTTTCTCTGTACCCTGATGAGTGTGAAAAGGACGAAAGCGAAAGGGAGGAAGAGAAATGAAAGGGATCTTGTACCCTTCCGTCACTACCTGTAAAACCCATGGGTACGTCACAGAGTCCTCCCAAATGATGTGATAGTGTCGCAGACGACCACCCACAGAGGAGTGCGGACTCTGGTTCGGCCAGTCATGCCGAAGTAGTCTTGGAAGACTTGGGCTTGGAGGAGACCTTGGGCTTGCATTGTTGTTTGGGCTTGGAGGAGGTATGCGGAGCTGAGGGAAGCGTCTGGTTCACCGGGCATGTCTCATTCTGAAAGGAACGAAAATCACGGTTAAGCGGCAATTTCTTCCTGGGAACCAAGAATAGAAGAGTACTCTTACCCCCTGTGGCCTCACTGATCAGATCCTTAAGATATGGTCCACAAAAAGGCAGGGAAAGTAAGGCTTTCTTAGAAGCAGTGTCAGCAGACCAGATCTTGAGCCAAAGAGCTCGTCTGGCCACCACAGACATGGTGGAAACTCTAGCCACCAAACGGATGGCATCAAATAAGGCAGCAGAAACATAGTGTTGTGTCTCAGATATGCTGGCAAGAAGGCGCAACTTATCCGAAGTAGGTGCATCCTGATGGACAGCCTCGGTGATCTTTTCAGTCCAGACCGCAATGGCCCGGTTCACCCACGCAGTGGCAAACGCTGGACGCATAGCGGAACCAGCAGTGCCAAAATGGACTTGAGGGAAACCTCAGGTTTCTTGTCAGTCCAGTCCTTCAGAGCAGAGGCATCAGAGACTGGCAAGGCAGTAGATTTATACAGCCTGGATATAGGGGCATCCATTGGGGGAGGGGGTGAACCCACTGAGCAAGAACAGCCTCAGAAAAGGCTGAAAGCTCGGCAAACTTCTTGGACACAGAAGCTTTCTTGTCCGGGGATTTCCACTCCTCAGACACAAGGCGGTCAAGAGTGGGGTTAGGTGGAAAGTATGTAAGGGGCTTAGCAGGCTCCTGGAATACATCAGAGGGATCAGAAGAAACCTTCTGAACTAGGGGAATGTTAAGAGTAGTTAATACAGCCCTGATCATGCCCTCAGCGGAGGGTTCAGGATCAGCCTCAAAAGGGTCCCCAAAAAACTGAGAGGATCCCAACACATAACACTCCTCAACATCCAAATCCACCAGCAGTTCCTCCTCAGAGGAATCTGACACGTCAGGTACTCCCTGAGGTTTGGGCAGGGAAGACCTGACTGAGGAGGGGGCCTGCCAAGACTGAAAGGCCCCCTGTAACTGGGATGGAAAGAGTTGCAATGTGGACCTAAAGTCCCTAGTCGCAGCTTTGAACTCTTGCACCCAAGCTGGCTCTATGGAATGGCTGGAGGTCCCTGGAATGCTGTTAGGGACATCAGAACATGCTGGGCATAAGTGACCTGACAATTCTCTAGGTAGCCCTGAGTGACAGGAAGAGCAATGTGCAATGGGGGATGCAGAGACCCCAGCCTCCTTAGTCTTAGGTCTAGGCCCAAGCTCCAGCGGTATACACATTCTCACAGTGTCAAAATAACCAACTGTACAATAAATCACCCAATTATCGTGTGTAGGATTAAAGATTCACCCCAGAAATTGCTAAAATAAACTTATTTGGCAGGAGAAGGGTTAACCTGCAAAGGAGAGAAGGAAGAGTCCAAGCCCTGCGTAGGATACTCGCCCAGAAACACTTACAAAATGGCTGCCACGGAGGGAGCCAATCAGAAACAAGGGCGCAAAGCAAGTGCTCATGGGAAATGTAGTTTTTCCCAAAAAGTACCCTAAGCAGTGCCCCGAAGCCCCCTGAGCCCCCCAACACACTGAAAACATGAACCGGATGATAGAGCAAGGGTAGGCAAGTAAAATGATCCATCTCTGAAGTCGCTAGGTTAAACGGTTGCAGAGATCCATCCCAAACAGTACAGTCCCATAGAAGTGAATGGAGCAATGGCATCTCTGGGGTAGATCGCGCCTTAAAGGCGCAGTACTCAAATTTTACAAATATTAAAGTAAAACATTAAAAGGAGTAAATCATCAATAGAACATGTGAGGATACCCAAAAACCACTAACCGAGTAGGAAAAGTGTTAGAAAACCCCCAATAAAGTGCCAACCAGCAGTTAAAGGGTTACGTTATCACATAAACCTGCTCCAAACACCCAAACAGACGTACAGATATACCCAATGAGTGCATGAGTGTGCAATAGGAACTCCAATGAATACACCCCTGTGCGGAGGGGCACTGTGGGACAAGTGGACCTGCAGCACTCAAATAGTAGATCACCTTTCCTGCTGATCTTCTGTCTTCAGATTACCATGCAGCAAGAAGTACCTCAGTGGGTGAATCCTGAGGAAGCACTTGAAATCAAGATTTTCCCACTCAGGGCTCAAGGTCCACAAAAAAGCACTTGGATACTGAGCTAGCCACATTGAAGGGCATTGTCAGTCATGGTAATCCACCTAATGGTGGTTTTCCATATCTAATAGAAAAAAAAAAAAAAATTCTAAAACTATAGCAGAACTGTTCTCTAGTCTGGTGTTGTCTTCACCGAGGAACAAATATTTCTGGAGCTGATTGGCTAGCTGCAGCCAAGAAGGGAAGGGAGGCTCCACCCCCTGCATACACTTTGAGAATCGTTCCTGCGTACTAAGGGGTGGATCGCCTCCCGGAGTTACCAGTAACCTGTATTGGATGACAGAGAAAATTCATTTAAAGTATTACGATCACTTTAACTCACCCATGCAAAAGCAAGGAAGTCCTAGAGACATAGCATGTTAAGGAACCCAGAAGAGACGGTTGGGATCCACAGCCCATGCATTAACAACTGATTCCATTTGCATGCACAATATAAAATTGCATTATTCAGGCTAATGAAGGCACATACAACTTCACTGAACCTCAATACTTTAGATCCTTAAAACCTAATAAGAACAAATATTTACATCACACCACCCAATAAGTATTATAAACTTAACAAAATCTAAGCAAATAAATTATAGGTAATCCTCTGAAATAGATTTCATGGAAAATGCACCCCCTAATTAACTAGGACATGAAACCAATTAATTAACTTAGATGTTGAAGTATTTGACCAAATCACCTAGCCTCATTTATCCAATTTTAGAAAATAGGCATTAATGACTAACACTTTAGGAGCTACTGATGCACGGAATAAGTGAATAGCATGGTGTACCACAGGCTGCACAAGTATAATATATGCAAATAATATCAACTGCACTGCAGACATAGCTAGGTAAGCAACAGCAGAGGTCTCTCTGAGCCAAGCATCCCCCAAAGGGCCAGAAGGTTGGGTTGTAGAGAGTCCAGGTAATCGGCTGACTTACAGCAGGCAAACACTAGTCTAGGACTAGAAGCAGGAGAATCAATAGCTGGGAGCATTACAAGAGTCATGTTGCCCTTACAAAAATTTCCGAGGCCATGATCAGGGTTTATGAGCACCAGACCATGGTTACCAGTTTTGATTAGCTTTCTCTCTGGGAGCTGATCGCTGCTTTGCCAGTCAAGAAATAACCAGCTATATGTGAAAGAGTAAAATATATACATTAATAAAATATATTGAAAAGTAGAAAAAAAAAAAAAAAATTAAACACAAGCACACATGCTTTATTCACATAGGTGACTATCATAAGTGAGGCCGTTGCTGTCCCTCATGGAGCAAGTTCTTGTCCATCTACTGTGATTTTTCGCATATGGTAAATTTATTAAACATGACTATTTTGTGTATATTTAACTTCAGAACAAAATTTTTGCTTTCCTGGTGTAGCTATCCAATATGTTCTTGCAGTTCGTCAGAACTACTGGCAAAGAGTACATTATCATCTGCAAAAAGAGATGTAGATAGTCTCCATTGTCCTTAAGTCCTTTTTTGTCCCAATTTAGTTTGCCAAAATTTCTTATAAACAAAAATAGTTTTGGGGAGATTGTGTCTCCTTGTCAGATGTCTTTTTATATGTTCATGTTTATATAGAAAGAAGTGTTTGTTGATTAAGTTATGCTTAGATTTGAGTTCTTGAAAGGAGAGTAAAGATTTTGTTGTGGGGTTTATTATAAGTGTACTAGGATTCTACAAAGCAATGTACCGCACTCACCACGCTCATACCTTACAGTATTCCCTATTGTTTATATATTATTGTAGTACTTTGTGTGAACACCTATTTTATAGATTGCATATTCTACTACTGTAACACTGTGCTTACATTGTGTGGTGCCATATAAAAGTTATACATACTATTTGTCCTGCAACGGCAGAACAATATACAATTAAAAATAAAGCATAAAAAACAAATAAATAAATAAAAATTATTATATTTTATATATATATCCTATATAATAATTCGCTAAATCGTGTGTAACGCCGCGACATGGATCAATGCCTTGGTGGGAGTGTTGAACCCAAAGTTATTTAAAGAACTTAAGTGTGTTCTGGCAAAACCTTCAACAGAAGGTTCCAGATTCCAGAACATTGAAAGGTAGCAAAAAAGTAGTACCTCTTCAGAAAAAGGGTAGCAGAGAAGAGTTTGGCAACTACAGACATGTAAGTCTTACATCAGTAGTGGGAAAATGAATGGAAACCATGTTAAAGGAAAACTTAAGTATCTGAATTTAAATGGCTTACAAGATCCCAAACAGCACGGGTTTACAGCATGGAGATCTTGTCAAATTAACCTCAGATTTTTTTTGACTGGGTAATAGATCAGTAAAGCATTTGACGTTGTCCTTTATTATTACCATCTGTAGCTACCTCAGCACCCTGGGGAGCAGGTGGAGAGGAGGAAAAATTTAGGCTAGAGAAAACTGCCAAGGGATCGACAGAGCATGCACCGCGAATGCCAGAGGATCCTTCCAGTGGGAGCAAAATGTCGGAACTTTCCTGTTGTCTCTGGTAGCCATCAGGTCGATCCATGGGAGTCCACATCTCTAGACGAAGAGGTTGAACACCTCCTGGTGAAGCTCCCACTCTCCGTTGTCCAGTGTGTGTGAACTTAAGAAGTTGGCTAAGACGTTGTCTACGCCTGGAATATGTACTGCGGAGATGGCAGGAACATGTTCTTCGGCCCACATTAAAATAGCCTTGACCTCCAACCAAGCTGAGCGACTTCTGGTGCAGCCTTGTTTGTCGTTGTAAGCAACTGCCGTGGTGTGTTCAGACTGGAGCGAAATGGACAGCCTTCAAGAGGAGACGACCAGCATTTCAGAGCATGGAATATCGCAGGGGTTCCAGAACATTGATTGGTAGGAGAGACTCCCCCCGCTGACCACCGACCCTGGACATTCAGGTGACCCAGGATCACTACCCAACCAGAAAGGCTGGCGTCTGTCATCACCATGGTTGGAGAGATCCAGCCACCAAGGAAGACTCCGTTTCATGTGCAAGGGAAGAGAGAGACAGCCTCAGTAGGTCCAGGTTCCCCTTGCAAGCCTGAATTACAAATCTCTGTAGTTCTCTCACGTAAGCCATCGCGAAGGGAACTGCTTCCATGGTGGAAATTAATTTCCCCACAAGAGAGGTCAACTTCTTGTCCTGAATGGACTCGCAAGCCAGGACTAATGAAACCTTGGTGGAGATCTGTTGTACCACATCTTCGGTCAGAAATACCATGCATTGCAGGGTATCGACCAAAAGACCCAGGAAGACCAATCTCTGTGAAGGAACTGGGTCTGACTCATCCATGTTCAGAACCCACCTATAATGGGTGAGAATGTGGATGCAGTCTTGAACCTGATGCTGAAGGAGTTCTGCAAACATGTCTTCCACTTATGGAGTTACTCGGATACCCCTCTTGTGTATAACAGAAATCAATGATCCAGGACACGAATGAACACCTGAGGGGCTGTGGTCAGACCAAAAGGGAGAGCTGAAAACTCGAAGTACCCCTTGTCGCCAGCGAACCTTAGGTACTGCCGGCTCTCCAGATGAATAGAGATGTGCAGGTAGGCATCTTGTAGATCCAAGGAAGCCAGAAATTCTCCTGGACATCGCTGCAATGACCGATTGCAAGGACTCCTGGTGGTAATGAGTCTTGACCACAAAGAAATTGAGATCCTTAAAATCCAGAATAGGACAGCAGCTACCATCCTTCTTGGAGACCACCAATAGTTTGGAATAGAAACCCAAACCTATGTCTGCCTCAGGAACCGGTCCCAGAGAGTCTGGATGGCCCTGTTGAAAAGACAAAACTTTTCCAGTCGCTGAGGGGAGTGAGAATAGAAGAACCTGAAGGGAGGAAAAGAAGCGAAGGGAATCCTGTACCCTTCGGAAACCACCTGAAAAACCCACAGATCCACAACGATGTCTGTCCAGACACTGAGAAAGTGGCTGAGATGACCACCCACTGGCGCATGTGGTCCAGGGTTCGGAGAGTCATGCCGAAGGAGGTTTGGTGGATTTGGGCTTCGTGGAGGACTGCTTGGGCCTCCACTGTTTTTGGGATTGGTTGAGGAGTGTGGGGCCTGAGGAAACGCCGGGGTCTCCCCATGCATCTCGGCCTGGTAGGCACAATAAAGACAGTGCCTGCGAAGCTGAGGCTTCCTCTTGGGAACCAAGGGCAACAAGGTGCTCTTGGCTCCAGTAACCTCACTGATGAGAGTCTTCAACTCTGAGCCAAAATGGGAAGTTCCCAGAAAGTGAAGAGAAACCAAGGATTTCTTAGAAATAAAATCAGCAGACCAGATCTTAAGCCAAAGGGAAAGTCTAGCGGACACACACAGAGCAGAGGCCTTAGCCTCAAGCCTGATAATGTCAAAGATAGCATCAGTAACATAATGTTGATCTTCAGAAAGGTTAGCCAAAAGCCGTAACAGGTCAGCTGTGGGGGCACCCTGATGGACAGCTTCAGTAAGCTGTTTTGTCCATACAGCAATGGCCCTATTCATCCAAGCTGAAGCAAAGGTAGGCCTCAGAGGTGCACCTATGGTCGCAAATGTGGCCTTCAGAATAGCCTCATGTTTCCTATCAGTCAAATCCTTGAGAGCAGAAGCATCCGCCACAGGCAAAGCTGTGGATTTGAAAAGCCTAGAGATAGGGACATCAACCTTAGCGGGGAGGGCCCACTGACCCAAGGCCACCTCAGAGAAGGGGTACAACTTAGCATATCTCTTAGGCAGAGAGAGACGTTTGTCAGGGGTCTTCCACTTATCTAGGACAACCTGGTCAAGAGTGGGATTAAGACAGTACAATGCTTCTTGTGCCATTGTAAGACTTCAGAAGTAGTCTGAGGAGCCTCAGAAACAGGGGAGTGTTCAAGATATCCAGGACAGCCTTGATAAGACCCTCAGCGGAGGGCTCAGGGTCAGCCTCAAAAGGGTCCACAAAAAACTGAGTAAACCCCTCAGAACATTCACCCTCATCTGAATCCCCCAACAGTTTCTAATCAGAGGAATCTGACTCATCAGGAAAACCCTGAGGTTTAGGTGAAAAAGACCTCAATAATGCCGAGGGCTTCCAAGCTTGGAGGACCCTATGAAGATGCATAGGAAAATGTGACAGTAGTTTTTAACTCTTGCACCCAAGGTGACTCTTGATCATGGCTGGAAGGACCTGGCGGAGAAAGAGGGGACACGGCACATGAAGGGCATAAATTAGTATCTAGGGAGCCTGATTGACATGAGGAACAATGAGTAATGGGGGTCACAGACACCCCAGTATCCTTGGTATTAGGTCTAGCCCCAGGTACCAATGGGTCTGTCATCCTAACAGGAGAAAGTGTCTGATGGTATAAGGAATAAACCTAATACTGTGTCCCAGATTAAGAATTCACCCCAGAAATAACTAAAATACACTTATGTGTCAAGCGAAGTGTTAATCTGCTGGGGATCCAAGCCCTGCGTAGGATATTCATGAAAGGAAAGAAAGAAAATGGCAACCAAACTGTCAGCCAATCAGGAAACAGCGACCGAAACGGGAATTCATGGGAAATGTAGCTTCCCCTCAAAGTACCCAAAAACAATCCCCGAATCCCCCTGAGAGCCCCAAGACATTTAGAATGTGCACCGGAGTGTAGGACAAGGGCAGACAAGAAGAATGAGCCATCTCTGAACTTGGTACGTGGAGCGGTTGCAGAGATATGTCCCAAGTGAAACTGTCCCATAGAGATCAATGGAGCTTTGCAGCCATGTGGTAGAATTCAAATAAACAAATATTTTTGAAAAGTGTCCCAAAAGTAGGAAAACACATAGAAAACATATGCACATAATTAGAAAACACTGAACCCCCAAGGGAAATGTGTGAAAACTTCCCCCAAGGCACTTAACATGGCAAGGGAGGGGGTAAATTACCACAGGGAAACCAAAAATCTCCAAAGACCCAAAGCAGACAAAATGATAAACCTAAATGAGTGCAGGATTATGTGTGTAGGAACTCATGAAGGAGACCCCTGTGCAGAGGGGAAGCAGTGGGACAAGTGGACCTCAGCATTCAAAGGGTTGCTCACCTTTTTTTGCAGGTCTTCAGATTACTATTGAGAATGAGAGAAGCCTCAGTGGGCTTCTCCTAGGGAAAAGACATAGCACACAAGGTTTACCCCAGGGCTGGAAGGTCCACAAACAGCACCTGTTAACTGAGCAATCCACCATTGGGAAGTCAGTAATGGTATTCCACCTAATGGGAGATTTCTACACCCCATATCTAACAGAAAACAATAAAATAAGCTAAAAACTAAGCAGAACTGTTCTCTTGACTGTCTTGATCAACGAACAAATCTAACTGGAGGGGATTTGCTGGTGACCAGCTAAAGAGGGAAGGAAGGCTCCACCCTGCATTCTTTCCAGGAATTGTTCCTGCCTACTTAAAGGGGAGATCTCCTTCCCAGAGTTACCTGTAAGTTATATTGGATGACAGAGAAAAATAGTTGAATGGATAAGGCAATGGCTGAATGACAGGGGACAGAGGGTTGTGGTAAATTGAGAATATTTAGACGAAGATCATGTTATTAGTGGAGTACCTAAGGTAGCTGTACTCCGCCCCCTTTTTTTTAAAATTGTTTTTATATAATGCAAAAGATATTCAAGGAAAGGTACGACTTTTTTGCAGATGATACAAAGATATGCAACAGAGTAGACATACTTGGCGGAATAAGCCAAAATATAAATGATTTAGGTAAATTATAAGAATGAACAAATGTGTGGCAGCTGCATTTAATTTTGATAAATGTAAAATAATGCACTTGGGACGTAAAAATCCAAACACAGAGTATAGTATTAAGGGAACTGTGTGGTCAGATTTGGGAGTAATTATTTCTGATGTCTTAAAGGTAGACAGACAATTTAACAAAGTGGCAGGGAAGGTAAAAAAAAAAAGGGAAGTGGTCATGCCATTTTACAGATCTCTGGTTAGACCTAGAGTATTGGTTACAGTATTGGAGACCCCATGTCCAGAAGGATATACATACTCTAGAGAGAATTCAAAGAAGGCCTACTAAAAAGGTGAATGGTTTACAGGAAAAGAAATATCAGGATAGACTAAATGATCTGAACACATATAGCTTGGAGGGGAGGGGAGGGGAGGAGAGAGGGGATATGATAGAAACATTCAAATACATTAAGGGCTTCTTAAAGTGCAGGATGGAAGTACATTTCAAAGGAGTAGAAATGTTAGAACAAGAGGCCATAGTCTAAAACTAGAGGGACAGAGGTTTAGATGGAATGTAAGAAAGTTTTACTTAACTGAGATGGTAGTAGATAAGTGGAATAGCCTACCCAGAGAAGTGGTAGACGTTCATACAGTGACAGAATTTAAGCATGCATGGGATAAGCATAAGGCTATGAAGAACATAAGACAAGACAAATGACCAGATATGTTTGAGGTTTTTACAGTAGGAAGATGGGCAGAGTGGATGGGTGGAATGGTTCTTATCTGCTGTCAATTTCTGTCTCTCTAAGCTAAGAACTATGCCATCGGGAGCATATGTTCCTGGCAGGGTCACCCAAGCTGGACAGATCAAAACTAAGACAACAGACTAAATTGATTGAAAATATGCCAGTGCACACTGGATCAGTGTGGCAGATTATTGTCCACTCAAACAGGATGGATTCACAACAAAAACAATGGCCCTCATTCCCCAGGGGTTTGCAAGTTGCCTACGGCAGTGGAAAGACCAGCTCAATGCAAGAGGGTGCTATGAATTAACGGGTTATATCAAACTACATTTGGTCTTTAGATATTGGAACTCTTAACATTCTATCTATGAATACACTTTCACACTTAGAGGCACTAGTACAAGAACCAAATAATATCAGCTGGGACATTATTTGCTTATGTGAGACTATTAAAAAGACAAAGATTTAGTCAAATTAGAAGACGGACACTGGCTATACTATAAAGGATCCAGTCATGGCCGTTGTGGAGGAATCCAATTCTTTATTAACAAGAGACTGAGAGACTCAGTCATAAAAGTAGACAATATTTCTGAAAGAACTGCTTCCTGTGCTATCAAACTAAACAGTCATTATGTTCTTCAAATTATTCAAGTTTATGCCACAACAAATAGCCACAGTGATGATGAAGTTGAAGAATGTTTATTTTTATACAGTTTATTAACCCCTTAACGACCCTTGACGGTCATAGTACGTCAAGGGTCGATTTGACTTAACGACCGATGACGTACTATGACCGTCATCGAGTTCCGGGCTCCCCCCGCGGCTGCACGCCGTTTGGGGAGTCCGGAACGCAACGGAGCAAAAAAAAAATTTTTGCTCCGTGGTCGTTGAGTCGCGTCTGCGGCCGGATTCCCCGGTCGTTAAGGGGTTAAAGAATAGAAAAGAGAATAGAAAAGTGTGAATACACAAGTACGTAGCAGTCACAGTGTAAATTATAAAGCTTAAGCAGTACTGCTAGATGGGTTGTATCGTAGAAAAGTAAAAGGCACATAAAGTATTGACTCCTAGTATACAGTCAGGACTGCAGAAAGCAAGAAAACAGAAAAGGGGGGTTGGGTGTAGACAGTCTTATGCCTCCTCTGTCTTCCAAATATTGTAGGTCCACATCTCATTCGAGATGACCACAGCTAAGGGGAAGCCCCAGCGGTAGGAAATATGGAGGTTGCGTAGTTCATCAGCCAGGGGTTTTTAGTTGTCGGAGCTGCTGGAGGGTACGCAGGGACACGTCCTGGTAAAGACTGACCTGAGCATCTCCCTCCAAAATAGATGTAAGCTCCCTCGCACAGGACATTATTTGGTCCTTCTCAGTAAAGGAGAGCAGGCAACAAACCCCATCCTTAGGTTGGACACCCATTTGTCTGCGGGGACGCAGAGTTCTATGGGCACGTTCCGATCTAATGGAATCGCTAGGAGCGTTAAGAGTTTCCCAAACATTTCCTGCAGGGTCTGGGTAAGGGAGGATGGGGAAATAGATTCCAGAAGGCCTCTTACCCATATATTTGACCTCAGACTCCGGTTCTCCAGGTCATCAAGTTGGGAGAACAGGAGATGTTGCTGCAGTGAAGATAGTCTCTTGTGTGTCTTCCAGACCCTTGACTCTCGACCCCAGACTATGGAGGTCCGAACAGAGTTCAGCAATATCGGTTTTTATAGAGTCGCTGACCGAGCTCAGCAGGCATTCCATATCCTCTCTAGTTGGGAGGTCACTCCATGCAACCAACCCAAAAGAGCTAGCTTGAGAGTCCGAGCTCACGGCATCCTCCATGACTTTTAGTAGTATGGTATCTGGGGAGGTTTTCACGTCTTTCTTCTGCCACGTTGAGTCAATATAAGCGCAGATGGGGAAGAAGAATTTGCTCCCTAACATAATGAAGTCAAAAAGGGAAAGTGTAACAAAGGGAAGAGAAATCCCACTTGCCGCGTTGAGAAATCTATAAGCAAGCTAGAAAATACAGGTAGGTCTCAGGAGCACAGCATTCACAATGTCTGCATGATCAACGTCCAGACACTCCCCCAAAGTTGAAGAATTTTATAATGATTTATTACACCTCTACAAACAGTAAAATCACCACTACAAATTTATAACGGGAGATTTCAATGCAAGAATTGGTAAGATCCAAAATGGTGAAAAATTGATCTGACCACATGGACCTGGAAAGAGAGACAACAAAGGCAACCAACTGATCAAATTTGCAGAAGAAAAACATATGTAAATCATTAATTAATTCTACAGAAAAAAGGCCCAGAGAAAATGGACACTGAAAAGCCCTTGTGGTAGTAAAAGTTAAATCTACTTCATATGTGCAAACAACAATATTCACTCGCTATTCTGTCTTAAATAGTTTTAACGCTGGAAGTGACCACTGTGTAGTGAGAGCAAAGATCAAAAATAACTGAAAGAAAGAAAAAATTGTCAAGTCAACAAATGTGAAGATCGACACTGAACCAGCTATTGAAAAGTCGTAAGAATTCTGAGTTAGCACTATCGAATTGCTTCAGTGTGCTGCAAACCTTACAAACACAATGAAAAAAAAGATATTGAGACTATCGTAGATGCTGGCCATGCCCTTGCACCTACTGTAAAACAAGAAAAAACAACCCGAATATCAAAAGAAACGATTGTCATGTAAAAGAGACGAGAATGTAAGCAAAACGGTAATATTAGAAACAGGGTAGAATATGTAGAAATGTGCAAGACAATAAGGAAGCAAATAAAAGAAAAAAACATGCTTCTCCAGTCAGAAGCATCTCCTCCTGCCAAGGGCAGTTCCCTGCTCCTCTCTTGTGTGGTTTTAGTCCGTTTTGTGCATACTGTACTCCTCATTAGGAGCTTAATTTGCTGTACCCTACCTTTATACCATCTGAGATAGGGGCATAGTACTCTCCCAGACAGGCAGCGTCCCTGTCTGTCCTGAACTAGATGTACTATTTTGTGCTTCACCGCAGCTTCTCTTTCATCCAGATAAAGTGGTTTTATGAATAGTTGCAGAATTTCAATCTAAAGCGACTTCCGCTTTACTCATTTATCAAGAAGCTATTCTGCCTTTGTTGTGTTCTAAGCCAACCAACACAATAAGTAATCTCCCCATACTTTAGATGTAGTGATAGGTTTAAGACCATAAGTCCAAGTTGCACAATTCTTTAGGATTGCACTAAGGAGGGTAGACTGGAAGTGATGCAATTATTTCTGCATGGATTAAACAGATGGTTATACTACCTTGCAGTCTAAAAGTTATTCCCATTTCTTTTCAGGATCAAAAATTGTTTCTTCTAGGTCCGTCAGTAATTTATGGGTCATTAAAAAACAAGCTACTGCTGACCAGTTGTGTCATGCAACAACAGGGTTATCTATTATCACAGTCACAAGTGCTACAAAGTTATTCTTTGGCATCTCAGGATGCCAGTTTTGGCTTCACTATACTAGTAGCCATTGTTTTATGTTCGTTTTCTTCCCTCGCATTGCTTTGGGATGTCCTCATGGAACCTGCATCCTCCAACATGTTGCATAAAATGGGATTTTTTTTTTTTAACTTACAGATAAATCCTCTTCTCTTAGTCCATTATGGGATGCAAGGCATCGTGCCCACAGAAAACTATTTTGGTGATAATGCCCTGCTGTTCTTGGCGGGTCAATTTTTTTTTTTTTTTTTTTTTTTTTTTAATACACATCTTAAATACAAAAAAAAGGGGATACATGTAAAATTGTTCAAGTACAACAAAAGTATGTAGACATTTGTAACAATGAAAAGAACATATGCAGATCAGTAGGGCGTATACAGTCAACCTGAGGTTTTTATTATTATTTAAAACTTCAATAACCCAAACTCCTAAAATCTAACCTAACCTAACTTTTACTATACCTCCCGACCCCAATACCTCTCTCTCCCGAGCCCGCAGCACCCCCTCCCCCCACCCACCAGCCATCAGTTTCACAAGATCCCAGTATGTACAAGATTTATACATGGTAGCCAGAATTTTCGCCACAATTTTAGCATCCGTAGTCAACAAGGAAATGGGCATGTAAGAGTCACAGATCTCCGGATCCTTTCCTGGTTTGGGCAATACAATAATGGAAGCATTATTCATGGAATCCGGAAGGCATCCATCGTCAATAGCAGCATAAAAGGTATTCAATAGATGGGGGGCCAAGACATCCGCAAATTCTTTATACCATTCTGCAGGAAGACCATCCACACCCGATGCCTTGCCCACCGGCAAACCACGGACAGCCTCCACTACCTCTCTGAGAAGTATAGGAGCATCCAGCATTTGTTTATGTTCAAAGGAAGTTGCGGAAGGTCACACTGATTAATAAAGCAAGAAATCTGTGACTCAGAGCGGGTCAAATGAGATTCATATAGAGGAGAGTAGAAGAGCTGAAATCGCGAGTTAATCATCTGTGGGTCTAATATCAATTCACCCCCGGGATCTCGGCGTGAAGAAACCGACAGAGTCCCCCTGTGCTGACAAACTAGATGAACCATTAGGTTCCCTGCCTTATCCCAGTTTTCAAAAATATTTTGTCTCAAGTAAAAAACATGTCGGGCACTCAGTTCAGACAACTTTATAGAATACTTTAGCGAGCATGAAACAGTTAGTAGAAGAGGCCGAATCCCTGTTTTCCACAAACTTTTCCACCTCAGCAGCGTCCGCTTCCAATGCCTCCACCTCCCTAGATCTGAGTCTATTTTGCATAGATACAAGAGATATTAATGAGACCCTAGCAGTAGCTTGGCAGCCTCCCAGACAATGCCCTGATCAGCAGTTTTAACATTATGGACAAAATAGTCACAGAGATCTTCCCTATGTTTAGACACCAGATGCGTGTTGGTCAACCATACGGGACTAAATCTCCACACTCTAGACCTAGGTCTCTGGTCGGGTTGTAGTGTCATTAATAGCGGGGAGTGGTCAGAAGCTACCCTGGTCAGAAAACAACAATCAGTAACCCAATTCAAGGTCAACTGGTTAGCGAACACATAGTCAATTCTAGATAAAGTTTTATAGGTGGCCGAGCGGCATGAGAATTCCCGGTCCTGCGGATGTAGAGTTCTCCATACATCTACGAATCCCATGTCACCTATGAGACTGAGGAAGGCACCTCTATGCAATTTGGAGTCAACTGCCATCCCACCTAATCTGTCCAAGTCAGGACTGGCAGCTATATTAAAGTCACCCATACAAATTATATGGTGACGTGGCTTGTCAGAAACATAAATAAGTATGTCCCTAAGAATTGAGGGGTCTAAAGGTGGCGGTATATAAACATTCAGCAAAACAAACAGAGCTCCCTGTAATTTACATGTTAAGAAGAGGTAACATCCCTGTCTGTCGGTCTTGAGGTCAATGAATTCAAATGAAACTAGTTTAGTAATAAGAATGGAAATGCCTCTGGCATACGTGGAGTACGTGGCATATTAATGACTCTGTATCCATTGCCTCCTAAGAGACAAGACTCTACTTGCAGTAAGATGGGTCTCCTGCAACATGACCACTACTGGTGTCTGTTTCCTGACGTGGTTTAAGACTAAGGATCGTTTTACGGCATCATTCAAGCCATGCACATTCCGTGATAAAAACTTACAATTTAGTGTTGTCATTATAGAAATAAATATTGTATGTTACATCTCTAGCCATACGGCGGGGCCCGTTGGGGGCGAGGAACGCCCGGCCCGAAAGAGAGGAGTCCCTACGCTAACAACTAACCCAGCCCCTGTCTGAACATCCCACCCTATCTCCATCACCCCCAACCCGACAGATTTTATCCCTTAAACAACTCAGTCCCGTGGCCTGGCAGCCAAAACTTCTTCCCAGACAATCCCATCCACACCCCCTGCCCACAGCAGCAGCAAAATAGAGCAAAAGTAAACATAGCATCACTTCCTAGTAACTGTTGAAAGAAAACCCAATGACCGCACCACCACAGCCATTCCTAGAGCAGAACATCTCCCTTCCGGCAGGAAGCCAATCCCCCAGTTGCAGCCAGATGCCACTCCCACTCATTCTCCCCGTCATTAGCACCCTTGGGGCGGATTGGAGGAGTCGTTAAATGAGTAGACTCCAGCAACTTCAAGGAATCCAAGTGCAGAAGCACGGCAACACAGCGTCAAACCACCGCCCAAAGCATGCGAGATGATACCAACCCAACAAGACACTTCAGAACAGTAACCTATATTCCTATAATCAGGTATATAGACATAAATAGAAACAGTCAGAAACCCACTGGCCATAGCAGTATTACATCCCAGTAACAAAGCGCATCCCCCCCCAGGGCCACTAGGTATGCCTCCCATTTATTCATTTCGTCTTAGCATCCCTCGAGCAGAGTAGAGGTGTCATAAAATATATAAACAAAAACTAACAGCTTCAAAAAATCCAAGTGCAGAATCACTGCAATGCAGCATCCAACCACCGCCCAAGACATGCCAGAGAGTACCTTCAGATTAATAACATTCCAGAATAGTGCTCACAATATTAGTATGGTGGCGAAGAGAGAGACAAAAATTTCTCTTCTCCTCCCCCCCACCCCAGACAGACACAAATATATACACTTAGATACATGTTTGTGGTGGCATTATCAAAACAGGCATTTAGTCAGTTTTACGAAATCATAGCATGTTATCTCACCCCCAACCTCAGCACCACATTAGATATCTCAGAGCAGTTCACCACAGAACATGAGCCCCAGAGGGGTGGAGTCCAGCATCAACACTGCTCTACATCCACTTCGCACAGGGGCCATGTTACCATGTCCTACCGAGCTCGGCCTCCATTCAAGTAGATCAGCAGGAGTAGGGTCAGTTCAGATAGCTGCCACGTCCCTCAGGATCCGCCCCGGTGTCCATCGAGAATCAGGGAGACAAAATATATGAAATCTCAGGAATATAAGACCGCGGCAGCAGTGTCAGGAAGTGATGGAGTGATGAAATGGTTCTAATGAGTGTCCACCCATTCTCTAGCCTCCGAATCCGACATGAAGAAGATGGTGTTACCATCATGAACAATTCTCAATCTAGCAGGAAACAACACAAAATAGGAGATGTTTTTCTCTCGAAGTTTGCACTTCGCCTCCACAAACTTGCATCTCTGGCGTTAGGACATCAGCCGAGAAATCCGGATAAAAGGAGATTTGTTGATTTTCGAAAAGGATTTGGCTTTCATCCTGGCCATACGAAGTATGGCATCACGATCTCTGTAATTTAAAAGTTTGATAATCATCTGACAGGGAGAAGATCCAGGAGGTTTTAGGCCCGTCGGCAAACGATGTGCCCGCTCAACAGTAAAGGATGGGGAGAGACCCTCTGTGCCAACATGTTCCTTTATCAAGGCCTCCATAAATTGCAAAGGGGCACGACCCTCGCGGTCCTCCGGCAGCCCAATTATACGAACATTGCTGCATCTAGATCTGTTTTCAAGATCATCTAGTTTGGATTGTAGAGATCGTACTTGATTCTTTAACTCATCCACCATGGTAACCACAGGAGGAAGCGTGTCCTCAACAGATTTTGTTGGTCCGCACGTAAAAGATTAATCTCCACCTGCACTGCGTCAATTTTGTTGGTCAAGACTGCCTGGAAAGTAGCGATTGCGGACATTATTTCTGTGAATTGGGATTTGGAATCATCTTCTTCGGAAGCTGAGGACTGTGCCGGCGAGGCCACCGCAGAAGGGGCCTCCATCATGGCCGCGACCTCCTCCGCCGCCATAGCTCTTCTAGCAAATTTACTTAATTTCTTCCTGTATTCTGATGTCTTTTTAACCATAGTGGGATTGAGAAAGCAAATGTATGTCAAATAAACATAGGCCAGAGGCAGCGTAGGGTGGACGATTGCTGACAAGGCGGGTAGGAGTAGACAGGACCCCTCAAATTCCAAATGACACACATAATTGGTCTCATAGTTCACATTTAAACCAAAGGAAGTGAAGAACTCTCAGAGTCAAGAGTAAGCAAGGACTCCTAAGACTTAGCTGTGAAATATAGTATGTCCCCAGGTCACATAGTTGAATTGGAGAAAGCAAGCAAAAATCGGTAGCAGGAACCTTGGTATTCAATTATACATGGGGCAGGAGGGGAAAACATATATAGGAGAGAAGACGAACAGGGGAGCTTGCAGAGTATGAATGAGCAGTATCCGGCTCAGGGACAGTATGCAAAAGTATTGGTAACAGCCAGAAAGTGGTACAGCAACAGTAGGCCCTCCAGCCACTCGTGAATCACACATGCAGTTCCGCAAGAGGCATCACGGAACAATGGTCATGAAACTATATTTACCACAGCCAGAAGATGCTGCAGCAACAATAGGTTTTCCAGCCGCTCCTGTATCTTAGATGTAGAGCATCATCACAGTAGGGCATGTAACCAGTAGATAGGCTTTAAACTGCACACAGAGCCTGTCACAAAAACTTCATACATGCACTGTATTTAATGAAAAGCATCCAGTAGGTCAGAGCTGGGTGTCCAAATATAAACACGGGGCAGAAAAGGGGAACATGTAGGAAAGATGACAAACAGGGGAGTCCAGCACCTGAAGAAGTGTCAGGCTAATATATGGCCCTTAATATTCTGCAGAATCTTCAGAGTACCACAAGCTATACTCCAAACAGCCAGAAAGGAAAGGCTCACGATACCACCAGGGTGCATCCGCAGCAATAGGATCCTGTAGGCATCCAGGTGGATTATGGTAGTCTAATGGGTAGGGATAGGGAACACAGGAGAGAAAAATAAGCAGGAGGGCGCACTAAGGGAGTCATAGTGAGGGCACAGACTAACAATTCAATACTGATGCCAGGCAGGAGAACTCACCAAGCGGATCAATACTGTGGATTCGGCCTTTTAGATAGAGAAGGTGATCAAGCGGATGAGACAACACCAGGTCCCCCAGCGTACGGTATAGGCCTCCAGCCACTCCAAAGCCGCTCACAGTCTCCAGTTCTTTCCAGACTCGTAGCGCCACAGCCACGACACCCCAGGGAAGGGCGCGCTCCAGCTCCCAATATATCTGCAGCAGCAGGTCACTCTTATTCCGCCAGTGCGGTCCCGGGCAGTTAATATGCAAGGTCGTGGCCTGCAGCCTATGTCCCAGACCACCACACTCAGCAGATCTCTGGTTTCCCCACGCCTCCCCCACCTCGGGGCATCAAATCTGCAAGTAAGATCGCAGGTGTTCCACTCCCACACTCTCCAAGAAGGTAGGTAATTCAGTGGCAGATCTGCGAAGCCTCTCTCCAGTCTGCTCCTCCGACGGGCTGAGGCAGCACGCAAGGCCACAGTTCCAGGCCCTAGCAACAAGCAGCGCAGAAGCGCACCAAGCGTGAAGAAGTAAGTATCCTCCGGCAGCACCCAGGACAGTGGGCATCTATGCCAGGGCAAAGTTGGTTTAAAATGCGCTGTAATGTGCAGATGCCAGTGGATAAGCAAAATTATAGCAGCGGAGCCTCTCCACCATGCGTCTGCTCAGTATGGCTGCCAGGCCACTCCCCCGGCGGGTCAATTTTTAATGCAATTCCTTTCCTGACTTCTGGTAAACAAAATCTGAAAATAGTAAGGTTAGCAGCTAAGATGAGTTTTTTTCATTAGAATGCCATGCATGCCTTCTATTCCTATAGGTACACTACTTAACCCCATGGTCCCTGCATGCCACAATGGACTAAGAAAAAAAGGAGTTATTAGTAAGTTAAAAAAAAATATCACATTCTATCTACAGAAAGGAGTCAGGTGGTCTTTCCAATGGCTGCTTTGTCTTCAAAGGAAATTGATGGCTGCAGGGCTTCTATCTGGTGCATCAAGACCACAGAACACGTTAGTATGTTCCATCATGGCCGACCTATTGCAAACAGGTTAATAGGAAAATGTGTTGGTGTTAAGGATCTTTAATGTTCTCTTCCAATTCCCAGCTTACCTTTAGTTCACAGTCTTCATTAACTGCAAGATTGCTGGGTTTCAGGTCCTGCATAAATAAAAAGGCATGAAGTCATACACATTAGAATCATGACCTTACAGTCACAAGAGAGACACTTTCTTTAATAGTAATACTTAAAATGTAAAATAAAATATATATATATATGTTGTAGAGGTTACCCCCCCCCCCCCCAAGTCAAACAAGGGTACTCCTACCGCTAAAAGGTTTTTAGTCAAATGTTATTACAGCTCAAACTTGAATTTTTTAGGTGCAGTATCACAGTGGCCTGGAATTGTACAGTGGAGCGGTTGCTACACCACCCTATGGATAGTTCAGTTCAGTTAATCATAAATAGGATGGTGTAACAGCACCACTGTCAAATTTCAGGCCATTGTGTGACTGCACCTAAAAAAAATTTCAAGTTTGAGCTGTAATAACTTTTGAATAAAAACTTCAGCAGTGGGAGTAGCCTACAACATATCTGGGTTTTAAATTTTAAGCATTAATATCCCTATAACCATTTAAGGACCAGAGTGGCATGCATGTCATTGCTTTACTCAATCCTAATGTCCTCAAGGTGTTAACAAAATGTATGTGGTATTTTCTTCACTACACCAGAAAGAGGATGAAAGTCTAGTACTCTTATGCACAGTGCAGGTTATTAAGTAACTAGTGTAAAAACCCGTGTACACAGGCAAGGATCCAGGTAATGTTAACCCTCTGAGTGCCAGAGGGGTATGAAACGTATTGCTTTGCAATCTGTTGCTTACCCCACTGGCACTCAAAGGGTTAAGAGGACGCTACCTCACTGCTCCATGTGATGAAGTCTTGCGTCTCCTCACTCAAGCAATGCAATCATGCACAGTAGAAACTGCCCGATTGCGCAAGGTCTCTATTGCACGTGACTGCATCGTGACAAACATCCTAGCAAATTATTACATAGGTCTAGTATTGAAGGCCCGTTTTCATGGGCCAAATTGGCAGCCAGCGGCCTTGGCTGCTGCCCCGGAGTCGGGGGCACTGGGTCATTCGGCGATCCCCGCTCCGGATCAGCAGTGCCTCTGACCGCAAGCCGGTGCATTCGTGCACTCTATTGTGCATGACTGCAACGTTCCCTACTGCGCATGTGCAGTTACGCACACAGGGAGCAACACATTCTAGCTCTTTATGTTATTTAGATAATGTCTCTCAACCCAAACATTATATTAACAGTTATCACAAAAATTTGCTTTATCAAATACAGTATGGGGTAGCATAATTTTAGATGTTTTAATTCAGTTAATTTGCCAGAATTTCTGAGAAAAAGCTTTTTTTCCATACGAGTCCCTAGCCGTGTTTCAATCACTGTTTGCTAACTTTTTAAAGCAATAGTAACCTTTTATTTTGACTTTACATATTCTGCAAGTTCACAATATGTATGAATCCTAAGAGGGATCCAACTCAATGTATTTGATTCTTCTCTGGCATTAAAAGGTTATTATATTCATCATCACTTTTTTCTTTTTTTAAACACACATCTGTGCTTGACCACGAGCTCCCTGGATCCCAGTCACAGACACAAGTGTAACCAAATTATGCTGCAAACCTTTATGTGCCTAAAAAGCCTCTATAACAGTTATCCTCTAAAATATATTTTATTCAAAATATTAAAAAAAAACGTACCAACTTATCGAAGAGGTTTGTAAGCGCAGACAAAAAAAAGCATACTTTAGGAAAGTCAGCAGGAAAAAAAAAAACTTTGTATCGGTTTGGGTGAACTAGCATGATATGCACACATTAAGTATTACAACAGGGTTATGATTGGAACATGTATGCAGGTATGCATTGCGTGGCTGTGTACAATTCATACATTACAGGCGTGAAAATGTAGGCATGTGCTCATCTGTCGGGTTTATGTGAAACTTGTTTATGTAACTTTACCCTATAAAAATATTCTGGGATGTGTGCTTTGATAAGTATGGCACAAAAATAATTCAGTGGATCCCACAGAAAATAGACACTTAAAGGGCACCTATAATCTTATAGTGGCCCTATCTGCAGATCTGCTCTGGGAGCAGGCCTGCCAATTAACTTCACTAGGAGGCCTGTTACACAAACGGGAGCATACAGGATCTGAAAAGGGTTACCTAAAGCATCTCTACTGTATTGCTCAGGACAATTTCCTGTCCTGTGTGATGCTTGAAAACACAGCGCATCTATAGAGATTGTGCGCACAAATCTGGTATTTGTAGTTTAAAGCCAGAGAGACTTCTAGCTTGCTTTCCAGCCGATGGAGTCAGTTTTGGGGCTGCACAATACAGTCCTAGAACTAGTTAAAACTACAGTTATTTTTAAAAGGTGGGCTGAAGTCTAAAAAGTTTGAGCACCCCTGCCCTAAGCACACCATTTTCACTCATGAGCTAGGAGCCAGTGGCTCCCATGATTTCCACCTATCTGAAGTGAATATTTTAAAACCCAGTATTCTTTAACAGAGCAAAACTATTGTTTGTGATTATAGTAACTTTTAAATAAAATAACATATGCAAAGCATGCTGTGGTGGAGTCTCTACTTATTCTGGAAACATTTTTGACTTCTATTATGCTGGCAGTACTAGGTATTGTTTTATTTGTCTTATCACTGGGGGAGCATGAAAGAGTACATTTTTATTTAATGAAACACACATTGTAGGGCTGTTACTAAAACAAGGGCACCCCCATTGCTGGGAAATGAGTCATTCCAGAGTTAGTACCGTTTAAACAGGTTTTCTTTTATTCTTTATCATAAGCAGTGCCTTCTGGTGTCTACAACAGGGTATTTGTGTGTGCAAGAGCCCTATAGGAATCCATAGAGCCATCTTAGGATGCAAGACAAGAAAGGAAAGCTAACAAGATTAAGTCTAAAATTTGGCCACCCACTGGACTGACAACAGCCAAGGGAAAGTTTAGCTTGAATACCAAGAAATGCAGGGAAACCAAAGACAACGGCTCAAAAGAAGCCTTCTGAAGCACTCCCAGGACCAGGTTAAAACCCCAAGCAGGAGAGGATACTGAAACACAGGGTAGACATGAGCCACCCCTTGGAGAAAAGTTTGCACATGGAGTAGGTAAAGCAATATACCTCTGGAAAAGAACAAATCTCTGAACTTAAACAGAACTAAGACCAAGCACTTCCTGAAGGCCATCCTGAATAAAAGCCAACTGGAAGCAGAAAAGGTCAAGGCAGAGACCCCCGGGTCTTCACACCACTTATAGAACAGGGACCAAACCCTGTCAAATGCCTTGGAAGAAACTGGCTTTCGAGCCTATAGCATGGTAGAAATGACAGATTCAGAATAGCCTTCCTACCCAAAGATGCTGGCATCAAGAGCCAAGCAATTAAAGCCAGCTTATTCACCTGTGGATGACAAAGCAGACCCAAAGTCAAGGTCTGGATGCAGAGGGAGTATAAATAGCTCTATAAAGGAAAGATTGTGGAGATCTGAAAACCAGGCCTGAAGGGCCCAAAACAACGCAGTCAGAATGACACAAGCCTGCACCTCCTTGATTTTCCTCATCACCCTTGGAATCAGGGGACTAGGGGAACACATACGCCAGAGGAAAATGCTACGGTATGATCATCACATCTATCGAGAGAGTTATACAATACCAGGTCATGGTACAAAATTGTGGGACCTTGCATTTCAACTGAGGCACCATGGAGGTCCACCGTTGGAAGAACCCATAGCTAAACTGTTGAGTCTGATATGTTCTGACTGAACACCCAATTGCCGGTATCCAGGCGTATAAGGATCAACAGGACCTCGGCCCATGCGGCCGAACTTTTGGCCTCTCCGTGACAGTTGATGTAAGTCACCGCCATCACATTGCCAGAGTGATTCCACATCAGGGTACCCCAAAAGTGACAAAGATCAACGTGCATCATGGCTAGAAGAATCGCAAGAAGTGCTCTACACCCTGGTCCAAAGACCTGAGTAGTCTGAGGACCCAAAATTACACCCCAGCCTGTAAGCATGGAATCAGTCATTTCAAGGGCCCAAGTTAGGATAACCAGTAGCCATACCAGAGAGAGATGGGGCCCCTGAGGCCACCAATAAAGGTAATCTTCGTCTGGTCAGAGGAAGAAGACACAGGAGAGGTGGCACAGTCATCTTGAACATTCCTGAGAATTTCCAGCAGCAGCTACCATGTGTGAAATTGAGCAAACAGATACTGGTAACTCTGGGTAGGCGATCTACCCCTTTAAGTAGGCAGGAACAATTCTAGAATTGTATGAAGGGGGTGGAGCCTACCTTCCCTCCTTGGCGGCAACTAGTCAACCAGCTCCAGAAAGATTTGAGACACCAACTATTGACTAGATAGTAGAAGGGAAAGAAGACTCCTGTGAGCATGACCCCAAAGGACCCCCACAGTCCTCCACAGGAGAGTCAAGCATGGTCCCTTAAAAGGGTGGGAGCCAAGTAACCTGTATGGACTAAGAGAAAAGGATTTAACAGGTAAGACTAAAATCCTCTTTTTTCTGTTGTCCAATACAGGTTACTGGTAACGTTGGGATGTCCACCCACTGAGTTTCCCAGAGGAGGGAAGAAAGGCAAGGACCAGGCGCAAGGCACCCAAAGTCACCAAAGCAGATATGAACCATCAGATCAAAGACAGCCCAACAATAACAAACGAAGTATCAACGGACACTAAACAGGGGTAACAACACCCCAAACTGTTACACAGCACACTGAACTAGAGCCAACAGGGCTCAAAATTGAAGGAAGCACCAAGAACCGAAGAAGATCCTAGACAGGCAAGACTGCCTCCTGGACCTTCCTCCCAAAGCTGGCGTCAGCCGATGCAAGCACATCAACATGGTAGTGCTTCAAAAAGGTGTGCACAGGCGACCAAGTGGTAGCCTTGCACAACTGATCAGCAGAGTCCTGATTCTTGTAAGCCCAAGAAGCCCTAATAGATCTTGTAGAATGAGCCGTGAGCCAAAAGGGGAAAGGCTTCTTCCTCAGCTCATTAGCTTTATGAATAGTGGACTTGATCCAAGAAGCAATAGTCACTTTGGATGCAGGTCTTCCTGCCCTAGGACCCTCAGGAATGACGAACAACGCATCAGATTGCCTGATAGACTCCGTGCAATGTACACAAAACTTGAGACAACGCACCACGTCTAACAGATGGAGATCCCTCTCCTTGTCAGAGATGGGGTCAGGGAAGAAAGAGGGCACCACAATCTCCTGATTGATGTGGAACTCCAAAACCACCTTCGGGAGAAACTCCTGAAAGGTGCAAAGCACCGCCTTGCCCTTGTGAAACACCAAATAGGGTGGTTTACAGGACAGAGCATGTAACACTGCAACACAATGAACAGACACAATCGCCAGGAGAAAAGCCATTTTCCACATCAACAGGCGTAGACGAATAGTAGCCAAGGACTCAAATGGAGAGCGCTGAAGAACGCCCAAAACAAAGTTAGAGATCCCATGGAGTAGCAGGAATCTTGAAGGTAGAATGAGTATGAGCAACTCCCTGGAAGAAAACCTTGAGATCAGGAAGGATGACAAATGCGCCTCTGAAAGAAAACAGAGAGAGAGCAGATGTCTGAACTTTAAGGAAAATCAAACTGAGGCCCTTATCCACACCGTCCTGCAAAAGAGCCAGGACCATAGGCAGATCAAATTCCTGAAATAGGTCCTTGTCAGCACATCAAGATAGGAAGGTCGACAAGGCACGATGGTAGATTTTGGAAGAAACAGGTTTGCTGGCACTGAGCATAGTAGCCACCACACCAGAAGAAAAACCCGTCTTCCTCAATATTGAGGATTCAGTTTCCAAGCCGTCAAGGCTAGACAATGAACATCCTCCTTCCAAAGGAAACCCTGTAGAAGAAGATCCGGACGGCAAGGGAGCCAGAACGGCTCCGCCACTGACCAATCCAGAAGTTCTGAAAACCAAGCCTGACGAGGTCAGAACGGAGCAATCAGAATGACTGGACAATGCTCCAGTCGTAATTTCCGCAACACCCTGTGCAACATGGGGAGGGGAGGAAAGATGTAGGGCAGAGGTAATAACTAAGGAATGGACATTGCATCCACCGCCAGAGGTAAAGGGTCCCTCCATCGAGAGCGGAGCCTCGGAACCTTCCTGTTGTGTCTTGTCACCATCAGGTCGATGTAAGGAAGACCCATTTCTGAACAATGAGGTTGAACACCTCTGGGTGCAGCTCCCACTCTCCGATGTCCACTGTGTGTCCACTGAGGATGTCTGCCATGACATGGTCTACGCCAGGAATGTGCACTGAGGATATGGCAGGAACGTGTTCTTCTGCCCAGGACAAAATAACCTTGACCTCTAACCAAGTGGCGAGACTTCTTGTTCCACCCTGCTTGCTGATGTAAGCCATGGCAGTGGCATTGTTGGACTCTACCCAGACTGGACAGTCTTCCAGCTGAGATGTCCAATGACGAAGGGCATAAAATATCACCCGAAGCTCCAACACATTGATGGGAAGTAGAGATTTTTAAGGAGAACAACAACCCTGTGCACTCAGGCGACCCAGGACCGCTCCCCATCCGGAGATGCTGGCATCCGTCGTCACAGTGGTCCAGAAGGAAACTAGAAAGGACTTTCCCTTCAGCAGATTGGAGAGGTCGAACCACCAGGACCAAGCTCAGTTCCACAAGAAGAGGAAGTGACACCAACGTCTTCAGAAGGTCCGTCCGACCCCTGCACATCTGGATCACGAACCGCTGGAGTTCTCTGGTGTGCGCCATGGCAAACGGTACCGCCTCTATGGTGGAAATGAATTTCCCCACTAGAGATTACCGCTTCTTGGCTGGAACTGGATCTTGAGCCAGTATCACAGAAACCCTGTGGGCGATCTGGTGAGCCACCTCGTTCGGGAGAAACACCATGTTCTTCCCAGACTCTGGGAATGGACAACATCTGATTTGTCCAAGTTGATGATCCACCCGTGATGGGTGAGAGCATGAATGCACTGCTGAACCTGCTGATGGAGAAGTTCTGCAGAAGAGGCTTTCAGAAGCAGGTCGTCCATGTATGGAGTAACTCTGATGCCGTCTCGGTGGAAGACGGACACTAAGGCTCCCAGCACACTGTTGAAGACGCGAGGAGCTGTCATCAGAGCTGAGAACTGAAAATGTCCCCAGTCGCAGACAAACCGGAGGTACTGCCGGCTCTCTGGATGAATGGCAATGTATAACTACGCGTCCTGAAGATCCAGAGATGCAAGGAATTCCCTCAGGGACATGGCAGCAATTACCATCCATAGAGACTCCTGGTGATAATGAGTCTGGGTCCCAAAGGAATTGAGATCCTTCAGGTCCAAAATGGGAAAACAACCGCCGTCCTTCTTGGAGTCCACAAAGAGGTTTGAGTAAAAAACCCATATCTCTGTCCTGAACTGGAACCGGCTCCAGAATGTCCTTTTCCAGAATAGTCTGAACAGCGCTGTCGAACAGACAGCGTTTCTCTGCGCCCTGAGGCGTATGAGAAGGAAGAAAGCGAAAGGGAGACTAAAGGGATCCTGTACCCTTCCGTCACTACCTGCAAAACCCATGGGTCCGACACTGAATCCTCCCAAATGCTGTGATAGTGACGCAGACAACCACCCACAGCAAAGTGTGGACCCGGGTTCGGTGAGTCATGCCAAAGGCGGCTTGGAAGCCTTGGGCTTGGCCGAGACCTTGGGCTTCCATTGCTGTTTGGGCTTGGAGGAGGTACGTGGAGCTGAGGAAACAGTCTGGTTCGCCGGACGTGTCTCAGTCTGAAAGGAATGAAAATACCGGTTACACTTAAGCTGTGTTTTCTTCCTAGGAACTAAGGGTAGAAGGGTACTCTAACCCTCTGTAGCCTCACTGATCAGATCTTTCAGATCTGACCCAAACAAAGAAGTGCCTTGAAAAGGCAAGGAGAGCAAATCTTTCTTAGAAGCAGTATCAGCAGACCTGATCTTGAGACAAAGAGCCCATCTGGCAACCACAGACATGGTGGAAACCGTAGCCAAACGGATGGCATCAAATAGAGCAGCAGAAACATAGTGCTGTGCCTCAGAAATGTTGGCAAGGAGGTGCAATTTATCCGAAGTAGGAGCATCCTGACGGACAGCAAGAGTGAGTTGTTCAGTCAAGACCGCAATGGCCCGGTTCACCAATGCTGCTGCGAATTCTGTACACATGGCAGAAACAGCAGTGGCAAAGATGGACTTGAGGGAGACCTCCAGTTTCTTGTCAGTCCAGTCCTTTAGAGCAGACACATCAGCCACTGGCAAGGCAGTAGACTTGGATAGCCTGGAGATAGGAGCATCCACTTTAGGAGGATGAACCCACTGAGCAAGCGCTGCCTCAGAAAAGGGATAAAGCTTAGCAAATTTCTTGGAGACAGAAGGTTTTCTGTACGGAGACTTCCACTCTTCAGACACAAGGCGGTCAAGAGTGGGATTAGGTGGAAAGAAAGTAAGGGGCTTTTTAGGCTCCTGAAACACATCAGATGGGTCAGAAGGAACCTCTTGAACTAAGGGAATGTTAAGAGTATTCAAGACAGCCCTGATCAGGTCCCTCAGCGGAGGGCTCAGGATCAGCCTCAAAAGGATCCCCAAAAAACTGAGGAGCCCAGAGCAGAACATTCCTCAACATCTGAATCCACCAGGAGTTCCTCTTCAGAGGAATCTGTCAGGTACTCCCTGTGGTTTGGGCAGGGAAGACCTGAAGGAGAGGGGGTCTGCCAAGAATGGAAGACCCCCTGTAACTGGGATGGAAAGAATTGCAAAGTGGACCTGAGGTCTCTAGTAGCAGCCTTGAACTCTTGCACCCAAACTGGCTCTAATGCATGACTGGATGTCCCTGGAAAACTCTCAGGGACATCAGAACATGCTCGGCATAAATGACCTGAGAATTCTCTAGGTAACCCTGAATGACAGGAAGAGCAATGCGCAATAGGGGATAGAGAGACCCTAGCATCCTTAGTCTTAGGTCTGGCCCCAAGCTTCAATGGTATAGACATTCTCACAGTGTCAATAACCTTATTGTATAAGAAATCACCCAATTATAGTGTGTATGATTAAAGTTTCACCACAGAAATCGCTAAAATAGACTTATCTGGCAGGTGAAGGGTTAATCAGCAGAGGAGAGAAGGAAAGTCCAAGCCCTGCGTAGGATACTCATTCTGGAAAGATCAAAAAATGGCTGCTGCAGCAGGAGCCAATCAGAAACAAGCATGCAAAGCAAGTGAGAAATGTAGTTTTCCCAGAAAAGTACCCCAAACAGTGCCCGAAGCCCCCTGATCCCCCCAACACACTAGAAACATTAACTGGATGATAGAGTAAGGGCAGACAAGTAAAATGAGCCATCTCTGAAGTTGCTAGGTTAAACGGTTGCAGAGATAGACCCCAAACTGTACAGTCCCATAGGAGTGAATGAAGCAATGGCGCCTATGCGGTAAAGTGGAACACAATTTTTACAAAATTGTAGGTGTAATATAAAAGACATGAAATATCACTAAAACATGTAAGGATACCTAAAAAACACTGAACCAGTAGGAAAAGTGTCAGAAACTCCCCCAAAAGATGCAAAACCAGCAGCTAAAGAGTAAAGTACCACATAAACCTGCTCCAAACACCCAAACAGACATACAGATATAACCAATGAGTGCAGGAATGTGCAATAGGAACTCCAATGAATACACCCCTATGCGGAGGGGCACTGTGGGACAAGTGGACCTGCAGCACTCAAAGGGTAGCTCACCTTTCCTGCAGATCTTGTCTTCAGATTACCATGGGGCAAGAAGTATCTCAGTGGGTAACTCCTGGGGAAGCACTTGGAATCAAGATTTTCCCCCTCAGTGCTTAAGGTCCACAAAAAGCACCTGGTCACTGAGCTAGCCACATCTAAGGGCATTGTCAGTTATGGTAATCCGCCTAATGGTGGTATTCCATTTCTAACAGAAAAATATAAAACTTCTAAAGCTATAGTAGAACTGTTCTCTTGCCTGTGTTATCTTCACCAAGGAACAAACCGTTCTGGAGCTTGTTGGCTAGCTGCAGCCAAGGAGGGAAGGTAGGCTCCAGCTCCTGCATACAATTCTAGAATTGTTCCTGCCTACTTAAAGGGGTGGATCGCCTGCACAGAGTTATCAGTAACCTGTATTGGACGACAGAGAAAGTTATTTTAAGTCCAGAATAGACGATATCAGCCTTTTATTTATTTATTTTTTCTTAAAAAGATTTGATTAGAAATCTGTGAATCTTTCTCGAAAAGGAACTGGTATTGACACCTGAATATCAAGCAACAAAGAATCTGCGTTCAAAAATATACAATCTCGAGAAACACCGGACATAAAAGAATGACACGGAGGAAGGTACTTTAAAGTCTATTCAGTACACATCCAAATTAACCCGCAAAACCCACTGGGTCCACCACGAAAACAGCCTATGCCCCATGAAAATTTTTTTAATTAATTCCTACTGCCTGAGGCAGAGCAGGCCCTTCAGCTAGTCACACTGTGGAGGGGGGCTTGTCAGCTTTGGGTTTCTGAACAAGCTTCTTTCCTGACCAAGCCTGCTTGGATTTTGGGATGCAACTCACCTGTGTTGTCGAGAGAATCTATGCCTTGGGCACATACACAAATTGGCAGGGGTAACGAAAACCACAAGTCTTCAGTGGAAAAAAACAAACCACATCTTAAGCTATAGAGTGTGACGTGTGGCCACAGAGAAAATCGAGCATTCCTAGTGAGATCAGCAAGGTGAAAAGCCACTTCAGTAAGATCAAAGATCTTTCACATAAGACCCACCAGAAGCTCCTATAAATCTGACTGCAAAGGGTTAATGTGGCAAGCAGGAGGGAGATACTAGCCCCTGTGTAACAAGCAGAATCAAAAAGTAAGATAGTCAGGATAGGATCACAATCTACCCCTGTCAAAAAGCCCTGGAAAAACAAGCTGCTGGGAGATGGTATTGTGGCTTTCCATGGGGTCCAGTAACCTGGGTGGAAATTTAGAAACATTTCCAGCCACCTTAACAGCTTTTGAAACACACACGCAAGAGAAATTCCAGATCAGCATTCTATGTTCCATCCACGCATGCTTGTTCTTAACCCTTTGAGTGCCAGAGGGGTACGGAAAGCACTGCAACCCAAAAAAGCAATAACTTAAGAAAAGTTAGCAACAGTAACTAAAGGTAACGAAATAAGTATGCAATTACCCCAAGAAAGCTAAGACTTACTCAAATAAACAGAAATATCCCATAGATCCATTAATAAGCCAAAGAAAACCCAAAGAACGTCAGTGCAGGTGTTAAAATCCTACTGGTGCAGTAAAGATTAGCAACATAGAAGCAAGATCTTTCATACATGTTCTGCCTAAATCAGTCAATCTAATAATGTGCACATCAAGCTCCCAATATACAGAGAAATATGGCTACTAGACAGAGAAACAATGATATACTCTCAGTACCTGTGCACTCAGGAGAAAAATTCCTTGCTCCTATACAAGAAAGCTTCAGTAAATGCTATGAGGAAAAAGGATGATAAAACAAGCCATCCTCCACAGACTCAGGTCCTAAAAGCCTGCACACTGGTTTATCCTTCCCCAAGGAGGCCAGGAATAGGATCCTACCTAATGGAGAATTATACAGCCCCATGAACTAACAGCATAAAATAAAAAAGAAAGCCAACAGAGAGAATCTTATCCCTTGCATCCAACCTGTTGGAAAGTCACTGTTAAAAAGCATACCCAAGTGGTGGTAAAATGGATATGGGAAGGAGTCTCCACCTTGGAGATCTTTTTTTGTTCAAGTGCTCTGCCTACCTGGAGGGCTTTAGTCAAAAGTTGTCTGTTTTGTCACAGTTATAAAGCTGTTACTATCACATTCTTTGGAGAACTACAGTTGGTGACTTGCCTCTCCCATAGAATGTAACATCAAAACTAGAGGGGAACTTTCTGTTACACACTCAGTGGAACACAGGAACCACAGCTTAACGTGATAGTAATGCTTCACAAAAAAAGCAGCTCCAATTAATCTTCATAGTATTTGAGCCATGGAGAGTGTTATTTCAATACGGTCAGAGTTGTAGTTGAGTAACTGAGAGTAATTGAATGATAAAGTATCCCCCTCCCGCCCCTTTTACCTAGTGTAAGCCTCCTACCCTCAGATGAGGAATATGTTCTCTTGACCGGACAGGTCGCAGCAAGGGACAATCTTCTTACTGTGAGCATAAGGAAAACCATCACCTCCTTGACAGGTTTTTCCTTATGCTCACTGAATATTGTTCCTCTCTGCGATCAATGTTACATCAGTAAAAGGGGTGGGAGGGGGAAACTTTATCATTCAATTATTCTTGAACTACAACTCTGGCAGTATTGAAATAACACCCTCCAAGGCTCAAATACTACGAAAATTAATTGGAGCTGCTGTTTTTGTGAAACATTACTATCTCTTTAAGCTGTGGTTCTTGTGTTCCACTAAGTATGTAAGAGAAAGTTCTCCTATAGTTCTCATGTTACATTCTATGGGAGAGGCAAGTCACCAACTGTAGTTCTCCAAAGAATGTGATAGTAACAACTTTATAACTCTGTGACAAAACAGACAACTTTTGACTAAAGCAAATGCCAGGAGTGAGAGTACCCTTGTTTTACTCACCAGCATTAACCCTATAATATAGGGTTTCCTTTTTTTTCTTGTTCAGTAAATAATTTACTGCTTCTGTACATAAAGTTTACCTATATGGATTTCTATTCCTGCACACAGGAAGATTAACCCCTTAACCCCTTAGCGACCCTTGACGTACCAGGACCGTGAAGGGTAAATGCGACCCAACGACCCTTGACGGTCCCGGTACGTCAAGGGTTAAACTCTCCCATCGCGGCCGCACGGAGCGATGGGAGAGCGCGGGCAGCTTGTTACTAAATGTCCCGATACCGGGACACTTAGTAACAACCAGTAGAAAGTTTGTTGCAACGTGCGATTCGCTTGATGAGCGAATCACATGTTGCAAATGCTGATTGACAGGGACAGTATTTGTAAATACTGTCCCTGTCATATATCTCTGTCTCCCTCCATCTTGCACACTGCTGAGGTGGAGAGAGACAGAGAGACTTTGTGTTAGAGTGTGTTCCAGTGTTCCTGAGTGAAAAACCTGCAAATAAACCTGAATATTAACCCTTTGATCACTGTTTTACAGTGATCATCAAGTTCCCCCCCATCTGATCACTTTTAGAGTGATCAATAAACTGCAGATCAGCGTCTGCTGATCTGTGGGATACCCCCCATCCCCCTTGTATCCTCTGAATTTTTTTTTTATTTTTTTTAAATTTTTTTTATTTTTTTTTATTAAAAATTGATATAAAATATAATTTAGGTAGTTTAGGTAGGTAGGTGGGTAGGTTTAGTGTAGACTTGTGTTAGGGAAAGGTTTAGGGACAGATCTAGGTTTAGGGAAAAAAAAACAAAAAAAAAAAAAAAAAAATTATTAAAAAAAAAAATATATATATAATAAGTATAGTTTAGATAGGTAGTTTACTTGGGTTAGGTAGGTTCTAGATATACGTAGGTTAGGGTAAGTTTTAGGGTTAGAGTTAGGTTTAGGGATAGCGTTAGAGTAAGAAAAAAAAAATTTAGTGGGCAAAATGCAGCGCAGTTATAGCGTTGAAGAGGCATATGCCTTTTTGGCATCTGACTCAGAGGCAACAGATACTGCGTCAGATTTTGAAATAGAGCAGTTTTCAGAAACTGAGAGCAGCTCTACTGACGACACTGGGCCTTCTATCAAGTAAAGACGCACTGCCCCAAGAGCTGCCCTGGCAACTGCCCCAGCACCTGCCAAAAATCCTGCCCCAGCACCTGCCACAAGATCTGCAAAAAATCCTGTCACAAGATCTGCCAAAAGACTTTGCAAAATACCTGCCAAAAGGAATGCCCCAAGTGCTGCCCCAAGACCTGCCCTGGCAATTGCCCCAGCACCTGCAAAAATATCTGGCCAAAGAAATGCCCCAACACCTGCCACTCCTGATCATAATGAATGGGTATCCCCAATCAATTTTTCCCCACAAATACCAGAATTTACAGGCACCCCAGGGATTCAAATTGATGTTGAGGGATTTAACTATGATAATTTTTTTGATTTATTTTTGGGGGAAGACATTTTAGGGGAAATTGTGTCCCAAACCAACTTGTATGCAGCCCAGTATACTGCCGCCAACCCTACAGCTTTTGTAGTTAAGGAAGAAAGATGGAAACCCATAGACCTCATAGAATTTAAGCAATTCTGGGCCTTAATAATGGCAATGGGTATAATAAAAAAGCCAAGTATTCGATCCTACTGGAGCAAAAACCCCGTATGTGATACCCCTATATTCCCCAAGACTATGAACAGGTCCAGATTTGAAATCATTTTGCACTTTATGCATTTTAGCGATAATACCCTGTGCCCCCCAAAAGAACACCCCCAGTATGATAGACTGTACAAAATTCGTCCCCTAATAAGCCATTTACAGAAAAAGTTTGCCCAAGTGTATATGCCCCAAAAAGAAATTAGTGTAGATGAATCCCTAATGAAATACAAAGGCAGGTTAGGGTTCAAGCAGTACATCCCCTCAAAGAGTTCCAAATTTGGTGTAAAATTTTATAAATTGTGCGAAAGTGCCACAGGCTACACCCAGGCTTTTAGAATTTATGAGGGCAAGGACAGCAAACTTGATCCTCCTGGGTGCCCCGAATTTATGGGAACAAGTGGGAAAATAGTTTGGGATTTAATTTACCCCTTATTAAATAAAGGCTATCAATTATTTGTTGATAATTATTACACCAGCCCCCTTTTATTTAAGTCTCTGTTTTATTTTGACACCGTGGCCTGTGGCACTGTCAGGCGCAATTGCAGGGAGTTGCCCAAAACACTAGTAGATAGCAAACTAAAACCTGGGACGTCCTTATCTTTGTCCCAACAGGAGCTGCTGGCAGTGAAGTTTAGGGACAAAAAAGATGTCTACATGCTGACCACAATGCATGAGGACAGATCTGTGGCAGTCACTGTTCGTGGCAAGTCAGTGATAATGAGAAAGCCAGTCTGCATCAAGGACTATAATAAAAACATGGGGGGAGTTGATCAACTAATGCAGCCATACCTCGCAATGAGGAAGTGTAGGGCATGGTATAAAAAAGTTGCCATCTATATGATGCAGACTGCTGTACATAATTCCTCTTTACTTTTCAAGCTGGCAAACCCCAATCAAACATGTAGCTTTTTACAGTACCAGCTACAACTTATTTCCATATTTTTATTTCAAGGTGCGTCTGAAATAATTCCACCAAGACCCGGGTTAGTACATTTTATTTATAAAATCCCCCCAACTCCCCAAAAGAACAAACCACAGAAGCGCTGCAGGGTTTGCTACAGAAAGGGAATACGGACAGACACCACCACTTACTGTCCTGATTGCCCTTCCAAACCTGGCCTCTGCATTGGTGACTGTTTCAAGGAATACCATTCAGGCACAATGCAGTAGTGCTGTAAAGGTTCTTTTATTATTTGGCCACTTTTCCCCCCTGAAATATCCTGTTTTTTTATTTTTCAAAACACATCCCTCCTTAGATCTAACACAATCAAAATTTATCTCTGATAATGGAAACACACATGTTCCCTACTGGGCCTAGTAGCTCCCCCAAACCCTGACAAACCTATGCATATGGGGCATTGCCGTACTCAGACAATGTAACTCAACACTAATGTAAAGCATTTAAAAAATCTGCAAATATCATCTGATTGAAATGCAGAGCAACACTAAAATAGAAATGTGAAAAATGGTGTTTCTCTGCCTTACTGCAGATTTTGGGAGGGATTGGTGATACAGTTGCAGCGAAAAAATTGATAAGATGCAAACAGAATGAAAGCCAGGGTTGTCTACTCTTCTACAAAATATACTTTTGGGGGTAAAATTAATTGCAGCATTGCCAAACAGACCGAAATGAGACAAGGCACCAGCTGTAAAAATGGCATGTCTGTAAAAGGAAACTAACATGTTCCAACTGGGCCCAGTAGCTCCCCCAAAACCCCGACAAACCTATGTATATGGGGTATTGCCGTAATTAGATGAAGGAGCCGAACACTAATCAATGCAGTTTATAAAATCTTCACCTGTTCTGTGCTTGAAATTCACATCAACATTGAAGGCAAAGCGTGAAAAATGCTGAATTTTTTTACTTACGTCAAGTTTTCACAGGCTTGGTGGTAAAATGGCTGTTTGCAAGATTTGAAAACACACCTAAAATGAAAGCCTGGGGTGTTTACTTTCAAAAAATATACACTTTTGGCAGGAAATCTTAAAAAAGAGCAGTGTTACACAGCCCAAATGAGAAATGGCACCAGTAACGCAAGCTGTGAAGATTCAAAGTGTGAACCTGGAAACGCGCATGTTCCAATTTGGGACCCGTAGCTCCCACAAACCAAGAAAAAGCTATCCATATGGGGTATTTCCGTACTCAGAAGAAGGAGCCGAACACTAATCAATGCAGTTTATATAATCTTCACCTGTTCTGTGCTTGAAATTCACATCAACATTGAAGGCAAAGTGTAAAAAACGCTGTTTTTTTACTTACGTCAAGTTTACGAGAAAGTGGTGGTAAAATGGCTGTGTAAAAAAGCTGGAGGTGTCTACTTTCCAAAAATATAAACTTTTTGGGGGAAATCCTAAAGTAGAGCACTGGAACATAGCCCAAAATGAGTAATGGCACCAGTTAAGCAGGACTTGAAAATTCAATATTTGTTCAAAATTGGGCCCTGTAGCTCCCCCAAACCTTGAGAAACCTATGCATATGGGGTATTGCTGTACTCAGAAGAAGGAGCTGAACACTAAACAATGCATTTTTAAAAATCTTCACCTATCCTGTGCTTGAAATTCACATCAACATTGAAGTGAAAGTGTGAAAAACGCTGTTTTTTTAACTTAAGTCAAGATTTACGAAAGATTTGTGGTAAAATGGCTGCGTAAAAAATTTGAAAACATACATAAAATGAAAGCCTGGGGTGTCTACTTTCCAAAAATATATGCTTTTGGGGGGAAATCGTAGAGTGGAGCACTGTTACACAGCCCCAAATGAGACATGGCACCAGTGATGCAAGGTGTGAAAATTCAAAGTGTGAAACTGGAAACGCGCATGTTCCAATTTGGGCCCCATAGCTCCTGCAAACCTTGAATAACCTATACATATGGGGTATTGCCGTACTCAGAAGAAGGAGCTGAACACTAAATAATGCATTTTTAAAAATCTTCACCTATCCTGTGCTTGAAATTCACACCAACATTGAAACCTAAGTGTGAAAAACGCTGATTTTTTTACTTACATCAAGATTTAAGAAGGATTCGTGGTAAAATGTCTGCGTAAAAAATTTGAAAACATACATAAAATGAAAGCCTGGGGTGTCTACTTTCCAAAAATATATGCTTTTGGGGGGAAATCTTAGAGTGGAGCACTGTTACACAGCCCCAAATGAGACATGGCACCAGTGATGCAAGCTGTGAAAATTCAAAGTGTGAAACTGGAAACGCTTATGTTCCAATTTGGGCCCCATAGCTCCCGCAAACCTTGAATAACCTATGCATATGGGGTATTGCCGTACTCAGAAGAAGGAGCTGAACACTAAACAATGCATTTTTAAAAATCTTCACCTATCCTGTGCTTGAAATTCACATCAACATTGAAGTGAAAGTGTGAAAAACGCTGTTTTTTTAACTTACGTCAAGATTTACGAAAGATTTGTGGTAAAATGGCTGCGTAAAAAATTTGAAAACATACATAAAATGAAAGCCTGGGGTGTCTACTTTCCAAAAATATATGCTTTTGGGGGGAAATCTTAGAGTGGAGCACTGTTACACAGCCCCAAATGAGACATGGCACCAGTGATGCAAGCTGTGAAAATTCAAAGTGTGAAACTGGAAACGCTTATGTTCCAATTTGGGCCCCATAGCTCCCCCAAATCTTGAGAAACCTATTAATATGGGGTATTGCCGTACTCAGAAGAAGGAGTTGAACACTAAACAATGGATATTTTTACATTTTCAACTATCTCGTGCTTGAAATCAACAGTAATATTGAAATGTAAGTGTGAAAGCTGCAAAAAAACAAAATTTGTCCACAATTTTGAAATTTTTTTCTGGAAAAATAGCTGCATAAAAAACTTCAAAATTCTCCTGATTATTTACCTTATGTTGTCTAGTTTTCAGAAAGATATACCTTTGTGGGACATTTTTGGTTCTGGCACCGTCAGCTAAGCTATGATGCTCACATGCCAATTGTTGAGAAATTACAAGTTGGAAATAATGGCATCCATCTTGTAATATTTACCTTGTAAATGTGAGGAAGTGATTGAAATACTAAGCATATGGGGTATTCTTATATTCAGGAGAAGCAAATTAATATATTTAGGGGTATTTTTTTGTCATAAACTAATTGTATGCAAATCCTGACACGAAAATATAAGCAAAATGTTTTTTTTTTATTTTTTTGCTCTTTTTTTCTATTTTAATCAAATTAAATTATGAGGTATTCATATAATTGTGGTATCAAAAGAAAGCCCTACTTGTGCTTAAAAAAACAGTATATAATTTATGTGGATGCACAGAAGGAATTAAAGAGAAAATATGGTTGAACAAAGACATAGTCAAAAAAGTCAAAATTGCTCCGGTCCTTAAGTCAAATCTACCTCAGATTTTCCCGGTCCTTAAGGGGTTAATGACCGGCATGCACACGCGCGGCCGGCACTTGAGGATCAGGGGGCATTTTTATTTTTTTTTTGCGAACCGACTCAGGGCTCCCCGTGCGGCGTACAGCCGCGTGGGGAGTCCTAAATTCCATGACGCGCCAGGACCGTCACTGGTCCTTAAGTGCCGGACCACTGTGATGGTCCTGGCATGTCAGTGGACGCGAAGGAGTTAAGCAATTGCTCACCCAATTAGATAAACTCTGTACTGCTCAGAAAACTAGACTTGAGGAGTGGAATAGAAAAGCTACCGCTTACATGAATAGTAACAGTTGATGAGGCTGAAGAAAAAAAAAAAAAAACAACAACCATGCTTTCATCAAATCCAGCCCATGCCTAATGAACCCAGTTTATCCAGAGGAAGACAAAATAAAACCCATTGAAGTGATTTCAGATTAAGGCCCAAGTGGGTTAAAAAAAATCCTTCCCGACTCCAAATGGAAGTCAGATAGTTCCCTGGATCAATAACCTATCTGCATTGAAGCCTTCTGTCATAATTTTCAATATTGTTCTGTGCTAGACAGGTATCCATTACTTTTTTGAAAGCAGTTCCAGTGTCTCCAAGCACTGCATCCAGTGGCAAAGAACTCCATTCCATATTTGCTCTTGCAGCAGCAGAGTGACTCTGAACACTGCTGTCAATTCTAGTGTCTATCAGTACTCCTAAATCTCTCTCTAATGAGGATTCCCCAAGTTGTTTCCCATTTATATAAGTAGCATGTTTCTACAGCCCAAATGCATAACCTTACATTTATCTACATTAAATGTCATCTGCCACTCTTCTGCCCATTCACTAAGTTTATTACATTTTTTCTGCAGAAAAAAAAAAAAACATCCAGCCCTGTATGTATTTACTTACACAGCTTAGTGTAATTAGCAAAGGCCGAGACATCACTTTCAATTTCCACTTCTAGATAATTAATAAACAGATTAAAAAGCATTGGGCCCAGGACTGAACCCTGAGGAACCCCACTTACAACTTTATACCAACCTAAAAAGGTTCCATTTACAGCAACTCTCTGCCATCATTTAATCAGTTCTCAATCCATATACAGCTATCACCTCCCAAGCTTAGGCTACTTAATTTACAATTTATTGGTTTGGATATTGTCCCCTTTTTAAACAATGGTATTACATCAGCTTTTCTCCAATCACAGGGCACTATGCCCAATGAATACTACTACTACTCCTCACAAAGTCCAGAGAATATGGTCTGGTGACTCACAAGAGGTGATGGTTCCGCTGTTCTGAAATACTTACTCTATGAATAATGTCTGCTGAGTGAATATACTGCAATGAGACAAAATGACAGCATATTAATATCATAACATTTAAAAAAAAAAAAAAAACACAAACAAACCAAACTCCGTTATGCATGCATTTATATACAGTAACCTCCAAGACAGATCAAGACCACTTGTCCTCATTTGTACAATTAACAAATGGCTTTAGTGATATAATATTACCATTTTAAGAAAACGCATTGGAATAAGTGGTTCTTGCCCAGGTAGATGCCCTTTTTTGTCCTCTATGGCAGTATGGCGAATTTAGCATGTACTGCAGAGAACTGTCAGGGGGTGGTAATTTTGACAGGAGTGGCCAGTGGGGTGAAATCCACCTTTCAGTCCCAGAGGGGTAGGCAACGCATTGGTGTGCAATGAGCTGCTTAACCCCCTGGCACTGAAAGGGTGAATTCTTTCATCGCACTTCCACACATGAGCCTAACATGTAGCAGAGGCTTCTATATTATGCATATGCGCACAAACATGATCTCAGACTGCCATCTCGATCATCTCATGTCTTTAACAGTCAAAGGGTTAAGTAGCCGTATTGAGGAAATCAATGGAAACTGCAGTCGCCATTGACTTCCACTACCCTGACAGCTACTTAACCTTTTCAGCATTAGAGAGGTATCCAACAAATTAACTTTCAATGCGCTGGATACCTCTCTGCCACTCAAAAGGTTAACTGGCTGTCAGGGTATTGGAAATCAAGCAGTTTTCATTAACTTCCACTATACTCACAGCTACTTAGGCACTCAAATGGTTACTGGCTTCTCTTCCTCCTGCTCTCCACTCCTGCATACCTCCAGACACTCAAACTGTTAACACTTTGAGTGTCAGAGGGGTATGCAACACATTGCTTTGCAATGCATTGCACATCCCTCTGGCTCTCAAAAGGTTAAGTTGACCTCTTCCTCTCTGTCAAGCCAGTCACTCTTACTGGAGTAACATCGCATTCCTTTTCTGCGGACCTCTTCGCTCTGTTACTTGTGAACACATGGGCCGGCAGTGCTGTTCCCTTTACCTTGGCTGCCAACAGCTACATAAATTTCCCTAACTGAAAACAGTTCTGTCCAGTGAGGAGACTCCTGCGTTAGCAATTAGAGGTCTTCAAATCTGTCACTGTGGCAGGACCAGAAGGAGAGGGAAAAACTGATGAGAGGTATGTATTTCAACACATTAACCACTTACATGGCACATACCCCCACTTTAAAACCTTGTATGGTAGCAGCACTTTTAGCAGTATGGTAGCAGTACTTTTAACTCCTTTGAGTGTCTTCTACTATGATTACCTCTCTGGTACTCAAAGAGTTACAGCACTTGCTTTAACTCTTGCAGGGTACAATAACACAGAGTGACAGACACAGACTGTCTATATGCTTGTGCCTTCCCTTCTCCCTTTGCATTCTCATACGAACCCTTTGCACGCCAGAAGGCTATCCAATGCATTGCAATGTGTTGGATACCCCTCTGGCACTGAAAGGGTCAACACGTTTACTCTTTCAGACCCAAAGGAGTAAGCAATGCATTGCTGTGCAATGTGTTCACACCCATCTGGCACTGAAAGAGTTGAGTATGTAAAAGCCCCCCTCCTCCACTTGCATTCACTACACTCCCCCATAGCATCTCAGTCTGTGTCTGACCTGATGCTCCTCATTTACCAACGCAGACCCAGACAGACAGTCAAACTCACAGGAACAATTCTAGTAGAAGTGCAGGGGTGGACCCTCCCTTTACTCAATATCAGGCTCCCTCACTTAGCCCCGCCTAGATAGATTTGAGAAAAAAATACCAATTAAGATAGCAAGAAGGAAGAGAGGAACACTCCTGTGAGCAATGAACCCAATAGGACTCCCACATTCAGCCACAGGAGACCCACCGTGGTCCCTTTCACTGGGTGGGAGACCTGTGAGTTATATGGACTAAGAGAAAAGGATTTAACACGTAAGACTAAAATCCTCTTTTCTGTCATCCAATATAGTTCACAGGTATCATGGGGATGTACCAACACTGAGCTCCCAAACTGGTAAGAAGGAAAGGTCCAAGTGCCGTCCCCATGATACCAGAGTTCCTATGGACTATCCAAGACATGGAACAGCCCAAACTAACAGTGTCAATGAAGACTGAATAACAATACACAGACACAAGAACAAGAGCCAACAGGGCTCAAATGGTTATAGAGCTATAAGCACAGGAAAATAAAGTCCTAGACAGGCAAAACTGTCTCCAGGACTTTCCTGCCAAACCTGGCTTCAGCCAAAGCCAGAACATCCACACGTCTTATTCCTGTCAAACACTAGGAAATGAAGGTAACAGGACAATGCCTGCAGTTCAGTAACTCTGCAGACAGAAACAACAGCCAAAAGAAAAGCCATCTTCCACGTCAGAAGACGTAGAGGAATGGTAGCCAAAGACTCAAAAGGAGGCTGTTACAAGACCCCTAAAACCAAATTAGAGTCCAACTGTGGAGTGGGAGCATAATAGGCAGGGAAAGCATGCATAACACCCTGAAAAAAGACTTTCACATCTGGCAAAATGGTAATGCGCCTCTGGTAAAAGACTGAGAGCTGAGGTCTGAACTTTCAATAACTAAGGCTAAGGCCTTTGTTTACACCATCCTGCAAAAAAGACAGGATGGACGAAGATCAAACTCCTGTGAGGACAGATCCCTGTCCACACACTAAGATTGGAACATAGACCAAACCTGTAGTAGGCCTTAAAAGAAACTGGTTTCCTGGTTTGGATCATGGTGGAGACCACCTCAGGAGAAAAGCCCTTCAACAGCCATGCCGTGAAAGCCAGTCTGTCCACATCCTCTCTTCTGAGGTAACCCTGGAGGAGGTCATGTCTGCGTGGCAGAGGAAACGGATCCTGAACAGACAACGCCAACAGTTCTGGAAACCAAGGATACCTGGTTCAATAAGGTATGATCAGGATGACCAACGCACCATCCATCCAAATTTTCCTCAACACCCTGGGAATGAGGGGAAGAGAAGGAAAAATGTAGGCTAGATGAAAGCGCCAAGGAATGGACAAGGCATCCGCTGCAAACACCAGAGGATCCCCCCAGCGAGAACAAAACATTGGCGCCTTCCTGTTGTCCCTGGTAGCCATCAGGTCTATACAAGGATCCCCATTTTTGAACCAATAGGTCAAAACCCTTCGGATGGAGCTCCCACTCCCCGGGTCCACCGTCTGGTGACCGAGGTAGTCCGCCAGAATGTTCTCTATGCCTGGAATGTGCACGTTGGTGATGGCAGGAACGTGTTCTCCTGCCCAGGCCAAAATAGCCTTGTTCTCTAACAAAGTTGAAGCACTTCTTGTGCCTCCTTGCTTGCTGATGTAAGCCACGGACCATGGCATTGTCTGAATGAACGCGGACTGGACAGTCCCTCAGTGGAGAGGACTAGTACACCAGAGTGTGAAGAATCACCCTGAGCTCCAGGATGTTGATGGGCAGGAGGGTCTCTTCCACAGTCCATCAACCCTGAACCTCCAGGTAACCAAGCACAGCTTCCCAGCCGTAAAGCCATCTGTTGTCACCAAGGTCCAGAACTGGACAACAAAGGGTTTCCCATTCCTCAGGTTGGAGCTGTCCAATCACCAGAGCAGGTCCTAATTTACTACCTGAGGAAGAGAGACTAGGCGATCCAAGAGTTCTGGATTCCCCCGGTAAGCCCCAATAGTGAACCTCTGAAGCTCTCTGGTGTGCGCCATGGAGTATAGAACCACTTCCATGGTAGATATCATCTTGCCCACAAGAGATGAGAACTTGCAAACCAGGGATGAGGTCCACCCCAGAGCACGGGACACATTGTTCCTGATCTGTTGATCAGAATCCTCTGTCAGAAAGACCATGCCCTGACAGGTGTCAAACCAGAGACCCAGGAAAACCAGATTCTGAGAAGAAACTGGAGCAGACTTGTCCATGTTCAGGATGCATCCATGCTGGAGGAGGATCTGAGCACATTCCTGGACCTAGTGGTCTAGGAGGACCCTGGAAGGAGCCTTCAGAAGAAGGTCATCAATTTACGGAGTCATCTGGATCCTTGTGGTGTGCTACAAACAGGTTTGAATAGAAACCTAAACCTCTCTCTTGCAGAGGTACCAGAGCCAGGACTCCCTTGTCCAAGAGCCTGCTCTCCCCCCCCCCCCCCTTGGGTAGGAGTGTGGAGTGTTGGGCCTGAGCAGATGCAGACCAGGGATTGGCGAGTCATGCAGAAGGAGATTTGGTGCATTTAGGTTTGGTGTAGGAGTGTTTGGACCTCCACTGCTGCCTAGGCTTGGGTCAGATCGCAGAATGTTGGCCTGAGAACCAGCCGAACTCTTCTTTTGTGCTTCTCTGTGGCAGGGACGAAAAAGACGCTGCTTCCTCACCAGATTAGGACATTTGGGAACCTGGGACATTAGGGAACAACAAAGTGCTCTTACCCCAGTGATCTCACTGATGATATATTTCAGTTCAGGCTCAAAAAGACGTGCCCTGAAAAGGGAGAGAAATGAGTGACATCTTAGAAAATAAGTCAGCAGACCATATCTTGAACCACAGAGTGCATCTGGCAGCCACAGAAAAGGCAGAAGCTTTAGCCTCAAGCCTAACAGCATCAACTAGGGCATCAGTCACATAGTGCTGAACCTCAGACATGTTGGTTAAAATGTCCAAAAGGTCCTCCTTAGGGGCACCTTTGCAGACAGCATCAGTAAGCTGTTCAGTCCAAACAGCAATGGCTCTGGGAACCCAAAAAGAAGCCAAGGTAGCTCTCAAAGAGGCATTTATGGCAGCGAAAGCAGACTTCAGTATAGCTTCAAGTTTCCCATCAGTTAAATCCTTAAGCGCCGTGGCGCTCCCCAAGGGCAAAGCAGTGGATTTAGACAGTCTGGAAATAGGGGGATCGACCTAAGGAGGTGTAGCCCACTGAGCCAAGGATGCATAAGAAAATGGATACAGCTTACAGAATGTCTTGGAGAGAGCAAGACACGTGTCTTGAGTCCTCTACTCATCCAGGGTAACCTGATCTAGAGTGGAGAGGAGAGTAAATCTCTGCATATCATAAGCAATGGAGGAATAGGATGGCAGCCAAATCACCACTCATCCAATCAGAAAAAAGCACGGTAATTGGGGAATTCTGGGGAATGTAATCTTCTAGGGCATTGATTATATGGAGCAAATGGAGGCTCCCAGCCTTGAAAGGAAGCAAAATAAAGTACACTGGACATAATACATCCCTGACCATGGGTTACAGCATGGTAAGCTGTGAAGAAAAAGTTCACTCGGCCCCTTATGTCATAGAAAGGTACAGAGATGTATCCCACACAACCGTTTCCAATTATGTCTATGTGACAAAGATAGCCGTTGTGTGGGCTCCTGTTCTAAAAGGTGCGTTGTGATAATTTCACCCATGAAATGCCAGGTCCTTAAAGGACTGAAATCTGTGATGATCCTGGTACGTTACTGGAAGTTAAAGGGTTAAATAAGCATAGTCCCCATTTCATTTTTAACTCATTGAATTCAATTAATGCCTTCACACTAGGAGTTGTCATTAAACTATTACTTCAGAAGATTAATTCTTCATCTGGCAACTAGCTGCTTAGTAGCGCTAGTCGCCAGAAATATTACCTAGTTTCAAAGATTTTCCAGTTTTTCGGAGGCCGGCCGGCTCCAAAAGGGACTGACAGCGCAGGCGCACGGACGTCACTATGATGAGATATCCGTGCTTCCTGCTACTGTGAGCCTCTGAAAAACTGGAAAATCTTTGAAACTAGGTAATATTTCTGGCGACTAGCGCTACTAAGCAGGTAGTCGCCAGATGAAGAATTAATTAATGTAAAGTTATTGCGGGGTGGTAGTTCCCCTTTAAATATTTTCTCTTAAACTTTTATGTTTCTAGTGTTAATTAGAATATGGGCTGGATTTTACTGCATACAATAAATATAACTGTTTTTTATCTTTCATCCCTATTAATTCTACAGGGTAATTTGAAGATAAAAACAGTGACATTTATAGTCTGTAATAAAATCTAGTCACGTTTTTGAGCGTCCTAACCTAAGGCCTGTATAACACTGCAGTTAATAATTTTATTTAAAATGTACTTAATCTACAAATTTGCCCCTAAACTACAAAACAAATATGAGATTAAAATGATGGATTTATCCTCTGCAATTAAACAACTCAAAATATACGTTTCATCAAATAATGAGAATTCTCTAATATTATGAAATTACGAAAGTTGAGCTGCATTCTTGGAATTCTGCACTGTACCTTCAGGCCTCGCAAAATCTGGTAGATCAGGAACTGTACATGATCATCTGTCAGCTTCTGACACTTAACAATATTATTCAGGTCAGCTCCCATTAGATGAGTTACCAGATACCTGGGGAGACCAAAAAAAGGGGACTTTTTTGAAGAGATTGAAATTATAAATAATACATGCACTCTCTCTATTATATATATATATATATATATATATATATATATATATATATATATATATACACACACACACACACATACATATACACACATATTATATTATATATATATATATATATATATATATATATATATATATATATATATATATATATATATATATATATATATATATATATATATATATATATATATATATAAATAAAACACTGGCGGCGCTGCAGTCATGCACAGGACTGACTGCCCGAACGCGTCTAGGCTGATACGTAGTGGGGAGCTCCAAATTCAGACAGTGGTCCTTTCTGTACACCTTCCTGGGACCAAGCGGAGAAAGTAGGAGCAAGCGAGCGGGAGACAGAGGGCAGGCAAGAGGGAGCAGACAGGCAAGTGAAGCAGAAGCAATGGACGAAAGAAGGAGAGGGCGAAACAGAGGGAGCAGGTAAGCTGGTGAAAAACAGGAAGCGGGTGAAAGAAGGAGCAGGCAAGCAGGTGAAAAAAGGAAGCAGATGAAAAAGAGGGAGAGGGAGAAAAAGCAGGATTTCAGTCTTACCTGGTTACTTCAGGTAGGCGATCAGCCCCTTTAAGTAGGCAGGAACAATTCTGAGAAGTGAATGCAGGGGGTGGAGCCTAGCTTCCATCCTTAGATTGCAGCTAGCCAATCCCCATCCAGTAAGATTTGAAAACTATTAACTAGGTAAGTAAGAAGGTAAAGGAAGACTCCTGTGAGCATGAACCCGAAAGGACACCCACGTTCTGCCACAGCAGCGCCAAGCGTGATCAACTGACAGGGTGGGAGACCAGTAACCTGTATGGACTAAGAGAAAAGGATTTAACAGGTAAGACTAAAATCCCCTTTTCTCTGTCGTCCAATACAGGTTACTAGTTACTTTGGGATGTCTGTCAAAGCCAGACGATGAATGTCTTCCTTCCAGAGGTAACCCTGCAGAAGAAGATCCGGACAGGAGGGAAGCTGAAGAGGCTCCACCACCGAGAGGTCCAGAAGCTCCGGAAATCAAGCTTGTCGAGGCCAGTATGTAGCAATCAAAATGACTGGACAGAGTTCCAGTCTCAGCTTCCTTAGCACCCTGTTCAACAGGGGAATTGGAGGAAATATGTAAGCCAGAGGAAATGTCCACGAGATCAACAAGGCATCCGCTGCAAGAGCCAGGAGATCCACCCAGCGAGAGCAGAACGTTGGAACCTTCCTGCTGTGCAGGGTAACCATCAGGTCAATGTATGGAAGACCCCACAGCTGGATGATGAAGTTGAACACCTCTGGATGCAGTTCCCACTCTCCACTGTCCATCGTGTGCCGACTAAGGAAGCCTGCGAGAACGTTGTCTATGCCAGGAATATGAACTGCGGAAATGGTAGGGACATGCTGCTCTGCCTGTGACAAAATAGCCTTGACCTCTAGCCAAGCTGTGAGGCTTCTTGTGCCGTCTTGCTTGTTGATGTAGGCTACCGTTGTGGCGTTGTAGACTGTACTCTGACAGGGCAATCTTCCAGTTGCTATGTCCAGTGTTGGAGGGCATGAAATATCGCCCGAAGCTCCAAGACACTGATGGGAAGGACCACCGGCCATGAACACTCAAGTGCCCCAGAACAGCTCCCCATCCGGAGAGGCTGGCATCCATTGTGACTGTCGTCCAGAAGGGCTCCAGGAAGGGTCTGCCTTTCAGGACATTGTTCAGGTTGAGCCAACAAGAGAGGCTCTGCTCTACGTGAAGAGGGAGAGACAGGGATCGTTCCAGGAGATCCGGCTGGCCTCTGCATGCCAAGATTAGAAATCTCTGACGTTCCATTGTATGAGCCATGTCGAACGTTACTGCTTCTATGTGGAAATGAACTTCCCCACCAAGGATGACAACTTCTTGGCTGGAACTGGATGCTGGGAGAGGACAGCCTTAACATTCAGTGCTATCTGATGAGCTACTTCAATCGTGAGGAATACCATCCCCCTCTGAGTGTCGAAGAGGATGCCCAGAAGACCATTCTCTGGGAAGGGACAAAGTCTGACTTGTCCAGACTGATGATCCAGCCGTGATGCAAGAGAGCATAAATGCAGCCCTGCACCTGCTGATGAAGGAGGTCTGGAGAAGAGGCCTTCAGAAGGAGGTCGCCATGTATGGAGTAACTCTGATGTAGTTCCGATGTAGGACTCTGTTGAAGCCGTGGTCAGGCCAAAGGGGAGGGCAAAAAACTGGAAATACCCTCGGTCGCAGGCAAAACTGCCGACAGCAAGACACCTCTAGATGGGCATCTTGAAGATCCAGAGAGGCCAGAAATTCCCCAGGGCACATGGCCGCTATTACTGTGCATGGTGACTCCTGGAGGTATTGGGACTGGACCACAAAGGACTTGAGATCTTTCAGATCCAAAATGGGACTACATCCGCTGTCCTTTTTGGAAACCACAAAAAAGGCTGGAGTAGAATCCCAAGCCCCTCTCCTGAAGAGGAACTGGTTCCAGGACCGCCTTGTCCAGAAGGGCCTGAATGGCCTCCTGAAAAAAATACACTTTTCCGCTCCCACGGGAGAATGAGCAGAGAAGGTTCTGGAAGGAGGAAGGGAGGTGAAGGGGATCCTGTACCCTGTAGCCACCGCCTGTAAAACCCACGGGTCCCCCACAGAGGCCTCCCAAGCCAAGAGGTAGTGGCGCAAATGGCTGCCTACCTGCGGGTGGGGACCCGGGTTTGGCGAGTCATGCAGAAGGAGGTCTGGAAGCTTTGGGCTTCACGGAGGACTTGGGCCTCCATTGTTGCTTACGCTTGGATGAGGAGTGCGGAGCCTGAGGGACCGTCTGGGTCACCTGGCGCAAGGCGAGTGTCTGAAAGGGACAAAAAAGGTGATTCCTTGTGGCAGGCGCTTTCTTCCTCTGGATCACTGGCAGGTGAGTACTCTTCCCTCCAGTGGCTTCACTGATCAGATCCTTGAGATCAGGCCCAAACAGTGAGGTGCCCTGAAAGGGCAAGGATATGAGAGTCCTCTTGGAGGCAGTGTAAGCAGACCAGCTCTTGAGCCAAAGAGCCCATCTGGCTACCACATGCGGACAGCATCAAACAGGGCAGCAGAAACATAATGCTGAGCCTCAGAGATGTTGCAGCTTCTCACCAACATGTCAGTAGTAGGAGCACCCTGACGGACAGCTGAAGTGAGTTGTTCAGTCCAAACAGCCACAGCCCTATTCACCCACGCTGCAGCAAATGCGGGGCGCAGGGCAGAACCAGCAGTCGCAAAAATGGCCTTGAGAGAGGTCAAGCTTTTTGTCAGTCCAGTCTTTCAAAGCAGATACATCAGCCACAGGCAAGGCAGTAGACTGAGAAAGCCTGGAGACAGGAGCATCAACCTTGGGGGGATGAACCCACTGAGTTAGAGCCACTTCAGAGAACAGATAAAGCTTAGCAAATTTCCTAGAGACAGAACGTTTTCTGTCTGGAAACTTCAACTCCTCAGACACCAAACGGTCAAGAGTGAAATAAGGTGGAAAACAAGTATGGGGCCTAACAGGCTCCTGAAACACATCGGAGGGATCAGAAGCAACCTCTTGTACCAAGGGAATGCTCAGGGTGTTCAACACAGCCCTGATCAGGCCCTCAGCTGAAGGAACAGGATCAGTCTCAAAGGGATCCCGATCCCCATAAAACTGAGAGTAAGGAGGACAGTCTTCATCATCAGAGTCCACCAATAACTCCTCAGAGGAATCAGACACATCAGGTACACCCGGCAGTTTAGGCTGGGAAGATCTGATAGGGTTGGGGGCTTGCCACTAGTGGAAGACCCCCTGCAAAGTGGTTGGAAGGAGTTGTATGGTGGACCAGAGGTCCCTGGTAGAAGCCTTAAACTCTTGCATCCAAACTTGCTCTAATGCATGGCTAGCAGTCCCTGTAGGGGATTCAGGGGCAGCAGTGCATGCTGGGCAAACATGACCTGAGTATTCTCTAGGTAACCCTGAGTGACATGAGGAGCAATGAGCAATGGGGGACACAGACACCCCAGTATCCTTAGCCTTAGGTTTAGCCCCAAGGTCTAACAGACTAGACATTTTCACAGAGTCAAAACGGTCAAAGTATCAGAAACACCCACAAAGAAGTGTGTGTGTGTGATAAAATCACCCCAGAAACCCTAAAATAGACTTATCTGGTAGGCGAAGGCTTAAACTGCTGAGGAGAGAAGGAGAGTCCGAGCCCTGCATATGCACAAAATGGCTGCTGCGGCAGGAGCCAATCAGAAGCGAGCGCAGTAAGCAAGCTCTCATGGGAATTGTAGTTTCACTGAAAAAGTACCCCAACAGTGCCCAAAGCCCCCTGAGCCCCCCCAACATGCCCAGAACGTTGACCAGATAACAGAGCAAGGGCAGACCAACCAAATGAGCCATCTCTGACCTCGCTACGTGGAGCGGTTGCAGAGATATGCCCCAAACTGTAAAGTCCCATAGAAGTGAATGGAGCAATGTCGTCTATGCGGTAAACGTGCGGCTTAAAGGTGCGGAACACTAAAAGTAAGGTGAATACCAAAATGTAAAACCACTCAAAAGCCCACTAGAACAAGTCAGCAGACCCAATACACACTGGTCCCAGTAGGGGAAGTGCTCACGACACCCCCAAAAAGATTCTAAACAGCTGCAAAGGGTTAATTTACCACAGAAACTTGATACAAACACCTCACAGACATACAGATAAACCCAATGAGTGCACAAGTATGGAATAGGAACTCAAAATGAGACCCCTGTGCGGAGGGGCAGCATGGGACATGTGGACCACAGCATTCAAACGGTGCTCACCTTTTTGAGCAGATCTTCTGTCTTCAGATTACCATATATAAAGAAGAAGCCTGAGTGGGCAACTCCTGGGGAAAGAACTTGCAGCTGAGATTCCCCCCCCCCACCAGGGCTTAGGACCACAAAAGCACCTGGTAAACTGAGCTATCCACATTTGGGTGATGGGAATGGTCAGTGATGGTAATCCGCCTAATGGTGGTATCCCATATCGAACAGAAAAATAATAAAAAAGCTAAAACTATAGCAGAACTGTTCTCTTGCCTTGTGTCTTGACCAAGGAACAAATCTTACTGGATGGGGTTTGGCTAGCTGTAAGCTAAGGAGAGGAGGTAGGCTCCACCCATCAGTCACTTCTCAGAGTTGTTCCTGCCTACTTAAAGGGGCTGATCGCCTACGCTAAGTAACCAGTAACCTGTATTGGACGACAGAGAAAGAAGGAGCTGGTGAAAAAGAGGAAGCGGGCGAAAAAAAAAAAAAAAAAAAAAAAAAAAAGAAGAGCAGGCAAAAAAAGGAAGCAGGCGAAAAGGGGGGGGGGGGCAGCGTGAGAAAAATGGGGAGGGCGAAAGAGGGGGCGAGTGAGCTGCAGAAAAGAGGATTTTAGTCTTACCTGTTAAATCCTTTTCTCTTAGTCCACATAACTCACAGGTACCATAGGGAAGCGACAGCTCCTCCCAGTGGGCTGGAACAATTCTAGAAGTGCAGGGGTGAAGCCTCCCACTCCTCCATATCAGGCTACCTTAGCCCCTCTCCACCAGATAGATTTGAGGGGGAAAAAAAAAAAAAATGCTACCAACTAGGAGAGCAAGGAGGAAGAGAAGAAAACTCAAGTGAGCAATGAACCCAAAAATACTCCCATGTCCAGCCACTGGAGACCCAGCATGGTCCCTTTCACTGGATGGGAGAACTAAGAGAAAACGATTTTAACAGGTAAGACTAAAATCCTCTTTTCTCTGTCATCCAATATGACATACAGGTACCATGGGGATGTACCAACATTGAGCTCCCAAGGGTGGGAAGAGAAGGAAAGGACTAAGCGCTGGTCCCCTATGATACCAGAATCCCCATGGACTATCCAGGACATGGAACAGCCCAAACACTGAAACAATGCACAGCACAAAAGAACAAGAGCCAACAGGGCTCACACAGTTAAAGACCTATAAGGCACAGGGTAATAAAGTCCTAGACAGACAAAACTGCCTCCAGGACCTTCCTGCCAATGTTGGCTTCAGCCAAAGCCAGAACATCAACACTGTAGTGTTTGGCAAAGGTGTGCACAGAAGACCAGGTGGCCACTTTGCACAGCAGTTCAGCAGAGGCCTGATTCTTGTAGGCCCAGAAGGCCCCAACAGACCTGGTGGAGTGTGCTGTAATGAGGAAGGGAACAGGTTTCCCTCAGAGCTTGTAAGCCTTACTGATGATAGACTTAAGCCAGGATGCAATAGCCACCTTGAAAGCAGCCAAACCAGCCCTGGGACCCTCAGGGATGACAAACAGAACATCAGTCTTACGAAGGGACATGTACGGTGCACATAGGACGTGAGGCAACACACCACATCCAACAAGTGGCAATCCGTCTCCTTGTCAAATTTAGGGACAGGACAAAAAGGAAGGCACAACAATTTCCTGATTGATGTGGAACTCAGAGAAAATACCTTAGGAAGAAATTCCTGGGATGTACAGAGAACAGCATTATCCTTGTGAAACACCAGGAAAGACTGTTTGCAGGACAAGGCCTGCAACTCAGCAACTCTGCGGACAGAGACCACAGCCAAAAGAAAGGCCATCTTCTACATCAGATTATGTAGAGGAATGGTAGCCAAGGGCTCAAATGGAGGCCGCTGCAAGACACCAAATACTAATTTAAGGTCCCACAGAGGAGTGGGAGCCTTGTAAGCAGGGAAGGCATGAGTGACACCCTGAAAGAAGACCTTGACATCCAGCAACTGCATCTCTGGTAAAAGACCAAAAGAGTTGAGGTCTGGACCTTCAAGGAACTAAGGCTAAGGCCCTTGTTCATCCTGCAAAAGGGATAAGATGGATGGAAGGTCAAACTCCTATGAGGACAGATCCCTGTCCACACACCAAGAAAGAAAGGTAGACCAAACACTGTGGCAGGCTTCCTGGCTTGAATCATGGTGGAGACCATCTCAGGAGAAAAGCCCTTACTCCTGAGGATGGAGGCTTCAACAGCCATGCCGTCAAAGCCAGACTGTCCACATCCTCTCTCCAGAGGTAACCCTGGAGAAGGAGATCCGGTCTGCGTGGCAGAGGAAACTGATCCTGAGCAGACAATGCCAAGAGTTCTGGAAGCCAAGGTTGCCTGGTCCAATAAGGAGCAATTAGAATGACAGATGCACCTTCCATCCAAATCTTTCTCAAAACCCTGGGGATGAGAGGAAGAGTAGAAGGAAAAATGTAGGCTAGATGAAAGCGCCAAGGAATGGACAAGGCATCCACTGCAAACGCCAGAGGATCCCCCCACCAGCAAAAGCAAACACTGGAACTTTCCTGCTGTCCCGGGTAGCCATTAGGTCTAACCAAGGATGCCACCATTTCTGGATCAGCAGATCGAAGATCTCCGGATGGAGCTCCCGTTCCCAGGAGCCCACTGTCTAGTGACTGAGAAAGTCCGTCAGAACGGTTTCTACACCTGGAATTTGCATGGCGGAGATGGCAGGAACGGGTTCTTCTCTCCAAGTCAGAATAGCCTTGACCTCTAACCAAGGAGAAGCTCTTCTTGTGCATTCTTGCTTGTTGATGTAAGCCAGGCAGTGGCATTGTCTGACTGGACATGGACTGGACAGCCCCTCAGTGGAGAGGACCAGTGCCCCAGAGCATGAAGAATATGAGCTCCAGAACACTGATGAGTAGGAGGGTTTCCTCCGCATTCCATCAACCCTGGACCCCCAGTTGACCCAGGATAGCTCCCCAGCTGTAAAGGCTGGTGTCTATAGTCACCATAGTCCAGTACTGGACAACAAAGGGTTTGCCCTTCCTCAGGCTGGAGCTGTCCAATCATCAGAGGAGGTCCTGCTTTACTACCTGAGGAAGAGACTAGGCGATCCAAGAGTTCAGGATTCCCCCGGTAAGCCCCGATAGTGAACCGCTGAAGCTCCCTGGTGTGCGCCATGGAGTATAGAACCCCTTCCATGGTAGATATCATCTTGTCCACAAGAGAGGAGAGCTTGCAAACCGGGGATGAGGTCCACCCCAGAGCACGGGACACATTGTTCCTGATCTGTTGATCAGAATCCTCTGTCAGAAAGACCATGCCCTGACAGGTGTCAAACCAGAGACCCAGGAAAATCAGATTCTGAGAAGAAACTGGAGCAGACTTGTCCATGTTCAGGATGCATCCATGCTGGAGGAGGATCTGAGCACATTCCTGGACCTAGTGGTCTAGGAGGTCCCTGGAAGGAGATGGTTATCAATGTACGGAGTCATCTGGATCCTTGTGGTATGCAAGAACTACAAGGAGGTTTCAACAGAAACCTAAACCTCTCTCTTGCGGAGGTACCAGAGCCAGGACTCCCTTGTCCAATAGCCTGCTTCCCCCCTCCCCCCACTGAAAAGGTGCAACTTTTCATGACGTTGAGGGGATATAGAAAGGAAAAATGTGAAGGGAGGTAGGGACATGAAGGGAATCCTGTAGCCTCCTGAAACCACCTGTAATACACACCGAGTCAACAGACCTGCCCAAACGCTTGAAAAATGTTGCAGGCACCCACCCACAGGAACATGTGAGATAGCAGAAAGAGATTTGGTGGATTTGGGTTTGGTGTAGGAGTGTTTGGAGCGCCACTGCTACCTAGGCTTGGGTTGGAGTGTGGAGTGTTGGCCTGAGACCCAGCTGGACTCAGTTTTTTGTGCTTCTCTGTGGCAGGGACAAAAAAAGATGCTGCTTCCTCACCAGATTAGGACATTTGGGAACTTGAGGCAACAAAGTGCTCTTACCCCCCCAGTGACCTCACTGATGATATTTTTCAGTTCAGGCTCAGAGAGATGTGCCCAGAAAAGGGAGAGAAATAAGTGACTTCTTAGAAGATAAGTCAGCAGACCATATCTTAGAAATAAGTACTTCAATCCAAATAAGCATGGCAGGGAAGGGGTTAATTACATCAGAACAGTCCAAAAGCTCCAAAGACCCAAAGAACAGATTATTACCCAACATGAGTGCAGGAGTTATAAAGAACTCCAGAAAGACCCCTGTGTTGAAGGGAACTGTGGGACAAGAAGACCATGGTACTCAAAGGGTTGCTAACCTTTTGTTGCAGGTCTTCTTTCTTCAGATTACCATTGGGAAGGAAGAAGGCTCAGAGAGAGACATGGGTTGCATGATTCTCTCACAGGGCTGCAAGGGTCCACAGACAGCACCTGTTAAGCTGGGCAATCCTCCAGAGGAAGCCAGTAATGGTAATCCACATAATGGGGGAATCTGGACACCCCATATCTAAGTAAAAAAATAAAATAACTAAAACTAAGCAGAACTGTTCTCAGCCTTCTAACCAGGTTCTTGGAACAAATCTACCTGGCAGGGAGTGCTTAGGTAGCCTGACATGGAGGAGGGGGAGGCCCCACCCCTGCACGTCTTCTAGAATCGTTCCAGCCCACTGGGAGGAGCGGTCACCTCCCCATGGTACCTGTGAGTTATATTGGACGGCAGAGAAAGAGTTGAGCGAGCGAGCGAGCTGGAGAAAGAGGGGGCGAGCAAGTAAGAGATGGAGGAAGGGGGGAGAAAGAGGAGGAGAGTGAAACAGGGGTAGATTCTATCAGTCAATCTACAGTATTAATGCTCAAGATCACTTCCATATTTTACAAACTCTGTTGATTGCAAAGTGTAATTCATTTTCCATGTTCATTTTGTGAGTCAATTCTCCCTCAGAATGCAACTTGTGTGATTCAGCCTCTTTCTGCAGTCTAAATTATTCTGTATAAATTGTAAATATTCAGCCATAAACATGGGTCAACCAGTTAACCCCTTGATGAAGAGGGTTTTTTCTTTTTTTTTTTTTTTTTTTTTTTTTTTTTTTTTTTTAAACTAGACAAGTTTTTGGCCTTTTTATTATTTATTTGTTCAATCAGATTTTCCCTCCAATTATTCAGTACACCCACGCAAACTATAGAAAAGGATTTTTCCGAACTTGCTATTAAGGGATAGTAATGTTTCACAAAAACATAGTATTTGGGCCATGGATAGTTATTTCAATACTGTCAGAGTTGTAGTTCAAGAGTAACTGAATGATATAGTATTCCCCTCTCACTCATTTTACCTAGTGAAGGCTACCTTCCCTCAGATGTGAAATCTGGTCTTCAAACCAAACAGCTCAAAGCAAGGGACATAAGACAAACTCTTCCCTCCCTTGACAGGTTTTTATGTTTTTTCCTTATGCTCACTGAATATTGTCCCTGAGATCCATCTGGACTGTCTTGCTGCTCTGAGGTGAGCAGTGTTAGATCTGTAAAAGGGACAGGAGGGGGGATAATTTATACTTAAAATGTAATAATAATAATAATAATATTAATAATAATAATAAAATGCTGTAGGGGTTATCCCCCTGAGTAAAACTGAATACTCCCACTGCTGAAAGGTGTTTTATTCCAAAGTTATTAGCGCTCAAAGCTGAATTTTTAAGGTGCAATAGCACAGTGGCCTGAAATTGTATAGTGGAGCTGTTGTTACACCATCCTATAGAGATTTATGGTCTACAGATCAGAGCTGTCCATAGGATGGTGTAACAACAGCGCCACTGTACAATTTCAAGCCACTGTGATATTAAACCTAAAAAAATCATCTTTGACCTATAATAACTTTTGAATAAAACACCTTTCAGCAGAGAGTGTGTCCTTTTTTTATTCAGGGGGATAAACATTACAATATATATATTTGTTTACATATTAAGTTTTGGTATCCCTTTCAATCCTTTTCCATTTAGTCATTATGGAACACAAGAACCATGGGAGGTTAAAGGGATAGTAATACTTCATTTTAACTTTATTTTATTTTGTAGGCATTAAAAAAACATGAAGAATGATATAAGTCTTATCTCTGAAACATTTATGGTTTAAGAGATATTCACAAACAAAGTATCCCCCCCCTGTTCAACCAGATCAGAAGGGAGGTGCCCAGGTAGACTGCAGAGAGGGACAATCTTCAATTAAGATAATGGAAAAAGCTGAAAAACTTGTCAAGGGGGGAAGGGCTTTCATTGTTTTCATACAAAGAAAATTGTCCCCTTCTGTTATCTGTACTGTCATACAACCAGACTCTGAGAAGAGATGGCTTACACTAGGTAAAAGGGGCGGGGAGGGGAACTTTGCTTGTGAATATCTCATAAACCATAAAGGTTTGAGAGATAAGACTTATATCATTCTTCATGTTTTTTTAATGCCTACAAAATAAAATAAAGTTAAAACGAAGTGTTACTATCCCTTTAAGCTTCCTCCTCCAGGAGGACATGGCACTTCAAAAACACAGGGTCATTTAGGCAGAGACTCCTACCTCCTCTTCCAGTTCAGCTCACTTCCTCCAATCCAGATTCATGTGTAACAAGTACCACAGAAAGAACCAAAGTGGGAGGAATAATAGGAAACCCCTAAAGACCCCCCAAGAGAAATCCTCTGCCCAGGGAAGGGAAGAAAGGTATGGGGGTTTTTTTTCCTCCAGGTTGAAAGTCCTGTGTTCCACAAGGACTAAATAGAAAAAGATTGAATGGTAATTTCACTGAAATCCCATTTTCTCTGTCGTCCAATGCAGGTTACTGGTAACTCTGGGTAGGCGATCAGCCCCTTTAATAGGCAGGAACAATTCTGAGAAGTGACTGCTGGGTGGAGCCTACCTCCTCTCATCAGCTTGCAGCTAGCCAATCCCCAACCAGTAAGATTTGTTCTTTGGTCAAGACACATGCAAGAGAACAGCTCTGCTATAGTTTTAGCTTTTTTATTATTGTTCTGTTAGATATGGAATACCACCATTAGGCGGATTACCATCACTGACCATTCCCATCAGCCAAATGTGGATAGCTCAGTTTACCATGAGCTTTAGTGGACCTGAGGGCCTGATCAGGGCTGTGTTGTCCACCCTGAACATTCCCTTGGTGCAGGAGGTGTTGTCTGACCCCTCTGATGTTTTTCAGAAGCCTGTTAGGCCCCATGCTTGCTTTCTACCTAACCCCATCCTTGACTGCTTGGTGTCAGAGGTGTGGAAATTTCCAGGCAAGAAACCATCTGTATCTAGGAAGTTTGCAAAACTTTACCAGTTTTCTGAAACAGCCCTCGCTCAGTGGGTTCATCCCCCCAAAGTGGATGCCCCAGTTTCCAGGCTTTCTTGACAGAGGCTGATGCCTCTGCACTCAAAGACTGGACTGATAAGAAGCTTGAGACTTCACTCAAGGCTATTTTTGCGACAGCGGGCTCTGCCCTTTCATCCTACCTTTGCTGCTGCATGGGTTAATAGGGCTGTGGCTGTTTGGACTTAACAGCTCAATTCTGCTGTCCGTCAGGGGGCCCCTACTTCTGACATGTTGCGACTTCTCGCTAACATTGCTGAGGCTCAGCATTATGTTTCTGTTGCCCTGTTTGATGTTGTGCATATGGTAGCCAGGGCTTCTACCATGTCTGTGGTAGACAGAAGGGCTCTTTGGTTCAAGATCTGTTCTGCTGACACAGCTTCCAAGGCGGCTCTCCTGTCTGACTTTTCAGGGATCTTCCTTGTTTGGGCCTGAGCTCAAGGATCTCATCAACGAGGCCACTGGAGGGAAGAGTTCTCACCTATCAGTGGTCCTGAGGAAGAAGGCGCCTGTTAAAATGAATAGTCTTTTTCGTCCCTTTCAGGCAGACTCGCACCAGACGGTCCCTCAGACTCTGCGCTCCTCATCCAAGCCTAAGCAGCAATGGAGATCCAAGTTCTCCACAAAGCCCAAGGCTTCCAAACCTCCTTCTGAATGACTCACTGAACCCGGGTCCCCACCCGCAGATAGGTGGCCGCCTACGCCACTACCTTTCAGCTTGGCAGGCCTCTGTGGTGGACCCATGGGTTTTACAAGTGGTGGCCTCAGGATACAGGATTCCCTTCACCGCTCTTCCTCCTCCTTCTCATTCTCCCTTGGGAGCAGAAAAGAGATGCCTTTTCGAGAAAGCTATACAGGCCCTTCTGGACAAGGTCTCAGGACCCAGTTCCAGCCAAGAAGTTGTCATGCTTGGTGGGGAAGTTCATTTCCACCATAGGAGCAGTCCCGTTTGCCATGGCTCACACCAGGGAACGTCAGAGGTTTCTAATCCTGGCATGGAGGGGCCATCCAGATCTCCTGGACAGAGCCCTATCTCTCCCTCTCCAAGTGGAGCAGAGCCTCTAGTGGTGGCTCAACCTGAACAATCTCCTGAAAGGTAAACCCTTCATGGTGCCCTTCTGGAAAACAGTTACAACGGATGCCAGCCTCTCCCGATGGGGAGCCGTGCTGGGGCACTTGAGTGTTCGGGGCCGGTGGTCTCAGGAGGAATCTCTCCTTCCCATCAATGTCTTGGAGCTTCGGGCGATATTTCATGCCCTACACCAATGGACAAGGCAACTGGAGGATTGCCCAGTCAAGGTACAGTAAGACAACGCCACAGCGGTAGCCTACATCAACAAGCAAGGAAGCACAAGAAGTCTCACAGCTTGGCTAGAGGTCAAGGCTATTTTATCATGGGCAGAGGAGCATATCCCTGCCATTTACGCAGTTCATATTCCTGGCGTAGACAACATTCTGGCAGACTTCCCCATCTGGCACACAGTGGACAGTGGGTGCTACATCCAGAGGTGTTCAACCTCTTCATCCAGCAGTGGGGTCTTCCTTGCATCGACCTGATGGCAACCAGGCACAACAGGAAGGTTCCAATGTTCTGCTCTGGCTGGGTGAATCCCCTGGCTCTGGCAGTGGATGCCTTGTCAATCCTGTGGACATTTCCTCTGGCATAAACCTTTCCTCTTGTTCCCCTGTTGAACAGAGTACTTCGGAAGCAGAGGCTGGAGCGCTGCCCAGTCATTCTGATTGCTCCAGACTGGCCCCGACAGTCTTGGTTTCTGGAGCTTCTGGACCTCTTCGACATCCTCCCTGTCCGGACCTTCTTCTACAGGGTTACCTCTGGAAGGAAGCTGTTCATCATCTGGCTTTGACGGCATGGAGATTAAATCCTCAACTTTGAAGAAGAAAGGATTTTCTTTTGGTGTGGTGGCTACTATGCTTAGTGCCCGTAAGCCTGTTTCCTCTAAGGCCTACCATCGAGTTTGGTCTACTTTTCTGGCTTGAGGTGCTGACAAAGACCTGTCTCAGGATTTTGACCTTCCTACAGTTCTTTCCTTTCTCTAGGATGGTGTGGATAAGGATCTAAGTCTGAGTTCTCTTAAGGTTCAGACTTCTGCTCTGTCTTCTTTCAGAAGAGTCTTGCTATCATTACTGATGTCAAAGTTTTCTTCCAGGGTGTTGCTCATACCCCGATCCTCAGTGGGATCTTAACCTGGTTTTGGGAGTACTCCAGCATCCTCCTTTTGAGTCCTTGGCTACCATTCCTCTACGTATGCTGACACAGCAGATGGCCTTTCTCCTGGCGATTGTTTCTGCTTGCCGAGTTGCAGAGCTGCATGCCCTGTCTTGTAGACCACCCTTTTTGGTCTTTCCCAAGGAAAAGGTGGTGCTTCACACCTCACAAGAGTTTGTCCCGAAGGTGGTGTCTGATTTTCACATTAATCAGGAGACTGTGGTCCCTTCCTTCTGTCCTCACCCTACTTCTGACAGAGAGGGATCTTCATCTGTTGGATGTTGTGCATTGCCTCAAGTTCTATGAGCGTCGCACTGAGTCCTTCCGGCAGTCTGACACTCTTTTTGTCATTCCTGAGGGTCCTAGGGCAGGGAAGCCTGCTTCCAAGGTAACCATAGCTTCTTGGATCAAGTCCATGATTCGTAAGGCTTACGAACTTTGGAAGAAGCCTGTTCCCTTCAGGGTCACGGCTCATTCTGCGAGGTCTATGGGGCTTCTGGGGCCTACAAGAACCAGGCCTCAGCTGATCAGTTGTGCAAGATGGCCACTTGGTCATCTGTGCACACTTTTTCTAAACACTATCATGTGGATGTGCTGGCATCGGCTGATGCCAGTTTTGGGAGAAAGATCCTGGAGGCAGCCTTGCCTGTCTAGGATCTCCTTAGTCTCTCAGTACTCTTTCACTTTTAAGCCCTGTTGGCTCTAGTTCAGCGTGCTGTGCTACAGTTCATGGGGTTTGTTTTTACCCTTGTTCAGTGTCCGTTGACACTTTGCGGATAAGTGTTGAGCTATTTATGATCTGTAGGTTCATTGGTGCTCTGGTGACTTTGGGAGTCTGTGCCTGGTCTTTGCCTTTCTTACTGCCCTGGGGAACTTAATGGATGGACATCCCAAAGTTACCAGTAACCTGTATTGGACGACAGAGAAGAGGATTTTTGTCTTACCTGTTAAATCCTTTTCTTTTAGTCCATACAGGTTACTGGTCTCCCAACCTGTCAAGAGACCATGCTTGGCTCTCCTGCGGCAGAACGTGGGGGTCCTTTCGGGTTCATAATCACAGGAGTCTTATTTAACCTTCACACTACCTTGTCAATAGTTAGTCTGCAAATCTTACTGGTTGGGGATTGGCTAGCTGCAAGCTATGGAGAGGAGGTAGGCTCCACCCAGCACTCACTTCTCAGAATTGTTTCTGCCTATTAAATGGACTGATCGCCTACCCAAAGTTACCAGTAACCTGTATGGACTAAGAGAAAAGGATTTACCAGGTAAGACTAAAATCCTCTTTTCTCTTACGTCCAATATGCAACATAGGAACCATGTGGATACAAAGTATCCCAAAGCTTCCAGTGACAGAAAAATCCGCACCCCCTAATCTACTAGGACTAAACTGGATCATACACTGTACATGGGGATCTGTGGCTACCGGTGTGCAAGGAACAAGGTTGGGGGTGGGGGTCAGACAGTGAAAGTAGGGAAGTAGGGATCTGTGACTACCAGTGGGCAGTGAAACAAGGCTGGTGGGATCAATCAGTATATGTGGGGAACTGTGGCTGCCATGGGGCCAGGCTTTTTTTTTTTTTTTTTTTTTTTTTGGGTGGGGGTTTGAGATTAAATTTTTTTATTTAATAAAGAATAAATCATCCGGGGTGTGAGGGACATCAGTAGGGGTCCTGATGCCCTACTCACGGGGTGTGATTTTGTTTTCCATTTTTCTCTTGAGCTACACATAGTGTGGGGTCAAGACATCCTGGACAATATACATTTTAATCCATTGGATCCTACAAAAGTTTCCAAAGCATTGTGACTATTAGCAGAGGATCCCTCTAGAAGCCATAAAATAAATAAATAAAACAATGTCTAACAACTTCCTGATCACATAACACCTAGCATATAACAGCCTTAATCCAGGAAGTAACAGTGACTTTGGATGTTGCCTGATCTGCCCTGGGACCCTCAGGAATGACAGAGAATCAGTCTTGCGAAAAGGCTGCGTACAATGCACATAGTACTTAAGGTAGTACTTAAGGCATTGCACCACATCCAACAGGTGAAGATATTTCAGGTCAGGACAAAAAGTATGATCTCCTGATTGATGTTAAAGTCTGAAATAACCTTGGGTAAAAGCTTTGCAGGAAGGCCATAACCGCAGGGAGTTCAAAATTCTGGGCAGACATTTGTCAGCACAGCACTGGTGGAAGATGGACCAGATACTACTGTATGCATTACATGAGACAGGCTTTCCTGGCCTGGAGCATAGAAGAAATAACATTGTTTGAGAAACATTTCCACCTCAGGATGGGAACTTCAACAGCCATGCCATCAAAGCCAGTCTTTCCACATCCTCGTACCACATAGGTCCCTGTAGAAGGAGATCCAATCTCTGAGGAAGACTGAACTGTTCACTGATTGACAGATTGAAAAGGTCTACAAAACAAGCCTGACATGGCAAGGATGGTACATTCAAACTGGGTAGGCCCTTCTCCGTTCTGATGAATCACCCAGTGAATGGAATTGAAGGATACACATAGGACACATGGAAGTTCCATGCAATGGGCATTGTGTCCCTCGCAAAGGCCAAGGGATCCTCTCTGTACAGAACAGAGGTACCTTTCTGTTCTCATGGGAGGCCATCAGATCCCCCTCTAGAAGACCCTCAACATTGAAATACCTGTTCTAACACTTTCTGGTTCAGTTCCCAGTTTCCTGGATCCACGTCTTGACGGCTGAGAAAATCCGCTACCATGTTTTCTTCCCTGGTATGTGGACTGTTGAGACCCCAGGAAAATGAGTTTTCACCCCAATGGAAAAGCTCCTGTACTTCCTTACCAGGTGACTTGCTTCAATCTCATGGATCTCTGTGATGTTGATTGACAGGAAGCGTTCCTCTTTGTTCCACCACCTCAGAGCTTCCGTGACCAGATTCAATTTTGAAATTACAAAAGGGATATCTCTGAGTCAGATAATGACAATATAGACACCAACTGAGATCCTTCCCCTTTTGTAGGGAGAGGGTAATGAAGCAACACAGGTGAGAACTCTGATTGGACCAGTTTCTGAGAATGTCCAGCTGGAGTTCCTTTGTGTAGAACTGAGCACAGGGGACCACCTCCAGGGCAGACACTAAACCTTCTAGGATCCTCATGTAATCCCTGTGGCAGATGGCCATGCTAGCACCTGCGATACATCCTTGAACAGGATCTGCATCCTGTCCTCCAGTAGAAACACTTGTCCCCAATTTTCAGTCCCAGAAAGAAAAACACAGGATGTAATTGGGGAGAATTTCTTGATATTGAGAATGCAACCATGGCGCACCAGAATGCAGGCGCACAATTGGATGTGGATTACAAAATTTACGCCATAAGGAGCCTTGACCATCCAAATATGGAGTCAGAGAAATGTCCTGTGAGTGAATGTATGCAGCGAACACTACCATGACCTTCATGAAGATTCTTGGAGGTGAGGCCAGACAGTGAAGTGGTAATTACTGTATGCAAAAGCTATATGAAAGAAACATTAATGGTGTGGATGGACTAGGAAGTGGAGGTAGGCATCCTGAAGATTCAGATAGGTCAGGAACTCGCCTGGACACATCGTTGAGATAGCACAGTGCTCAGTTTTGAGGCACTGGTTGAAGCATTTCAAGTCCAGAGTAGGGCGGCAGGAGCCATACTTCTGGGGGAACTACAAAAAGGTTGTAGTAAAAACCTGAAAAGCGCTCTTGGGCTGGAAACAGAACTAGAACCTACTTCTCCAGAGGAAACTGCATTTATAAAGATATATGCTCGTTGTGGGTCCAGAGGGACCTTTGTCAAAAACAAGCAATGAGGAAGAAGGGAGTAGAAATCTTTGCAGTACCCTTCAAAAAACAACCTGCAAAATTTGCTAGTGCGTCACAAAGACACCTAGGTTTTTTTTAAAAAAAGCAGAGAGGACTCCGTAAGTATCACGGTGCCCATGCTCCTTTATTGTTTTTCTGTCAGTCTATCCTGTGCTTTGCTCCCATTGGCTACCGTGTGTTTGTCCCGTCCAATATGACCTTTATATACTGGACTATTGGCACCCCCCCGGTGCCCTTTCATGGTGTCCTGTGCCAGTGCTTGTTTCTGCTCAGTGATTCCCAGTGTACCGACTTGGCCTCCCTGAGTACTCTGCATATTGTCGTCTGCTCCTGTGTACCGACCCGGATTGCCTGACGTTCCTGCTCCTGTGTACCGACCCGACTTGGCTGACGTTTCTGCTCCATGATTCGACCTGGCTTGGTTGGCGTTCCTGTGTTGTGTCGCCTGGGCGACATTCTGACTGTCTGGCAATTGTGTCATCATTTCCTCCTGCAGAGTGCAAGTGTCCGCCTCCGTTACTGCTACGGAAATTTACATTGGGTCTAGTCTCAGTTATTGCCTCCGCTAAGTGAAGTATCTGCCCCTGTTACTGCTCCGGCAGTGAGCCACCGGTTTGCCTCCGTTACTACTTCTGCAGAGTGCAAGTGTCTGCCTCCGTTACTGCTACGGCAGTTTGTCTTAGTGCCTCTGCTAAGTGCAAGTGTCTGCCTCCGTTACTGCTCCGGCAGGGTGCAAGTGATCTAGTCTCCGTTACTGCTACGGCAGTCCCTTGTGCGACTCTGTTCCCATTGTTGCCTAAGCAGTTCACGTTAGTTCTGCTTATCTGTTTCTGGGAGTTACAAATCCTTAAGCTGTCTAAATGCAGAGAGCCCCATCACAGACCTCTCTGCACTTGGGACTGTTTACACTCAAACAAGACCATAAACCCATGCAGTACTAGCTCCTGGGAATCCATTATAATCTGCCTAACCTGTGTCAGTATAGACTGTTGTGGACTCTATGTTTATGCTGGACCTGTGTAGGCATTTGTATATATAACCTGTCATGTGTCTGTATTATATATACTACAGGACCTGTGAAGGTTATTTTATTACTGCGATTTCAATAAAATAGGATTTTAGTCTTACCTGTTAAATCCTTTTCACTTAGTCTATACAGGTTACTGGTACACTGGGAGGCGATCCGCCCCTTTAAGTAGGCAGGAACATTCATCTAAATGTATGCAGGGGGCGGAGCCTCCCCTCCCTCTTAGGCTGCACCTCAGTCAGAACAAGCCAGAATGATTTGAGACACTAACACTGACCAGAGATAGGAGAGAAGAAGAAGACCCCTGTGAGCATGCCCCAAGGACTCCCACAGCGTGCCACAGGACAGCCAAGCATGGTCCCTTGACAGGGTGGGAGACCAGTAACCTGTATGGACTAAGTGAAAAGGATTTAACAGGTAAGACTAAAATCATGTTTTCACTGTCGTCCAATACAGGTTACTGGTACACTGGGATGTCCAAACATTGAGTTTCCCAGAGGCGGGAAGGAGGCAAGGACCAGGCGCAAGGCCCCCAGAGTCACCAGAACCTCTATGAACCAACCGGTCACAGATCCCAACTAGCAGAAGTGTCAACGGACACCAACTAGGGGTAAGAACAAACCCCAAGAACAAAACACAGCACACTGAACCGAGCCAACAGGGCTCAACAGTAAGGAAGCACTGAGAACCTCAGAAGAAGAAGATCCTAGACGGGCAAAACTGCCTCCAGGACCTTCCTCCCAAAGCTGGCATCAGCCGAGGCCAGCACATCCACACGGTAGTGCTTTGAGAGCGTGTGCACAGAGGACCAAGTGGCCGCCCCGCACAGCTCATCAGCAGACGCTTGATTTTTATAGGCCCAAGAGGCCCCAATTGATCTGGTGGAATGAGCAGTGACACATGTTTATTCCGCAATTAGTAAGCCTTATGAATAGTAGATTTTATCCAAGATGCAATGGTCACCTTGGATGCCGGTCTCCCTGCCCTAGGCCCCTCAGGAATGACAAACAGAGCATCAGACTTCCTGACAGCCTCAGTGCGATGAACATAAAATTTGAGACAACGCACAACATCCAAAAAATGAAGATCCCTCTCCTTGTCAGAGGAAGGGTAAGGGCAGAAAGAAGGCACCACAATCTCCTGATTGATGTGGAATTCTGAGACAACCTTAGGTAAAAATTCCTTGGAAGTGCGAAGCACAGCCTTATCCGTGTGGAACACCAGATAAGGAGGTTTACAAGACAAGGCTTGTAACTCTGCCACCCGGCGAACTGATACGATAGCCAAGAGGAAGGCCATCTTCCAGGTCAAAAGGCGTAAAGGAATGGAAGCCAAGGACTCAAATGGGGGACGTTGGAGAACCCCCAGAACTAGATTGAGGTCCCACTGAGGAGCTGGACTCCTGAATGCGGGCCGAACATGAGCCACACCCTGAAAGAAAACTTTGACATCATGGAGGATGGCAATGCGCTCCTGAAAAAAGACAGACAGAGCAGACGTCTGAACCTTGAGAGAACTTAGGCTGAGCCCTTTCTCAACCCGGTCCTGTAAAAAGGCCAGGACAGTAGGAAGATGGAAATCAAGTGATAGATCCCTATCAGCTCACCATGCAACAAAGGTTGACCAGACTCGATGATAAATCTTGGAAGACACAGGCTTGCGAGCTTTAAGCATCGTAGATACCACAGAAGAGGAAAAACCCTTTTTCTTCAGAATTGAGCATTCAACCTCCAGGCCATCAAATGAAGACGATGAACATCCTCCTTCCACAGGTACCCTTGTAGCAGCAGATCTGGACGAGCTGGAAGCGGAAAGGGTTCCACTACAGACATTTCCATCAGATCCGGATACCAGGACTGACGAGGCCAGTTAGGAGCAATTAGGATGACCGGACAACACTCCACCTTCAGCTTCTTGATGACTCTGATCAACAGTGGAAGAGGAGGGAAGATGTAGGCTAGGGAGAAGTCCCAAGGTATGGACTAGGCGTCCACTGCCAGGGCCAGTGAATCCCTCCACTGGGAGCAGAACACGGACACCTTCCTGTTGTGCCTGGTTGCCATCAGATCCACTACAGAAACCCCCCACATCTGGGTTAGAAGGTGAAACACCTCTGGATGAAGAGCCCACTCTCCGCTGTCGACTGTGTGACGACTGAGGAAGTCTGCCATGACGTTGTCTACGCCTGGAATGTGTACCGCTGAAATGACGGGAACTTGTGTCTCCGGCCAAGATAAAACGGCCTTGACTTCTAACCATGCGGCGAGACTTCTTGTTCCGCCTTGTCTGTTGATGTAGGCCACTGCGGTGGCGTTGTCGGACTCCACTCTGACTGGACAACCCTCCAGTTGAGACTCCCAATGTCTCAGGGCAAGGAAGATGGCACGTAGTTCCAGAACATTGATGGAGAGGAGAGATTCCTCCAATCCCCATTTCCCCTGAGCACCGAAGCGACCCAACACTGCCCCCATCCCAGGAGGCGGGCATCAGTCGTGACTGTGGTCCAATATGGAGTCTGGAAGAATCTCCCTTTCAGGAGATGAGACAGGTCCAACCACCACTCCAAGCTCAACTCGACATGAGGAGGCAGAGAGACTGACAGGTGCAGATGGTCTGGATGATTCCTGCACGTCTGGATCACAAACCTCTGAAGTTCCCTGGTGTGTGCCATGGCAAATGGCACCGCCTCTATGGTGGAAATGAACTTCCCCACCAGAGATGTTAACTTTGGAACTGGAATCCGCTCGAGAGCCAAAATCTTTGATACTCGGAGAGCAATCTGATGAGCCACCTCTTCTGGAAGAAACACCATGCGCTTCTGAGTGTCGAACAGGAGACCCAGGAAGAGTATCTGCTGAGATGGAATCAAGTCTGACTTGTCCAGATTCACAATCCACCCGTGTCGAGTGAGTGTCTGAATACATGCCTGAACCTGCTGGTGAAGGATCTCCGCAGATGAAGCTTTCAAGAGTAAATCACAGAGCGCAGGGATTCCTGACGATAGTGGGTACTCACAACAAAGGAATTGAGATCTTTGAAGTCCAAAATAGGACGAGCGCCTCCATCCTTTTTGGCTACCACGAACAGGTTGCAATAGAATCCTGAACCTGTGTCCTCTGTAGAAACTGGTTCCAGGACTTCTTTTTGTCCAAAAGATCCTGAATAGCATCGTCGAACAGACGCCTTTTTGTAGGTTCCTGAGAAGGACGAGTAAAATGGAACCAAAAAGGAGGAAGAGAGGAGAAAGGGATCCTGTATCCCTCTGACACCACCTGAAGAACCCAAGGGTCCGCGACTGACTCCTCCCAAGTCCGGCGAAAGATGTGAAGGCACCCACCTACAGCCGGATGCGGACCCGGGTTCGGCGAGTCATGCCGAAGCAGTCTTGGAGGTCTTGGCCTTGGGGGCAACTTTAGGCTTCCAGGACTGTTTGGGCTTGGAGGAGGAGCGCGAAGCAGGCGGAACCGCCTGGGCCGCAGAGCGTGTCTCAGTTTGGAAGGAACGAAAGGACTGATTGCGTTTGGCTGGAAGCTTCTTTTTAAAGACTGAGGGTAGAAGAGTACTTTTACCTCCAGTAGCCTCGCTAATCAACTCCTTTAATTCAGATCTAAATAGGGAAGTCCCTTGAAAGGGCAAAGAAAGCAAAACTTTCTTGGAAGCGGTGTCAGCAGACCAAATTTTCAGCCAAAGAGCGCGTCTAGCCACCACAGAAGAAGTGGAGGCCCTCGCCATCATGCGAACTGCGTCAAAAGCAGCATCAGAAACATAATTCTGAGCTTCAGAAATGTTAGCAAGCAGTTGCAACTGCTCTGACACTGGCGCATCTTGGCGAACCACCACAGTAAGCTGTTCAGTCCAGACCGCAATGGACCGGTTAACCTACGTCACAGCAAAGGCTGGACGCATGGCAGTACCAATAGAGGCAAAAATAGACTTAAGGCAAGTTTCTAACTTTTTGTCCGTCCAATCCTGTAAAGCAGAAGCATCAGATACAGCCAAAGCAGTAGATTTAGACAATCTAGAAACTGGAGCATCCACCTTAGGAGGATGAACCCATTTAGCCAGTTCAGTCTCAGGAAAAGGATAAAGTTTGGCAAACTTTTTTGAGACTGAAGAGGACTTATCAGGATTTTTCCACGCATCAGAGACTAAGCGTTCAAGAGTAGGATTAGTAGGAAAACAGGTAACAACCTTAGAAGGTTTCTGAAACACATCCGTTGGGTCAAGAGTAGATTCCTGACACAAGGTAAGATTGAGGGTGGTCAAAACAGCCCTGATCAAACCCTCCGCAGAGAGTTCAGGGTCACATTTATAAAGGGTCCCCAATGGATCTGGTAGACTCAACAACAGTAGCATCCTCAACATCAGAATCCAGCAACAATTCTTCCTCAGAAGAATCAGAGACGTCAGGAGCTCCCTGTGGCTTGGGCAGGGAGGTCCTGACAGTGGAGGGGGTCTGCCATACTTGAAGAGCCCCCTGAACCTGAGAGGGAAAGAGCTGAAGAGTGGATCTGAGATCCCTAGTTGCAGCCTTGAACTCTTTCACCCATGTTGGCTCAATAGTGTGACTGGAAGGCCCTGGGTTGCTGCCATGACCTTCCGCACAAGTTGGGCATAAATGACCAGAAAATTCTCTGGGTAGCCCTGAGTGACAGGAGGAGCAAAGCGCAATGGGGGAAACAGATACCCCAGCCTCCTTTGTCTTAGGTCTAGTCCCAGGCTCAAGTGGAGTAGACATGCTCACAGCGTCAGATATAGCCCACAGATAGAAATCACCCAATTAAAGTGTGAAAGATTAAATATTCACCCCAGAAACGTTTAAAACTAAACCTATCTGGCAAGCGAAGGGTTAATCAGCAGAGGAGAGAGAGAAGGTCCGGTCCCTGCGTAGTATACTCGATGAGAAGAACTCACAAAATGGCTGCCGCGACGGGAGCCAATCAGAAAAAGGGAGCGAACTGAGCGCTCATGGGAAGCGTAGTTTTTCTCACCAAGTACCCCAAAACAGTGCCTGAAACCCCCCCGAGTCCCCCAACACACTCAAGCGTTCAACCGGATGATAGAGCAAGGGAAGACAAATAAAATGAGCCCTCTCTGAAGTCGCTATGTGAAGCGGTTCCAGAGATACGTCCCACAGAGTGCAAGTCCATAGAGAGTAAAGGAGCAATGGCGTCTATGTGGGAAAAGCGCGCTTAAAGGTGCGGAACATTATTTTTAATAAATTTTACCCTTAAAGTAAAAGTTCCATGACACATAGCAAACATATATACTATAACAGCAAACATTACCCAACCAAGGTAAACAATGAAAATGCCCATGAAATAGACAAACCCAGCAGAGAGAGGGTTAAATCTCACATAAACTGCTCCAAAACGCAGACATACACATATACATTGCATAGCAAAATATATAATAACACCCAATGAGCGCTGGAGTGCACAATGAGAACTCCCAAATACAATCCCAATGAAGGGACACTGAGGGACAAGTGGACCTTCGGCACTCAAAGGGTGGCTCACCTTTCCTGCAGGACTTACGTCTTCAGGTTACCAAGATCAGAAAGGAATCACCACAGAGGATAATTCCCCAGGGAAATACTTGAAATAAAGTTATTCCCTCTTCAGGGCAAAAGATCCACCAGAAGTACCCCGGAAGCTGTGCTATCCACTTTAAATAGGGCATTTGACAGCCTTGGTAACCCGCCTAATGGTGGTATTCCATATTTGTAAAAATAACAAAGAAACTAAAACTTGGAGAGCTGTTCTCTGCCTGGTGTGAACACACCGAGGAACAAATCATTCTGGCTTGTTCTGACTGAGGTGCAGCCTAAGAGGGAGGGGAGGCTCCGTCCCCTGCATACATTTAGATGAATGTTCCTGCCTACTTAAAGGGGCAGATCGCCTCCCAGTGTACCAGTAACCTGTATTGGACGACAGTGAAAGCTGTGTTTTATCCTAAACCACTGTGTCTGTGTGTCAAACAAACCATTACAGTAAGTCATACTGAGGATTACTTGTCACTCAGATTTTGAAGCAAGTAGAAATCTGGGGAAGGCGATTAATCTTGCCTCCAGCGGCATCACTAATGACTTTGCTTAGGTCTGGACCAAATAGGGTCTTACTTGCAAACAGTAGAGCAACCAGTGAGTTACTTTGAAGATTGATCTGTACACCAAGGTGTGGCATGCAGTAAGAGAGAGGGCTGCGGCCTTTCAAGAAAACATGGCAACATCAAAGGAGGCTTCAGAAAGAGGCTTCCAAGATATTGGGCAAGCGAAGTTAACCCTTTGAGTGAAAAAGGTAATACAATGCATTTATTTGCAATGTACTGTGTACCCCTCTGGCATTCAAAGGGTTAAAAGACTTCCTTAGAAACAGAATACAGCTTTAGAAAGCTGTTCGTCCATCCAGACACAATGGGCCACAAAGCTGCCCCTGTCGTTGCCATATTACCCTTTAAAAGGGAATCAATTTCAGCCTGATCCTTAAGACCAGCAGCTTCTGCCATTGGAAGGGATGTATTTTTGACCAAGAATGATATTGTGGGACTGTTGGTCAATAGCTAGGGCCACTGTGCTACAGCCTCAGCCATAAAAGGGGGCATCGTTGTTTTGTTATTAAGAAAAAAGCCTCTTATCTTTAGTCTTCCACTTTTCTAAGAGGATATAATCAAAGGGTGTGATTAGGAGGCAGATCTCCCATTAGAGGCCATGGACTCCAACACCACTCTAATGAGCCACTCTAATGAGCAGGGGGGACAGGATTGCCCCAAAGGACAAGGAAATGTCCATATCTTCTTGCTCCAAATCAATTTCCTCATTAGATGTTTTCCCTAACTATATGAATATGTCAACTTAAAACAAGATAAACCTGTCTGATGGGGGGGGGGGGGTCTCTGAATGGATGCCAATGAGAACATCAGAGTTTTAACCAAAGCTGGCTCTTGATCAGTGCCGTAAGCTTCGAGTTGGAGTAGCAAGGGCCATGATCCAGGAGAGACATGGGGACCGAGAATATTCCCTCGGAAGTCCAGCATGGCATAAGGAACAATGAGTTAGAGGGGTTATGGGTATGGATTTCCCCATATGCTCCTTGGGGTCAGACATGTCCAGAGAAAGTAGTTAAATCTATACAGAAACTAGTTTGAAGTAAAACCAATCAACTAAAGACCCAGAATGTACCTCTGTAGCATGCACAGGGTTGATATAGCAAGCTCGTGAAAGAGAGCTTGCAAAAGAGCGAGAACAAGAGAACAAGAAGAGCATGTGTGAGAGCGCAGGAGAGAAAGAGTGCAGGAGAGAAAGAGTGCAGGAGAGAAAGAGTGCAGGAGAGAAAGAGTGCAGGAGAGAAAGAGTGCAGGAGAGAAAGAGTGCAGGAGAGCAAGCTCGCAGGAGAGCAAGCTCGCAGGAAGAGTCAGCCTTTGCCTATTATAATTAATGGAGAAGATGGGTGCAGGGTAATGTAGCTTTTTTCCCCATCGATGTAACATGTGGTTCTCTAGCCACAGAGCACAGCAAAATTCACACCACTGAACAATAAGGAACTGATCATGCGATACAGCATGACTGGAGGAAAAGAGTCAACTCTGGTCCATGTTGCATAAATGAGGGGAAAGATATGTCCCACAAATTTTTTTCCATTAAAATCTACGCAGCAGATATGGCCACAGCACAGACTCCTGTTCTTAAAGGGGCCATGTATCCAAAATCGAAATTCTGAAAACTATTCTAAAAAGTTCCAAAAACCCTTGGTACACCAGAGAGGGTACTAAAAGATTACAGAGACTGATGACTACATAAACAGTATATTGGTGCTTTTATACTTCTCATCTCTAACTGGCATTGGAAGGGTTAAACTTAAAAGATTAAATAAAGCAGCCATCTCTACTTGGTCATGATGGAAGCCCACCTATTGGGAGTCTCCTTCCAAAAGATCCTCTCTCTCTTTTTCAAGCACAGTGTCCTCCAGGAGGATGAAGCTCAAACCTGTGTTCCATATTGGACATAAGAGAAGCCTTTTTTTTTTTTTTTTTTTTTTTTTTATTACAAGTTCCTCTGTAATTGTGCTCAATTATTGCATTTTTAACAGGGGCTAGATAAAAAGTATGAATATCCTTTTTGTGCGAATGTCGTAGTGTGTGCGCATGTGTAAGCTGTACGTGTGTGCATGTGTAAGGTGTGGTTTATTTGTGTGCAGAGTGGTGTGGTATATGTGCGTGCGGTGTGGTATATATGTGTGCGTGGGGGGTGAGCGTGTGTGGTACTGTATGTGCTGGTGGTATATGTGCTGGCAGGGATCTGTTTACTTATATTGCCTTTGTCAAGTGCTGTAGAAGTGATCACATGTGCCAAGGCAACTGGGAATGGTAGGAACACACTGTTCCGGTACTAGAACGATCAGTTATTTGTTGGAATGCACTTAATGTAAGAACATCAGTATACCTGGATGCACTTCAAAAATAAGAGTTGATGCATGCAGTTCTTGGAGAGAGATGGCACTTACAGGGTTTCTTATAAAAATAAGAGGATTTAATCTTACCTTTTAAATCCTTTTCTCTTAGTTCATATAGGTTACTGGTAACTTTGGGTAGGCGATCCGCCCCTTTAATTAGGTAGGAACAATTCTAGAAGTGAATGCAGGGGGTGGAGCCTACCTTCCCTCCTACTCTGCAGCTAGCCAATCAGCTCCAGTAAGATTTGAGACACTAACTATTGACTAGATAGTAGAAGGGAAAGACGACTCCTGTGAGCATGACACAGAAGGACCCCCACGGTCTGCCACAGGACAGCCAAGCATGGTCCCCTCATAGGTTGGGAGACCAGTAACCTATATGGACTAACAGAAAAGGATTTAAACAGGTAAGAGTAAAATCCTCTTTTCTCTGTCGTCCAATATAGGTTACTGGCAACTTTGGGATGCCGAACCATTGAGTTTCCCAGAGGCGGAAGGAAGGCAAGGACCAGGCGCAGGGCCCCAATGTCACCAGAGCATACAGGAACCATCAGATTGGAGACAGCCCAACAATAAAAATTGAAGTGTCAGAGAACTCTGGACAGGGGTAACAACACCCCAGGAACTGTTACACAGCACACTGAACTAGAGCCAACAGGGCTCAAAAGTGAAAGAGCACTGAAGAACCTGTATGGACTAAGAAAAAGGATTTAACAGGTAAGACTAAAATCAGGTTCTCTGTCGTCAAATACAGGTTACTGGTAACTTTGGGATGTCCAACCATTAAGTTTCCCAGAGGCGGGAAGTAAGGCAAGGACCAGGCGCAAGGCCCCCAAAGTCACCAGAGCAGATATGAACCATCAGATCAGAGACAGCCCATCAATAACAAATGATGTGTCAGAGGACACTGAACAGGGGTAACAACACCCCAGGAACTGTTTCACAGCACACTGAACTAGAGACAATAGGGCTCAAAAGTGAAGGAAGAACCAAAGAACTGAAGAAGGTCCTAGACAGGCAAGACTGCCTCCATGATCTTCCTCCCAAAGCTGGCATCAGCCGATGCCAGCACATCAACACGGTAGTGCATCGAAAAGGTGTGCACAGATGACCAAGTGGCAGCACTGAACAACTGATCAGCTGTGGCCTGATTCTTGTAAGCCCAAGAAGCCCCAATAGATCTAGTAGAATGACCCGAAAGACAGCAGGCTTCTTCCTAGTAAGTCTTACGAATAGTGGACTTGATCCAAGACGCTAACAGTCACTTTGGATGCAGGTCTCCCTGCCCTGGGGCCCTCAGGAATGACGAACAGTGAGTCAGATTGTCTAATGTACTCAGTGCGATGTACATAAAACTAGAGACAACGCACCACATCTAACAAGTGGAGATCACTCTCCTTGTCAGAGGTAGGGTCAGGACAGAAAGATGGCACCACAATCTCCTGATTAATGTAATGGAATTCGAAAACCACCTTCAGGAAAAACCCCTGAGAAGTGCCAAGCACCTCCTTGTCTTTGTGAAACACCAAAAAGGGTGGTCTACAAGACATAGCATGCAACTCCACGACACAGCGAACTGACTATCGCCAGGAGAAAAGCCATTTTCCACACCAGCAGGCGTAGAGGAATAGTAGCCAAGGACTCAAAGGGAGGGCACTGAAGGATGCCCAAAACCATGTTAAGGTCCCACTGAGGAGTGGAAGATTTAAAGACAGGAGAGTAAGCAACGCCCTGGAAAAAAACCTTGACATCAGGAAGAATAGCAATGTGCCTCTGAAAGAAAACAAAGAGAGCAGAATTCTGAACCTTAAGGGAACTCAAACTGAGGCCCTTATCCACACCATCCTGTAGAAAGGCCAGGACTGTAGGAAGATCAAAATCCTAACACAGGTCCCTGTCAGCACACCAAGAGAGAAAGGTCGACCAGACACGATGGTAGGCCTTAGAAGAAACAGGTTTGTAGGCACTAAGCATAGTAGCCACCACATCAGAAGAAAAAATTGTTTTTCTCAGTATTGAGGATTCAATATCCAAGCCTGTAGAAGAAGATCCGGATGGCAAGGGAGCCGGAATGGCTCTGGCACTGACAGATCCAGAAGCTCCAGAAACCAAGCCTGCCAAGGCCAGTACAGGGAAATCAGAATGACTGGACAGCGATCCAGTCTCAGTTTCCGTATCATCCTGTGCAACAGGGGGATGGGAAGAAAGCTGTAAGCAAGAGGAATGGACATGGCAACCACCGCTACAGCTAGAGGATCCATCCAGCGAAAGTAAAACATCTAAAATCTTCTGGTTGTCTCTTATCACCATCAGGTTGATGCAAGGAAGACCCCACTTCTGTACAATGAGGGTGAACACCTCTTGGTGCAGTTCTCACTCTCCACTGTCCACCGTGTGTCGACTGAGGAAGTCTGCCATGATGATGTCTACGCCAGGAATGTGAACTATGGATACAGCAGGAACATGTTCTTCTGTCCAGGACAAAATAGCCTTGACCTCTAAACAAGTGGCAAGACTTCTTGTTCCGCCCTGCTTTTTGATGTAGGTCACTGCCATGGCATCGGACTGGACAGTCCTCCAGCTGGCATGTCCAGTAGCGAAGGTCATGAAATATGCCCGAAGCTCCAAGATGTTGATGGGAAGGAGATATTCCTTCGGAGACCACCAACCCTCAGAACTCAGGCGACCCAGGACCACTCCCCAGCCGGAGAGGCTGGCATCCATTGTCACCGTGGTCCAGAAGGATACCCGGAAGGACATGCACCTTCAGCAGATTGGAGAGGTCGAGCCACCACAACAAACTCAGTTCCACATGAAGAGGGAGGGACACTGACATATTCAGAAGGTCCGGCTGTCCCCTGCACACCTGGATCACAAACCTCTGGAGTTCCCTGGTGTGAGTCATGGCAAAGTGGATCACTTCTGTGATGGAAATGAACTTCCTCACTAGAGAGGACAGCTTCTTGGATGGAACTGGATCATGGGACAGAACAGCAGAAACCCGGGGGGCAATCTGGTGAGCCACCTCGTCCATGAGAAATACCATGCTTCGCTGATTGTGGAAGAGAAGGCCCAGGAGGACCAGACGCTGGGAAGGGACAAGATCCGACTTGTCCATGTTGAGGATCCACCCGTGATGGGTGAGAGCATGAATGCAGTCCTGAACCTGCTGATGAAGAAGTTCTGCCGAGGGGGCATTCAGAAGCAGGTCGTCCATGTACGGAGTGACTCTGATGCCGTCCCAATGGAGGACGGATACTAAGGCTCCCAGGACACTATTGAAGACTTGAGGAGCTGTGGTCAGAACAAAGGGAAGAGCTGAAAACTGAAAGAGCCCTTGGTCAAAGGCAAATCTGAGATACTGCCAGCTCTCTGGATGAATGGCGATGTGTAGATGCACGTCCTGAAGATCCAGAGAGGCAAGGAATTCCCCCAGGGACACAGCAGCAATCACCGTCCGTAGAGACTCCTGGTGATGAGTCTTAATCACAAAGGCATTGAGATCCTTCAAATCCAAAATGGGGCGACAGCCGCCGTTCTTCTTGGAGACCACAAAGACGTTTCAGTAAAAACCCATACATCTGTCCTGAACTGGAACAGGTTCCAGAACATCCTTGTCCATAAAAGTCCAGATAGCGCCATAGAACAGACGGCATTTCTCTACGCCCTGGGGCGTATGAGAGGGGAAAAACCGAAAGGGAGGAAGAGAGGCAAAAGGGATCCTGTACCCTTCTGCCACCACCTGCAAAACCCACAGGTCTGCCACTGAATCCTCCTAGATGCTGTGGTAGTGACGCAGACGGCCAACCACAGCCGAGTGGGAACCTGGGTTCAGCGACTCATGCCGAAGGAGGCTTGGAAGCCTTAGGCTTAGAAAAGACCTTGGGATTCCATTGTTGTTTGGGCTTGGAGGAGGAACATGGAGCTGAGGGAACAGTCTAGTTCGCGGGACGCATCTCAGTCTGGAAGGAACGAAAAAGCCGATTACGCTTGGTAGGCGTCTTCTTCCTGAGGACCATAGAAGGAAGGATACTCTTGCCTCCTGTGGCCTCACTAATCAGATCCTTAAGATTTGGCCCAAACAAAGAGATGCCTTGAAAAGGCAATGAGAGCAAAGATTTCTTGGAAGCAGTGTCAGCAGACCAGATCTTGAGCCAAAGATCTCGTCTGGCAAACACAGAGATGGTGGAAACCCTTGCCACCAAACGGATGGCATCAAATAAGGCAGCAGAAACATAGTGCCGAGCCTCAGAAATGTTGGCAAGAAGCTGCAACATATCCGAAGTAGGAGCACCCTGACGGACATAGCCAGGGTGAGCTGTTCAGTCCAGACCGCAATGGCCTGGTTCACCATTGTCGCAGCAAACGCTGGATGCATGGCAGTACCAGCGGTGGCAAAAATGGACTTGAGGGATACCTCAAGTTTCTTGTCAGCCCAGTTTTTCGGAGCGGACGCATCATCAACTGGCAAGGCAGTGGATTTAGACAGGTGCATCCACTTTGGGTGGAGGAACCCACTTAGCAAGTGCCGCCTCAGAGAAGGCGTAAAGCTTGGCAAATCTCTTGGAAACAGAAGGTTTACTGTCTGGAGACTTCCACTCATCAGACACAAGGTGGTGAAGAGTGGGGTTAGGTGGGGGGCCTCTTAGGCTCCTGAATTACATCAGAGGGATCCCAAGAAACCTCCTGAACTAAGGGAATGTTTAGGGTGTTTAAAACGGCCCTGATCAGGCCCTCAGCCGAGGGAAAAAGGATCAGCCTCAAAGGGGTCCCCAAATAACTGAAGGGAGCCCACAGCAGAACATTCCTCATTGTCAGAATCAACCAACAGTTCCTATGAAGAGGAATCTGATAAGTCAGATACACCTTGCGGTTTCGGCAGGGAAGATCTGACAGAAGTAGGGGTCTGACAGGAGTGGAAGGCCCCCTGTAACTGGGATGGAAAGAGTTGTAATGTAGACCGGAGGTCTCTAGTTGCAGCCTTGAACTCTTGCACCCAAACTGGCTCTAATGCATGGCTGGAGGTCCCTGGGGGAGACTCAGGGACAGCAGAACATGGTGGGCATAAATGACCTGAGAATTCTCTAGATAACCCTGAATGACATAAGGAGCAATGCACAATAGGGGACACAGAGACCCCAACGTCTTTAGTCTTAGGCCTGGCCACAAGCTCTAATGGATTACACATTCTCAAAGAGTCAAAATGTTTAAAGTATAAGAAATCACCTAAATACAGTGATTAAGATTAAAGGTTCACCCCAGAAATTGCTAAAATACATTTATCTGGCAGGCGAAGGGTTAATCTGCAGAGGAGAGAAGGAGACTCCAAGCCCTGCGTAGGATACTCGTTCAGGAAAAGCACAAAATGGCTGCAGCGGCAGGAGCCAATCAGAAACGAGCGCACAAAGCAAGCGCCCATGAGAAATATAGTTTTCTCAGAAAAAGTACCCCAACAGAGCCAGAAGCCCCCTGAGCCACCCAACACACACCAAACTTTACCGGATAATAGAGCAAGGGCAGACAAACATGAGTCATCTCTGAAGTCACTACAATAAGCGGTTGCAGAGCTATGTCCCAAACTGTACAGTCCCATAGAAGTGAATGGAAAAATGGCATCTACGTGGTAAAAGCGCTCAAACACAAATTTTGCAAAGTTGCAACTCATAAGTGAATGAGCACTAGACATTACTAAAACATGTCACTAGACCCAATAAACACTGAACCCAGTAGGGAAAGTGCCCACAACCCCCAAAAGATGCTAAACCAGCAGTTAAAGGGTTAAATTACCACAGAAATTTGCTCCAAACCACCCAACAGACACAGATAAACCCAATAAGTGCAGGAGTGTGCAATAAAAATTCCAAAGGAAAAACCCCTGTGCGGAGGGGCACTGTGGGATATGTGGACCTGCAGCACTCAAAGGGTTGCTCACCTTTCCCACAGATCTTCTGTCTTCAGATCACCATGTATTAAGAAGAAGCCTCAGTGGGTAACTCCTGGGGAAAGAATTTGAACCCAAGATTTTACCCCAGGGCTTAAGGTCCACAAAAAGCACCCGGATAGTGAGCTAGCCACATCTAAGGGCATTGTCAGTTATGGTAATATGCCTAATGATGGTATTCCATTTTTTTTTTTTTTCAGTTAAAAACAGCTAAAACTATAGCAGAACTGTTCTCTTTCCTATATCTTCATCCAAGGAACAAATCTTACTGGAGCTGATTGGCTAGCTGCAGCCAATGAGGGAAGGTAGGCTCCACCACCTGCACTCACTTCTAGAATTGTTCCTGCCTACAATTAAAGGGGCGGATCGCTTACCCAAAGTGACCAGTAACCTGTATTGGATGACAGAGAAATGATGTTACATCTTTACTGGAATCAACGTTTCGGCTACCAGAGGAGTCTTTTTCAATACACTGGTGTAACAAACACAAACCTTATAAACCCTCACCCCAAAACTTGGGATTTGACCAAGAACTGTATTTTTTTATTTTATATATATATATATATATATATATATATATATATATATATATATATATATATATATATATACATGCACACATATACATACACACATGAAATCTCCCATGCTTTTTCTCTACTCCTCTACCCCTACAAGCTAAAATACATTTATTTCTTCATGTAAGCTTCTCTTTAAAGGGTTAGTAATGTTGTAGATATATAAAAAGTAATATTGTAGAGAATAAAAAAAGAGAACCATCAATGCCATTCCTATCTCTCAAACCTGGTTTGCAAGCACACTTTGTGGACCATTCCAATGAAATAGTTCCTTTTTAAATATCGCTATTTAGGCTCTGAACAACCCCCTCAAATCGGCCGAGACGGATCTCCTTCTGTCAACTTTACATCTGACATCAGGGAGTTTTAACCAAAGCTGGCTCTTGATCAGTGTCGTATGTTTCGAGTTGGGGTAGCAAGGGCCACGATCCAGGAGGGACATGAGGACCCAGAATATGCCCTTGGAAGTCCAGCATGGCATGAGGAACAATGAGTTAGAAGGGTTATAAAGGTTTGAGAGATAGGAATGGCATTGATTGATTTCTTTTTTTTATTCTCTACAATATTACTTTTTATATATCTAAGACATTACTATCCCTTTAAATAAATATACATCCCTAAACTACTACACCCAAAAGTAAAATTAAACTGTAGTACATTTCATATAAATTGAAGGAGCTGAACTAATATTTTCTGGAAAAAGCACCATTTGTCATACTCACACATCATTAAACTCCTCAAAGGATTTTGCAGGTGTGAAAACATCCAATAGTCCAATGACCTGTAAAAATACATAAACACAAATCTATTAAACATTATAATGGTCGTCCTTTAACTTCCTGAGTGCCAGAGAAGTATACAATGAATTCCACTGGATACCTTTTTGGCACTAAAAGTTTAAAGTTTCATTAATGCAGATAAATATACAGACTGCCTAGAAGAGCAGAAGAGACACTCAAGTTGTTTTTTATTAAAAGAATTCTAAAATTTAGTGGGTTAGATTAGTAACACAGACATAAAACCATAGTTACAATTTTCTGGCAATTAAAGCCACTGGCTTTGGCCATTTCTTAGAGATTGTGGGGCAGACATATTTTCAGCATTTTTGCTGTCTGTTTAGGCAAGATTCCCATAGTAACATATGGAAAACCATATCTCATTTTTTTCACATCATGCTACAAACTATGATGTCAATTACAAACAAATATGATTTTAGAATTCTTACATCTTGAATCATTTTCTCTTTAGTCCATATGGAACACCTGTACCATGGAGTTTAAGCGGGGCACATCGCAAAAGACAGGTACTTTGGGGTGGAGGCCCCCCCCCCCACCTCCTCCAGCTCAACCTCCTGCCTACAATCTCCCAGAACTCATGTGATGAGAGCAGCTAAGAACAGAAAGTCTCCCAGAACTACGACCCTAAGAGGACTCCTCTGCTCGGGAGTTTTCGCTTGCGTATAATATGGAACACAGGTACCATGTGGATATACTAAAGCTACGACTCACAGTGGAGGCAAAGGAGAAAAAGAACCCCGACACATCCCCATGATACGAGATAGTCCTATGACTACTCAGGATATGAATAACAAAAACAAGTGTCAATAGACACTGAACTAGCACAGCATACCAAACAAGAGAAAACATGGCTAAAAATACTACTGAACAACAACTAGCAGTAGAAAAATGGAATAGATTAATCCATAAACAGGCAAGACTGTCTGAATGACCTTCTGGCCAAAACTGGCCACGGCAGAGTCTAAGATGTTGATACAGCAGTGTTTGGTGAAGGTATGCAAGAAGGACCAAGTCGCAGCCTGGCACAACTGTTCAGCCAAGGCCTGGTTCTTGTAGGCCCAGGAGGCAACCACACATCTGGTGGAATGCGCTGTGATCTTAAAGGAAACTGGTTTCTCTTCATCTCATACGTTTAGCGTATGGTAGCCTTGAAAGAGACCATGGTTGGCTAGAAAGTTGCCCAATTCGTCCTAGGATAAAGATTCAGCTTAAAGGGATAGTAATACTTCGTTTTAACTTTATTTTATTTTGTAGGCATTAAAAAATACATGAAGAATGATATAAGTCTTATCTCTCAAACCTTTATGGTTTATGAGATATTCACAAGCAAAGTTCCCCTTCCCGCCCCTTTTACCTAGTGTAAGCCATCTCTTCTCAGATGTGAGTCTGGTTGTATGACAGGACAGATAACAGAAGGGGACAATTTTCTTTGTATGAAAACAATGAAAGCCCTTCCCCCCTTGACAAGTTTTTCAGCTTTTTCCCTTATCTTAATTGAATATTGTCCCTCTCTGCAGTCTACCTGGGCATCTCCCTTCTGATCTGGTTGAACAGGGGGGGATACTTTGTTTGTGAATATCTCTTAAACCATAAAGGTTTAAGAGATAAGACTTATATCATTCTTCATGTTTTTTTAATGCCTACAAAATAAAATAAAGTTAAAATGAAGTATTACTATCCCTTTAAAGAAAAGAATTAGTACAGTGCACATAAATCACCACGTCTAACAGATGGAGATATCTCCCCTAAGCAAACACTGTCAGGACAAAAGGAAAGCACAACAATCTCCTGATTGATGTGGAACTCTGACACCACCTTAGGAAGAAACTCCTGAGAGGTACAAAGTATTGTCTTATTCTGGTGAAAAACCAAGAATGGAGGTTTGCAAGACAGAGCCTGCAGCTCAACCACCCTCCTAACAGACAACAAACAAGAGAAAAGCCATCTTCAACGTTCAAAGCTGACACAAAGAGATGGAAGCTAGAGGCTCAGAAGGAGGCCTCTGAAGAATATTCAGGACAAGCTTGAAGCCCCCCAGAAGTTGTGGTATCCTTAAAAGAGGAAAAAGGCACGAGCCACCCAGTGAAGGTATTTTCTACAAATCTGTGATGATAGCAATTCTTCACCGAAATGGAATGGAGAAAGCTGAATTCTGAACCTTAAGTGAACTCAAGCAGATACTCTTGTTAATTCCAGCCTGGAGAAAAGACAGCACACCAAAGGGAGGTAAAAGGCCTGTGGGGACATGTTCTTGTTTGCATACCACCAGTCAAATATGAGCCAGACACTATGGTATGCCTTCAAATAGACCAGCTTCAGTGCCTGGATCATGGTGGTCATAATTTCTGCTTTAGAATAGTGGTTTCAAATGCCACACCGTGAAAGCCAACCTCTCCACATCATCGTATCACAAGGAAAAAAAGAGGATTTTAGTCTTGCCTGTTAAATCCTTTTCTCTTAGTCCATATAGGTTACTGGTAACTTTGGGTAGGCGATCCACCCCTTTAAGTAGGTAGGAACAATCTTAGAAGTGAATGCAGGGGTGGAGCCTACCTTCCCTCCTTGGCTGGCAACTTTGGGATGCCGAACCATTGAGTTTTCCAGAGGCGGAAAGAAAGAAAGGACCAGTCACAGGGCCCCAATGTCACCAGAGCATACAGGAACCATCAGATCGGAGACAGCCCAACAATAAAAAAATGAAGTGTCAGCGGACACTGAACAGGGGTAACAACACCCCAGGAACTGTTACACAGCACATTGAACTAGAGCCAACAGGGCTCAAAAGTGAAAGAGCACTGAAGAACCAAAAAAAAGATCCTAGACAGGCAAGACTGCCTCCAGGATTGTCCTCCCAAAGCTGGCATCACCCAATGCCAACACATCAACACAGTAGTGCTTTGAAAAGGTGTGCACAGACAACCAAGTGGCAGCCTTGCACAACTGATCAGCTGAGGCCTGATTCTTGTAAGCCCAAGAAGCTCTAATGGATCTTGTAGAATGAGCCGTGACGCGAAAGGTAATATGCTTCTTCCTTAGCTCGTGTGCCTTACGAATAGTGAACTTAATCAAAGATGCAATGGTCACTTTGGATGCAGGTCTCCCTGCCCTGGGACCCTCAGGAATGACGAACAGCGTGTCAGACTGTCGAACGGAGTCAGTGCGACATACATAAAACTTGACAACGTACCACGTCTAACAAGTGGAGATCCCTCTCCCTGTCAGAGGTAGGGTCAGGGCAGAAAGAAGGCACCACAATTTCCTGACTAATGTGGAACTCAGAAACCACCTTTGGGAGAAACTCCTGCGAAGTACCGCCTTGTCTTTGTGAAATACCAAAAAGGATGGTCTACAAGACAGGGCATGCAGCTCCGCAACACGGTGAACGGACACGGTCGCCAGGAGAAAAGTCAGTTTCCACGTCAGAGGTGTAGAGGAAAAGTAGCCAAGGACTCAAAGGGAGGGCGCTGAAGGATGCACAAAACCATGTTAAGGTCCCACTGAGGAGTGGGAGTCTTAAAAACAGGACAAGTATAAACAACACCCTGGAAGAAAACCTTGACATCAGGAAGAATTGCAATGCGCCTCAAAGAAAACAGAGAGAGCAGAAGTCTGAACCTTAAGGAAACTCAAACTGAGGCCCTTATCCACACCATCCAGCAAAAAGGCCAGGACCGTAGGCAGATCAAAATTCTGAGATAGGAACCTATCAGCACACCAAGAGAGAAAGGTCGACCAGACAAGATGGTAGGCCTTAGAAGAAACAGGTTTGTGGGCATTAAGCATAGTAGCCACCACACCAGAAGAAAAACCCTTCTTCTTCAGTGTTGAGGATTCAATTTCCAAGCATCAAAGCTAGACTATGAACATCCTACTTCCACAGGTAACCCTTGTTTTTCTCAGTATTGAGGATTCAATTTCCAAGCCTGTAGAAGATCTGGACGGCAAGGGAGCCGGAATGGCTCCACCACTGATGGATCCAGAAGCTCTGGAAACCAAGCCTACCGAGGCCAGTACAGAGCAATCACAATGACAGGACAGTGCTCCAGTCTCCGTTTCCGTATCACCCTGTGCAACATGGGAATGGGTGGAAAGATGTAAGCCAGAGGAAATAGCCAAGGAATGGTCATAGCATTCACAGAGAGCTAGAGGATGCCTCCAGCGAGAGTAGAATATAGGAATTTTCCGGTTGTGTCTTGTCACCAACAGGTCGATGCATGGAAGACCCTACCTCTGAATAATGAGGGCGAAAACCTCTGGATGCAGTTCCCACTCTCCGCTGTCCACTGTGTGTCGACTGAGAAAGTCTGCCAGGACATTGTCTACGCTGGGAATGTGAACTGCGGATATGGCAGGAACATGTTCTTCTGTCCAGGACCTCTAACCAAGCTGCGAGACTTCTTGTTCCTCCTTTCTTGTGGATATAAGCTACTGCCGTGGCATTGTCGGACTAGAGCCGGATCGAGTAGTCCTCCAGCTGGCGCGTCCAGTGGCGAAGGGAATGAACTATCGCCAGAAGCTCCAGCACCTTGATGGGAAGGAGAGATTCCTCTGGAGACCACTGCCCCTGAGCATTCATGTGACCCAAAACCGCCCCCCAACCGGATAGGCTGGCATCCGTCATCACAGAGGCCCACAAGGACACCAGGAAAGCCCGTCAGCAGATTGGTGAGGTTGAGCCACCACAACAGACTCTGTTCCACATGAAAAGGGAGGGACACTGACCTCTTTAGGAGGTCCAGTTGACCCCTGCACACCTGGATCACAAACCTCTGGAGTTTACTGGTGTGACCCATGGCACACAGGACTGCTTCTATGGTGGAAATTAACTTGCCCACTAGAGAGGATAACTTCTTGGCTAGAACTGGATCGTGAGCCAGAACAGTGACAACCCTGTGGTCGATCTGGTGAGCCACCTTGTCCGTGGGAAACACCATGCTCTTCTGAGTGTCGAAGAGAAGGCCCATGAAAACGAGTCGCAGGGGTGGGACAAGATAGACTTGTCCATGTTGAGGATCCACCCATCATGGGTGAGAGCATGAATGCAGTCCTGTACTTGCTGATGAAGGAGTTCTGGAGAAGGGGCTTCCATGTATGGAGTGATTCTGATGCCGTTCTGATGGAGGACATAGACTAAGGCTCCCAGGACACAAATGAAGACATGTGGAGCTGTAGTCAGAACAAAGGGAAGAGACTCTCTGGATGAATGGCAATGTGCAGATACTCGTACTGAAGATCCAGAGAAGCAAGGAATTCCCCAGGGGACATGGCAGCAATCACCATCCTTAGGGACGCCTGGTGATAATGAGTCTTGACCACAAAGGAGTTGAGATCCTTCAGATCCAAAACTGGATGACAGCCGCCATCCTTCTTGCAAACCACAAAAAACCCAAACCCCTGTCCTGAACGGGAACCGGTTCCAGAACCTACTTGTCCAGAAGGGCCTGGATGGCGCAGTTGAACAGATGGCGTTTCTCTACACCCCCGAGGCGTGTTACAAGGGAAAAACTGGAAGGGAGGAAGAGAGGTTAAAGGGATTCTGAAACCCTTCAGCCACTACCTGCAAAACCCATGGGTCCTCCACTGAGGCCTCCCAGAAGCTGTGGCAGTGACGCAGACGGCCACCCACGGCAGAGTAGGGACCCGGGTTCGGCGAGTCATGCCGAACGAGGCTTGGAAGCCTTGCGCTTGGTGGAGGCCTTAGGCTTCCACTGTTGTTTGTGCTTGGAGGAGGAACGCAGAGATGAAGGAACCGCCTGGTTCGCCGGACATGTCTCAGTCTGGAAGGAGCAAAAAAGCAGATTACACTTGCTAGGCGTCTTCTTCCAAGAGACCATAGGCAGAAGGGTACTCTTGCCCCCTGTGGCGTCACTAATCAGATCATTAAGTTGTGGCCCAAACAGAGAAGTGCCCTGATAGGGCAACGAGAGCAATGCTTTCTTAGAAGCAGTGACAGCAGACCAGATCTTGAGCCAAAGAGCCCAAGTGGCAACCACAGACATGGTGGAAACCCTGGCCATCAAACAGATAGTATCAAACAAGGCAGCAGATAAGTAGTGATGGGCCTCAGAAATGTTGGCAAGTAGCCGCAAAATTTCGGCAGTAGGAGCTCCCTTATGAGCAGCAAGAGTGAGCTGTTCAGTTCAAGCCGCAATGGCCCAAGTCACCCAGGCTGCAGCAAACGCTGGACGTAGAGAAGTGCCAGTGGTGGCAAAATTTAACTTGAGGGAGGCCTCAAGTTTCTTGTAAGTCCAGTCATTAAGAGCGGAAGCATCAGCAACCAGCAAAGCAGTGGACTTAGAAAGCCTAGAAACAGGGGCATCCACCTTGAGGGGGGGGGGATGAACCCACTGAGCAAGCGCCACATCAGAAAAGGGGTAAAGCTTGGCAAATTTCTTGGAAACAGAAGGCCTTCTGTCCGGAGACTTCCAGTCATCAGACACTAAGCGGTCAAGAGTAGGGTTAGGTGGAAAACAAGTTTAAAACGGCCCTGATCCAGCAACTCCGGAAACCAAGCTTGGCGAGGCTAGTACGGAGCAATCAGAATGACTGAACAGCTCTCCAGTCGTAATTTCCGTAACAACCTGTGCAACATTGGGAGGGGAGGAAAGATGTAGGCCAGAGGAAATAACCAAGGAATGGACATTGCATCCACCACCAGAGCGAGAGGGTCCCTCCACTGAGAGAAGAACCTAGGAACCTTCCTGTTGTGTCTTGTCGCCATCAGGTCGATATAAGGAAGATCCCACTTCTGAACAATGAGGGTGAACACCTCTGGGTGCAGTTCCCACTTGCTGCTGTCCACTGTGCCATGACGTTGTCTACGCCAGGAATGTGCACTGCGGATGTGGCAGGAAAGTGTTATTCTGCCCAGGAAAAATTAGCCTTGAACTCAGACCAAGCAGCGAGACTTCTTGTTCCTCCCTGCTTGTTGATGTAAGTCATGGCCGTGGCGTTGTCGGACTGTACCCGGACATTGGACTTCTCTCTTCCAGCTGAGAAGTCCAATGACGAAGAGCATGAAATATCGCCAGAAACTCCTACATGATGGGAAGGAGAGATTCCTCCAGGAAACCACAGACCCCGAGAACTCAGGTGACCCAGGACCGCTCCCCAGCTGTCCAGAAGGATAGCAGGAAGGACTTGCCCTTCAGCAGACTGGAGAGGTCGAGCCACCATGACAGTTCCACATGAAGAGGGAGGGACACTGAAGTCTTCAGAAGGTCCGGCTGACCCTTGCACACCTGGTTCACAAACCTCTGATGAAGAAGTTCCACGGAGGGAGCTTTCAGAAACAGGCCATCCATGTATGAGATAACTGATGCTGTCCCGGTGGAGGACAGACACTAAGGCTCCCAGGACACTGTTGAAAACTTGAGGAGCTGTAGTCAGACCAAAGGGAAGAGCTGAAAACTGAAATGCCCTCGTTCACAAGCAAATCTGAGATACTGCTGGCTCTCTGGATGAATGGCGATGTGTAAATACGCATCCTGAAGATCCAGAGATACAAGGAATTCCCCAGGGACATAGCAGCAATCACCGTCCGTAAAGACTCCTGGTGATAATGAGTCCGGACTACAAAGGAATTGAGATCCTTCAAATCAAAAATAGGGCAAAAACCACCCTCCTTTCTGGAGACCACAGAGAGGTTCGAGTAAAAACACATACCTCTGTCCTGAACTGGAATCTGCTCTAGAGCATCCTTGTCCAGGAGAGCCTGAATAGGGTAGTTGAACAGCCAGCTTTTCTCCACGCCCTGAGGCGTATGAGAAGGAAAGAAGGGAAAGGGAGTAAGAGACAAAAGGGATCCTGTACCCTTCCATCACCACCTGTAAAATTCACGGGTCTGCCACTGAATCCTCCCAGATGCTGTGGCAGTGACGCAGATGACCACCCACAGCAGAATGGGGACCTGGGTTCGGGTGAGTCATGTCGCAGGAGGCTTGGTAGCCTAGGGCTTGGAGGAGACCTTGGGCTTCCATTGCTGTTTGGGCTTGGAGGAGTCACGAGGAGCTGAGGGAACAATCTGGTTCACCGGACGTGTCTCTAGCTGAAAGGAACGAAAATACCGATTACGTGTAAGCAGTGTTTTCTTCTTGGTGACCAAAGGTAGAAGGGTACTCTTTTACTCCCTGTGGCCTCACTGATCAGATCTTTAAGATCTGGCCCAAACAAGGAAGTACCTTGAAAAGGTAAGGAGAGCAATGCTTTCTTAGAAGCCACGTCAGCAGATCTTGCGCCAAAGAGCCAGTCTGGCAACCACAGATATGGTGGAAACCGTAGCCACCAAACGGATGGCATCAAATAAGGCAGCAGAAACATAGTGCTGGGCCTCAGAAATGTTGGCAAGAAGGTGCAACATGTCCGAAGTAGGAGCACCCTGGCAGAGTAAGCTGTTCAGTCCAGACCGCAATGGCCCGGTTCCCCCATGCTGCAGTGAATGCTGGACGACGCATAGCAGTACCAGCAGTGGCAAAAATGCACTTGAGGGAGATCAAGTTTCTTTTCAGTCCAGTCCTTCAGAGCAGACATATCAGAAACTGGAAAGGCAGTAGACTTAGATAGCCTGGAGAAAGGAGAATCCACTTTGGGAGGATGAACCCACTCAGCAAGCGCAGTCTCAGAGAAAGGATAAAGCTCTGCAAATTTCTTGGACACAGAAGGTTTCCTGTCTGGAGAGTTCCACTCTTCAGACACAAGGAGGTCAAAAGTGGGGTTAGGTGGAAAGCAAGTAAGGGGCTTTTTAGGCTCCTGAAAAACATCAGAGGGATCAGAAGGAACCTCCTCAACTAATGGAACATTAAGGGTATTCAAAACAGCCCTGATCAGGCCCTCAGCCAAGGGCTCAGGATCAGCCTCAAAAGGATCCCCAAAAAACTGAGAGGAGCCCACAGCAGAACATTCCTCAACATCTGAATCCACCAGCAGTTCCTCCTCAGAGGAATCTGATACATCATGTACTCCCTGAGGTTTTGGCAGGGAAGACTTGACAGAGGAGGATGTCTTCCAAGAATGGAAGACCCCCTGTAACTGGGATGGAAAGAGTTGCAATGTAGACCTAAGGTCCCTGGTAGCAGCCTTGAACTGTTGCACCCAAACTGGCTCTAAAGCATGGCTGGAGATCCCTGGGAAACTGTCAGGGACATCAGAACAAGCTGGGCATAAATTACCTGAGAATTCTTTAGGTATCCCTGAATGACAGGAAGAGCAATGCGCAATAGGGGATACAGAGACCCCAACATCCTTACTCTTCGGTCTGGCCCCAAAAGCTCCAACGGTATAAACATTCTCACATTGTCAAATGACAGCTGTAGAGATATTATGCTCTGTCAAGTGTTTTTCCTTGCACCATTTTGTAAAGGTCTTCCATTCTCTATTGTGTATTCTAGTGGTAGACGCTTTCCTTCCTGCCATAATAGTTGTTATGACAGAGTCAGAAACCCCTCTTTCCTTCAGATATTTCTGCTCAGCCTCCAGGCTGTTAGATGGAAGAGACCTGGATTTGGGTGAACTAGAGTTCCTTGAACCAATAGATCTTTCCTGTCTGGCAGGATCCAAGGAGGTAGGACCGACATTGTTACTAGGTTGGCAAACAAACTGCACCTGGGCCACCTTGGAGCAATTAGAATGACTTCTGCTCTGTCCTTGCGGACCTTCTTCAGTACCTCCGGTATAACAGAGATGGGAGGGAAGATGTACCCCAGCAACTCCAGAAATGCTTCAGCGCATCCTGCCCCTGGGATGCTGGGTTCTGCCATCTGGCAAAGAACTTTTTGCATTTTGTGTTGTTGTGGGTTGCAATCAGATCTATTTCTGGGTTCCCCCAGAGGGCCACTATTTGAAGGTAAATTTCTTGGTTTAGACTCCATTCCCCAGGATCTATTGCCTTTCTGCTGAGAAAGTCTGCTTCTACATTTTGTATGCCCGATATGTAGGAGGCTGTGATCATGAATAGATTCTTTTCTGCCCACCTGAATATTGGTTCTATTTCCATGTTTAGGGCTCTGCTCCTGGTTCCGCCCCGGTTTTTTATGTATATAACAGTGGGGCTGTTGTCGGACCTTTTGTGTACCGCTTTCCCTCTTAAGTTGTCCTGGAAGTGCTTTAGAGTGTTTGTTACTGCTCTTATTTCCAGTAAGTTGATGTATATTTTCTATTCTTGCTCTGATCAGGTGCCTTGCACTGTCTGTGTGCCCCAGATTCCTCCCCAGTCTGTTGAGCTGGCGTCTGTCATAAGAATAGCCCATTCATGATCTAGAAGGGATTTTCCTTTTGTAAGATTTTCTTTCTTCGTCCATCATGTCATTTCCTTCATGACATACCTGGGAATGGGTATTTTTATTTAAAAGGGATTGCTGTAATCCTTGTTCCATGACCTTAGAAATAGGTTCTGCATGGGTCTCATGTGAAACCTCAACCAGCGAACCACTTGTACTGTTGATACCATGTTTCCCAAACATTTCATTATTGTTTGGGCTGAAAGAATCTTCTTGGTTAGAAATTTCTTGATCGTCTGCTGAATGGTTCTTATCCTGTTTTTTGTCAGGATAACCGTTGATACTGAGGTGTCTACTGACATCCCCAGGAATTCGATATTCTGAGATGGGATAAGTGAACTCTTTTGTTGGTTTATCACCCAACCTAGGTCTGCCAGGTGCCTTACCACTCGCAGGGTCTGTCATTCTGCCAGATTGGCTGATGGAGCTATCAGCAATAAGTCGTCTAGGTATGGAACTATATTAGATTATAATGCTGCTGCTAGCAATTTTGTGAAGACCCTTGGCGCTGTTCTGAGTCCAAATGGAAGTACTTTGTACTGGAAAATGTAGTTCCTTTATTGCAAACCAAAGGAATCTGCAATGACTTTCTCTTACTGGGACATGATAATATGCGCCCTGTAGGTCAATTTTTGTTAGGAAACTGTTGGGAAACAAAGACTTGATGACTGATGAAACCGTTTCCATCCTGAAGTGCTTTTTCACTAGGAACTTGTTGAGCCATTTCAGATCTAAAATCGTTCTGTAATTCCCTGAAGGTTTTGGAACAGCAAACAGTATAGAATATATTCCAAGGTACTTCTGATATAATGGAACAGTTTCTATCACCTGCTACTCCAACATTTTGGTCAGTCCTTGCGAGAATAAATTTTGCCTTCCTCTTTTTCACTGGAAAACGAGACACTTTGAATTTGTTGATTTTGGGGATCGTCTGAAATGCCAGCTAGTATCCTGTCTTCAGTATCCGATGTACCCAGGCATCTGCTGTGCTCCAGGCTGTTTGATATTGAGATAGTCGACCCCCTATAGGTACTGGAGACAGGATCCGCTGCTTCTCAGAATTCTTTTTTGAATTGATTCTTCCTGGGGAATTCTTTTTTGAATCCCCCTCTTGACTGGTTATATGATCTTTGCCTCTGTTCCCTTTGTCTCCCCTGGAATTTCTTGTTGTTGCAAAAGGAACAGTTCCTTGAATTGTAAGATGCATTCATTGATGGGGATGTCCTGGGTCGTCTATCTTGTGGAATGAAGGTACTTTTGCCTCCAGTCATCTTTTTAATTAGGTCTTCAAGCTGTTCACCAAATCATTTCTTGCCTGAGTAAGAAAGTGACATGAGCTTGTTTTTAGATGATCCATCTGCTCCCCATGACTTTAACCACAATACTCTTCTAGTTGAAATGGATAAAGCTGATGAATTCGCAGCACTCTGAGAATCCATAGATGCATCGCATACAAAATGGTTTGCTTCCTTAATAGTAGCCACCTCTTTAAGTAATCTATTTCTGGAGACAGATTAATCATTTTTTCCTCCAGGTTGGAGAGCCATATGCGCATGGTCCTAGCTACACAGGCCAGGGCTGTTGCCACCTTTGTGTTTTGACAAATCAGGGAGAACTGTCTCTTCAGGGCTGATTTCATCCTAATCTTGACACAACCGCATCTAGTCTAGGTGGAGTAACCCAGGTATTTACATAATTTTCATCAAATGGATACATCTTTGCAAATCTTTTTGTAGTGGGTGATCTTTTATCTGATCTTTTCCATTCAGAACTGATAATATCAGAAATAGCATGATGTACAGGGAAACATGGTGCAGATTTCTTATTTCCTAAGAAAGCAGTGTCAAGGATATCCATTTCTTTCTGTTCCTCTACTAAACCCAGTGTTTTCCTGAGGTTTTTAAGAATCCATTTTTTCAGCACTAAATGAACCTACATTATCCAGGATCTCACCTTCTGCTTCTGATGAGTATTCTGAATCCAACTCCTGTAAACTGCATGCATCTTCTTGTTGCGTTGTCCTGCTTGGATGTCCCTTCTCCAGGATCATCTACTTTAAGCTTCTTTTTTGGGGATAACTGCATCTTGCACTGCAGAAAAAGTCTCCTGCATGGAGGCTTTCATCCAGGTAATGAATTCCTGAAATTGATTAGGCATTTCTGAGACAGCAAGTTTCTTGACACATTCCTGGAACAAATGTGAATTATCTGATGCTAACATTTTGTTATCACATGCTGGACAATTTTTGTGTTTGTGGGCTTTTTCTCTCTTTAGTAGAGCCTTCATTAGGCTTTTCTTTTGCAGCGGGTGTTTTAGATGAAGAAGACATGCTCAAGCTTCTTATCCTATAATAACTAAGCCAGGTCAATGGGACCGCATGTAACAAACCCCAGAATTTTAAGATACTTACCATATGCTCCTTCATATGCTTATTTATACAGTCTGTGTTCCATGCCTGGAACACACGACGAGTCTACTTCAGGTTTTGCTGAGGTGTACATTGAAGATCTCCACATAGGAAAGGGTGAAATGTACTCACCGATATTTGTTTTTCCTCTGTGTCCTGATACGGCATACTGTGGGCAATTGACTCCGCCTCCCAGCTGGTAAGACCAATCGAAAAAAATTATATCGTGCGTGAACATCCTCCCCTCTGCAGTTATACTTTTGTAAAAGTATAGTATTTGCTAAAAGGTATCCATCCGGAACGATACATATACAAAGCATAACCGGGTAGGTTGTCGTGGAAGGACACAGAGGAAAAACAAATATCGGTGAGTAAATTTCACCTTTTGCACTGTATCCAATCCACGGCATACTCTGGGACTTACTGGAGCAGTACCCAGCATACACAGGGAGGGCTCCTGAAGAGAAATTGCTAGTATATGGCTGCCTCCAGCACTTTTCTGCCAAATTTGGCATCTGCAGATGCTTGGAGATCCAGTCTGTAGTGCTTCACAAAGGTTGATACAGAGGACCAGGTTGCAGCCTTACAGATCTCTTCAGGGGAAGCTGCTGCTTTCTGTGCCTAAGAGGTAGAGATGGCCCTGGTTGAGTGGGCGTTAATCCCCAAGGGGGTTGTCTTGTCTGCAGATTCATAAGCAAGGATAATACAACTACGCATCCAACGGGAAATAGAGGGTTTTGATGCTGCACATGCTTTAAAATTTCCAAAAACGATGGACAAACAAGGAATCTGTTTTGCAAATAAATGGAGTACGCCTGAGATAAATCTGGAGACCGTGTACAAGGTCGAAGTCATAGAGGCGCTAACCAGCTGGGTTAGGGCAGAATGATGGAAGTACAATCTCCTGGTTTAAATGGAACTGGGATACAACCTTGGAGTGGAATGCAGGGTTCGGACGCAGTACCACTTTGAAGAAAGTTCAGGCAAGGGGCAGTGGCAATCAGAGCCTAAAGTCCCCCAACTCTGCGGGCCGAAGTCACTGCAGTAAGAAGCACTGTTTTTAGAGTGAGGTGCTTCATGGACATTGAATCCAATGGTTCGAAGAAGGGGTAAGAAGTGAGCTGCTGTAAAACCAGGTTAAGGTCCCAGGAAGGAACCATATCACGTATAGTGGGCTTTATCTTTGTTATAGCTGTCATGTATTTCTTTATCATAAAATTATCAGTGAATGGGGTGGCAAGGACAACTGAAAGAGCTGAGAACTGAACTTTTAATGATGCTGGCCTTAGTCCTTTTTGGAAACCTCACTGTAAGAAGTCCAGAATCCTTGGAGCAGAAATGGACTGTCTAGTTAGACCCTGAGAGGTGCACCAGTGATGGAATGTGGACAAGACCCTATAATAGATCTTTGTGGTAGAAGGACACCTGCCCTGCAAGATGGCGTTTATGATGGATTCAGAGAGACCTTGGTGGGTTAAAGATTCCCATTCAGCCTCCAAGCCCTGAACTGGAAGAAGAGTGGATTGGTATGTAATACTGGCCCTTGATTCAGCAAGTGTGGAATGTCTGGAAGAGGAATCGGAGGACAGACGGACAGCTGCAGTAGGTCCAGTATGTTTATGTGAAATCTGGATTCCTGATTGGACCATGTGCCCTGTACAGACCTCTGGTTCCAGACCCCTCCCCATCCCTGACGACTGGCATCCATGGCGAGTACTTGTCAAGATGGTTCTATTATCTGACAGCCTTGTGCCAGATTCTTCTTCTGAGTCCACCAGGATAACTCCCTTCTGGTGGAGGCCAATACTGGAACTCGCATGTACAGGTTCAATGGGTTTTTCCTGTAAAACTGGAGGAAGTTGTACTGGGTCTGCCGGGTATGTGTTCTGGCCCATGAAATAATCTGCTGAGCAGAGGAAAAATGGCCCAAGATTTTGGAGAAGGATTTTGCCATGTGAGACTGCCTTGTTAAAAATAAAGTCACCTGCTCCCTGATGCGGGTCTTTCCAAGGACATGGTTGCACTGTTGTGACAAGTGTTCAATAGAACACCTAGGAACTGCAGCTGATGTGAAGGATAAAATATGCTTTTTTTCTTCGTTGATTAGCCAGCCCAGATTTTGTAGTAGATGTCTGCAGATGACTGTGTTGCTGTTTGCCATCTGATACAAGGACCCTATGATCAAGATGTCTTCTAGATAAGGCACAATTTTGATGTGATGTGTACTTCTTAACTCTGCCATGGATACAGCTAGGAGCTTGGTGAATACTTGGGGTGCCGTGGCTAGACAGAATGGAAGTGTTCGTAACTGATAATGGTGCTTGAAGATATGAAATCTTAGGTACTGGCAGTGAGTGGGTTTGATCAGTATGTGATAGAAGGCGTCTTCTTTTAGGTCTATGCGGAAGAGCAAATCTTGTGGCTGAATCAGTTTTATAGCTGACAGCACTGTCTCCATCTTGAAGTGTCGTATTCGTAGGAACTAACTGAGATTCTTTAGGTCCAGGATAAGACGAAGTTTCCCAGAAGGCTTTATAACAGAGAAAAGAACTGAATAAAAGCCCCAGAATCTCTAACTCATCGGGACCTCTTCTATTACACTGTTCAGAATAAGGGACTGAAGAACTTGTCTCATCTGGTTTACCTTGGTTCTGTTCCTGATCTGCGATGTTCTGAATCTTGGAATTGGAGGAGCAGTTTGAAATTCTAGAACATACCCTTCCTTCACTATTTCCATAGTCCAAGTGTCGGGGTGGATGGATACCCAGGACTGATGGAACTGCTCCAGACTGCCTCCTACTGGAGGTGAAGGAAGGGGACTTCTGGCTTCATTGGTGGAACTGAGTCTTCCTATGGAAATCCTTCCGGATTCCTCCTCTAGAAGGCTGAGCAGCCCCTCGCTTTCGCTGGTCGTAACATTTACCAGGTCTATATCTTTTGGCGTCACAAAAGGACTGACGTCTTTATGTATTGGTTGTAGACGGAGATCCCCTGCCACGTCAGCAGAAAATGTGAAATTTACTCACCGATATTTGTTTTTCCTCTGTGTCCTTCCACAGCAATGTACTGTGGGTAATTGGCTCCGCCTTCCAGCTGGTAGGACCAAATCAAATAAATTTCTTGAGCTACCTCCCCTATGCAGTTATACATTTGTCCAAGCTGCAAAATACAAGAGGTTAGAGAGATAGCAATAACAATATGCATTTAATTCAGTAATTCAACAGCTCACTGGACAGTCAATGGAGCTGATACAGATACCCGTGTAATTGAAAAGGGTGGGGTGCCGTGGAAGGACACAGAGGAAAAACAAATATCGGTGAGTAAATTTCACATTTTCCTCTGTGTCCAATCCACGGCAATGTACTGTGGGACTTCCCAAAGCAGTACACCAGATAAATTGGGTGGGGATAATATTAGAAAGTTTAGACAGGAATGGCTGCTTCCAACACCTTCCTTCCGAACTTAGCGTCCTCTAATGTTTGAAGGACACGGCAGTAGAGTTGTAAGAAGGTAGAGACTGGTGACCTTGTGGCAGCTTGCATGATCCTATATGTGAAGCAGCTGCCTTTGCTCCCCTGATGTCTTCATGGCACGAATAGTGCGGGCTGTAGGGCACTGCGGTGGCTCATGGTAAACTGAGACTTAAGTCTGTTTGATACAGTCCCTGGTTCACTAAGAAACAGAGGCTTCTGTAAGTAGTGAAAAACCAAAAAATCCTTTTAAATAGTCCACAGAAGCGGACAAAACAGTTGTCAGACTTGCACCATAGCTAGGTTCTGTTGATGCGTATCTCAATACAGTGAACAATATCCAATGTATGTAGTCCTTTCTTGATCTGGGGAGTTGGACTGAAACAAAAGGAGGAACAATCACTGGTAGGTGAAACTTGTGAAATGAAGAAGTCCTAAGTCAAAGACCACTCATTCACCTGAAACGCCAAAAAGAGAGGTACAGACCTAAAGGGCTGCAGCTGACTCAGTCAACTGGCTGGTATAGTGGCCCTGAGAAAGTGGGCTGTAAGAGAGAGGCAATTCCAGGAGACTGCTTCTAATGACACCAGGTATGGAATAAGGATAACTGCCGTAGGATCAGATGAAGGTCCTAAGGCAGAAAGGAGTCAAGTAGGATTGGCTTGATCCTGAATGTTGAAGTAATATATTGTCTGCCTGGATAGACCTCTGCCAAAGAAGGGTCTCCAAGACTGGTGAAATAGAAGATTAGGAAGAGGTTTTAAATGCTGTGGAAAACCCTGCTTGAAGCAATCAAATTGTAAAGGTGGGAACAAATGATGAGCCAGCTTCTCAGAAAGACACCACCTATAAAAGATAGACCAGGCTAGTAGATGATGGTCTTCTGCTCTGTAGGATGGTAAACTCAGACCGGATCAGGGAAGCCCTGAAGACTGAAAGATTGCCACTCAGCCTCCAGGCTTGATCCGGAAGAATACTAGATCTGATTGAAATAGATAGCCAAAGATTAGCAACCCCAGAATGCATAATAGGGGAATCAGAGGTCTGATTGACATCTGTAGTATGGTGGCAATCAAAGCTTCCGAGGCCTGTCTGGGAAAATGAGAAAGACAGACTTCTTACCGGTCTCATCTATTATCCGTACTACCTAATACAGCAGGGCAGAGGAGGAAATCTGTTATACCAGATGAAAGTTCCACTGTATCCTAAGACCATCCTGGCTAAGACCTGGGGTTCGAGCCATCTGAGAGATAGGTTAGGCATCTTCTGCTTATAGTGTGGCCCTCAGATCCACTGATGGGTCCTTTAACATGGCTGCCACAGAGTTGAATATTCTTTAGATCAGGCCCCACTTTCCTAGAACTACTAACCTGTGGTTTTGGAATCCTGCCTGGACAAGCAGATGACCTGCAAGGAATGCTGCTATAAGTATCCACAGATTCTGTCTGACCCATAAGGGATCTGAAAGCTAGCTCGTTCAAGTGCGGTGCTTAAATTCCTACTTGGTTGAGCAGATACTGAACCGTCGAAATATAGTCTGACCCAAGTAGAGAGGTGCATTGACACCGAAACTAAAGTACCTGAGGGACTTACATATTCTCAGTAGTTTAGAATAAAGTGACGGCTAAACTACCATGTTGTCCATTTCCCTTGGACTGCATTATGGTTCCAAATTCCTTTCAGACCGAAAAAATAGGTATATATACATAGAATCCGCCAGGCATCAGAGAGTGACTGCCTGGTAAGGTGTCTGGGTGAGTACATCAAAGTAACATCTTTCTGGACAACAGGAACAGGGGGATCCACTGTAACTGAACGGAAGGATTCTTCCTGTATTGGCAGAGGTTCGAACTCCGGCTCATGTCATGATTGAATATGTAGAGGGGTCCCAAGACATAAGAAGCCGTTGCCCTTAGGAGTTGTATCGTGGAGGGAGGTGTCACCCCTTGAGTATACAATATTGGCATAATGTGCCCTGAGTATGAATGGTATTGAACCAGATGCCCAGAAAACTAGGGTCTTGAGAGGGAGACACGGAGCTTGTTATCAGTTGTCAATTCAGCCCCATCTGGACAAGAACCCAGGTAATTGACTGCACTGTTTATTGAGCTGCTGGCAGATGATCCCAGAGCAGAATGTCATCCAGATATGGAATTTCATTGCTCTCATGCCTTGTCTCAGTACTGTTGTCTTATAAACATTGCACCAGATTTCTGGGGTCTTCATCTTTCATTTGTTTTGTCCCCCTAAGGACCATTCAAACACCCTATGATGTCATAGAACTGTGTGTGAGTCTCCTTGATCAGAACCTGTTTAATATGTGTCCCAAAGGTTTAGCCTGTGGAAGATGCACTTAGCTGTCATAGTTTCAAGACATACAGATGCCTCCGTCTTATCTTGAAGAGGTGCAGTCGCCACAGAGTTGAATTTGTTTTTGGCAACGAGGATGAGAAACAGGCCCCCGAGCTTCTGCTGTGGAGGGACCTGCTCCCACACTGGTATAGCAGATTTTACCCAGATTGAGGTATAGGGACTTTACTGACTTCCCTGGCATACTCCTTCTGATCTGATGCCAACCGCAGGTAGAGAAGGGGAAAGGCTGGCTTCATGGTAGGAACTGTTGTCTCTTCTGGAAATCTTCTAGATTTAAGCGCCCTAGGGCTGTGGAGAATTCTGCTTATACTGCCCTTATCCGTATAATTACCTCTTATTGCATATGAAGTTGCCTATACACAACGATCTCTGTGCCTTTAATCCACGTCTCTATCTAACCATAGGTTTCAACAGTCCAAAATGGCTCACGGGGCCATTTGTCTGTTTTGGATTGTAGACTGACACAAACAGCAGTGGAGTAAGGCTCATGCCTGAGATCCTCTTCCCCTTAGGGAGACCAAGAACAAATATTGTGAAGAGCCTCCATGAAGAATGAACAAGTGAAAGAGTCTAGGCCTAGGCCTAGTGGCTCTTCATTTTTCACTCCCTTGCCATGCAGAGTGTAGATTCTCCTATTTATCTATGTCTGGTTCTGCCCTCAGACAGTCCAGCCCCATATACAATTCATCCTATGTGGGTCTTGTGCAACTGATCTTCTGATATCCAAAAGGGCTATCTTTGAACCGACCAGATCCAAGGATTGCCCTATTTGATCAAGAGATCCCTGAAGTCTGGTGTTATAAGTAAAAAAGAACACCCCTCTGCTTCTAGAAGAAGGATCTTCTTTCCCTGTACTGATCAACAGGGTCCCTTAAGCAGCAACTGATAAAGGATGTGACCAGAAAGCCTTGCATAAAAAGGTGATGGAATTCCTGATACAGTCAAAGTATCTGGGCTCAGGAGATTGAAGGCTCAATGTCCTTTCCCAAAACATTTGCCACATGCTCAAGGTACCTGATTCATGGCTGTAGCTGTGTTCTGGTCCAGCCCCAAGAGGGAACTGTTTGAAAGGACCCAGTCAGCCTACTACTTTGTGGGATCTAGAAGGATAGTCCCTCTCCCCAGGAGTATTGTTGTTCATCACGACATCAGATCTATAGCTACATACAGTGGGGCAAAAAAGTATTTAGTCAGCCACCAGCTGTGCAAGTTCTCCCACTTAAAAAGATGAGAGGCCTGTAATTTTCATCATAGGTACACTTCAACTATGAGAGACAGAATGGGGGGAAAGAATACAGGAAATCACATTATAGGATTTCTAATGAATTCATTGGTAAATTCCTCAGTAAAATAAGTATTTGGTCACCTATAAACATGCAAGATTTCTGGCTCTTACAGACCTGTAACTTCTTCGTTAAGAGTCTCCTCTGTCCTCCACTCGTTACCTGTATTAATGGCACCTGTTTGAACTTGTTATCAGTATAAGAGACACCTGTCCACAGCCTCAAACAGTCACACTCCAAACTCCACTATGGCCAAGACCAAAGAGCTGTCGAAGGACACCAGAAACAAAATTGTAGACCTGCACCAGGCTGGGAAGACTGAATCTGCAATAGGCACGCAGCTTGGTGTGAAGAAATCAACTGTGGGAGCAATTATTCGTAAATGGAAGACATACAAGACCACTGAAAATCTCCCTCGATCTGGGGCTCCACGCAAGATCTCACCCCGTGGTGTCAAAATGATCACAAGAACGGTGAGCAAAAATCCCAGAACCACACGGGGGAACTAGTGAATGACCTGCAGAGAGTTGGGACCAAAGTAACAAAGGCTACCATTAGTAACACACTACGCCGCCAGGGACTCAAATCATGCAGTGCCAGACGTGCCCCCCTGCTTAAGCCAGTACATGTCCGGGCCCGTCTGAAGTTTGCTAGAGAGCATTTGGATGATCCAGAAGAGGATTGGGCGAATGTCATATGGTCAGATGAAACCAAAGTAGAACTTTTTGGTAAAAACTCAACTCGTCGTGTTTGGAGGAGAAAGAATGCTGAGTTGCATCCAAAGAACACCATACCTACCGGTGAAGCATGGAGGTGGAAACATCATGCTTTGGGGCTGTTTTTCTGCAAAGGGACCAGGACGACTGATCCGTGTAAAGGAAAGAATGAATGGGGTCATTTATCGTGAGATTTTGAGTGAAAACCTCCTTCCATCAGCAAAGGCATTGAAGATGAAACGTGGCTGGGTCTTTCAGCATGACAATGATCCCAAACACACCGCCCGGGCAACGAAGGAGTGGCTTCGTAAGAAGCATTTCAAGGTCCTGGAGTGGCCTAGCCAGTCTCCAGATCTCAACCCCATCGAAAACCTTTGGAGGGAGTTAAAAGTCCGTGTTGCCCATCGACAGCCCCAAAACATCACTGCTCTAGAGGAGATCTGCATGGAGGAATGGTCCAAAATGTCAAAAACGTTTGACCTCTGTCATTGCCAACAAAGGGTATATAACAAAGTATTGATATGAACTTTTGTTATTGACCAAATACTTATTTTCCACCATAATTTGCAAATAAATTCTTTAAAAATCAGACAATGTGATATCCTGTATTCTTTCCCCCCATTCTGTCTCTCATAGTTGAAGTGTACCTATGATGAAAATTACAGGCCTCTCTCATCTTTTTAAGTGGGAGAACTTGCACAATTGGTGGCTGATTAAATACTTTTTTGCCCCACTGTATACATCAGATATATGCCCATTAGAAGAGCACTCCTCTGTTCAGGAAGCCCTCTGTAGAAACATTCTAGAGACTCAGCATTGCTTTACTCCATTTAAATCAGGTTATTATGTCCTGTTGGGACTAAGTGATGGGATATGAGGATTAGCTCCTGACAGACCCAAAAAAATATTATAATTAACAACCAACAATACCTTCTGCATTAGAAGGAGCTTCCTTTAATAAAGTCATATTATCAGCATAAGACTTCCGTCTAGGAGAGAAAAACCCCTGAAGAGGAGCAGAGATTTTGTGCTACTTACTGCCTTAATACACTGTGGGTAAGGCAATCTGTACATAGTTTTAGCAGGATACGACAGAGTTTTGTGTCCAGAACCTGCACAGGATAGCATGATAGCTATCATGTCTACATAGAAGGATTTAGGATTCAAGCTGTCCCCTGTAGATTGCTTGCTAAAGACATGTTTATAAACAAAAAACAGAAAGTCTGGCAATATACAAGGATAATCGATGGTTAGAATTGTAGCCATATCAAACAGAAGACAGTAATTCTTCGAATAAAATCTACTTACATTACCAAGGACGCCATCCAAATGAATCCTAAGTGTACAGAAAGGCCTGCCGCATGCTACTTCCGGTTTGCGGTCCACTCGTGGAACGCATAGCGCGGCACTTCCGGTTTTCGGTTTTCAAGGGCCTAGGGAAAGCGTCCACGCTTCCTAGTAGCCAACTGACATGGATGGCGCAAGGGGAGACCGGGCATAGCGCTGAGCGGATGGCCAGGATCTCAAAACCCAAAGGAGCACAGAGGTAGAATTACCGGATCCAGCAAACATGAGGTGCCAGGTATGGATCTCGAACTGAATGTGTACTGCGGTTAGGCAAGTCACATAGGAAAAAATAAAAAACAATTTAAACTTTTCTTCTTAAGTAGGGAGAGAGAGGCAAAGCCTCCTGTCCTCCAGCTTGGTAGGACCAAAATAACTGCATAGGGGAGGTAGCTCAAGAAATTTATTTGATTTGGTCCTACCAGCTGGAGAGCGGAGCCAATTACCCACAGTACATTGCCGTGGATTGGACACAGAGGAAAAAGGGACTCTTTCCTGCTGATTTTTTTAATAACGTCCTCTAACTGGTCTCCGAATAATTTGGATCCTTCAAAAGGTAACGAGATCAGTCATTCTTGGAAGCTGGATCTGTGTCCCAGGATCTGATACAAAGCACCCTTCGTGCCGTTACAGATAAAACGGAAGATTTTGCAAGAAGTCTGGTGTTGTCTAAAGACGAGTCACAGGAGTAGTTCACTGCGTCCTTTATTGTGACTAGTTCTTTTAGGATCCGTGATCTGGAGACGGATGACTAATTTCTCTTCAATTTTGGATAGCCAAATGAGCAGGGAGTGGAACATTGATGCCATGGCTGTAGCGGTCTTTAAAATCTGCCCAATGGATGTAAACTGCTTACGAAGCGCTGCATCTGCCCTTTTATCCATGGCATCTCGCAGGGTCATACCGTCTTGCAGAAGTAAAGTTATCCTTCTTACTGTCTGCGCTATAGCCGCGTCGACCTTAGGTGGTGTGGTCCAGCTTGCTCTTCTGCAAAGGGGTACAACCGTTTTGAGGTGGAACATCTTTTTTCACCCTGTTTCCACTCCCTTTGTACTGTCTCTTGTATAGAACTATGTACCGGAATGACTACACAGGTCTTCTTATATCCAATAAAGGCCATATCAATAACATTGAGGTCTTTCTGGACTTCAGTAAGGCCTAAAGATTTCCTCATAGCTTTTACTAGAGGATCTACTTTATCTATAGAAAAGCTTCCAGCATATTCTACAATTTCACCCTCTTCAGAGGAAGAACCTGCAAACTCCATCTCTACAACACTGTCTTCCTCATATTCCTGCAGACGGGATGGTCCTTCATCTGGGTCTGAAACTTTGGGTCTTTTCCTGGCAGCATCCTGCATTGATGAGAATGTCTCCTGCATGGAGACCTTCATCCAGTTCAAAAAAGGCTTCGGTTTGGGCGGTGTTAACTGTACATGGATTGAGAACTGGTTAAATGAGAGATGGCAGAGAGTTGTTGTAAATGGAACTTTTTCAAATTGGTCTAGGGTTATAAGTGGGGTGCCGCAGGGTTCAGTCCTGGGACCAATGCTTTTTAATTTGTTTATTAATGATCTAGAAGTGGGAATTGAAAGTAGCATCTCAATCTTTGCTGATGACACTAAGCTATGTAAGGAAATACATACAGAGCTGGATGTTTTTTCCCTACAGAATGGTTTTAGATAAAGTGAATGGGCAGAAAAGTGGCAGACGTCATATAATGCAGATAAATGTAAGGTTATGCATTTCGGCTGTAGAAACAAACTTGCTACACATACTCTAAATGGGAAACAACTTGGGAAATCCTCATTAGAGAAAGATTTAGGAGTACGGATAGACAACAGACTTCACAGCAGTGTGCAGTCACTCAGCTGCTGCAAGAGCAAATAGAGTACTAGCCTGCATAAAAAGAGGTGTAGAAGCAAGGGATGCGAATATTATCCTACCTCTGTATAAATCCTTGGTTAGGCCTCATCTAGAATATGGAGTACAATTTTGGGCGCCTGTTCTAAAAAAAGACATTGATGAACTAGAAAAGGTGCAAAGATGTGCAACAAAACTGATAAAGGGATTGGAGGATCTGAGTTACAAGGTCAATACAAAGAACTATCCAATGAATTATTTATGCAAAGAGCTGAGCTAAGAACAAGAGGTCACCCATTAAGACTTGAGGAAAGGCGCTTTCGACTAAAACATAGGCAGGGATTCTTTACAGTAAGGGCGGTAAAGCTATGGAATTCTTTGCCTCGGGATGTTGTGTTTGCAGGTAATGCAACTGCATTCAAAAAAGCAATGGATGCCTATCTAGAACAGAACAATATTGACAATTATGACAGATGGCTTCAAAGCAAATAGGATATTGATTCGGGGAACTGACTAACAGCTGGAGTCAGGAAGGAATAATCTCCACACACCACACACACTGGACTACATTGGAAATTGCTCCAGAGGGCTTTTTTTTGCCTTCCTCTGGATCAACAGGGGTGTTATTGGCATGGGCTGGACTTGATGGACTCATGTCTTTTTTCAGCCTTATCTACTATGTTCCTATGTAATCTTCAATTAAGATAAGGGAAAAACCTGAAAAACTTGTCAAGGAGGGAAGGGCTTTCATTGTTTTCATAAAAAGAAGAGTGTCCCCTGCTGTTATCTGTCTGGTCTATGGACTGCAATCCACATCTTAGAAGAGATGGCTTACACTAGGTAAAAGGGGCGGGAGGGGGAAACTTTGCTTGTGAATATCTCTTAAACCATAAAGGTTTGAGAGATAAGACTTATATCGTTCTTCATGTTTTTTTAATGCCTACAAAATAAAATAACGATAAAATGAAGTATTACTATCCCTTTAAATATAGGCATTATATTGCCTTTAGGTCAATCTTGTTGCAATGAGCCTGTGGTGAGAGAATCTTTAAAGAGGGGTCTTGCTAACACTACACTGAGCTCCTGAAGAACCCTTGGATGTATACCATTAGGGGCTGGTACATTGTCAGTCTTAATTTTGGTTAGTCTTCCCATGACCTTTTCTTCTGTTAATTCAATATCTGGTAATGGTATAGCTGTATTTGCTACCTGATGAGGCAACTTCTACCATTCCTTGTTACCTTGTGTATATGGATGCAAAGAGAGTTTAGGACATCAGTCTTTTCATTATCTTATCTAATCAACTCACCAATCTCATTTTTTAAAGGTCCAATGCACTCCTCCTTCCTAAGTTTTTTGCCATTTATGCATTTGAGAAATGTATTTTGATTAGTCTTGCTCTACCTTGCATTTCGAGTTTCATGATCTATTTTGCTAACCTAACTGCTTTTTTGAAATTTTTGTTGCACTCCCTGTATTTTAAGAAACAATGTTCTGTTACTTCAGGCTTAAATAGTTTAAATGCTTTTTTTCCCCCTTGATATTTCCTTTTCTACATTTGCACTTAAGCACATTGACTGTGATGTAATTCTTTTGCATTTGTTCCCCACTGGTATACACTGTTGAAAACATTTAGGCAACCTGAATTTGAAGTCTGACCATTTTTCCCTCAGCACTGATGTGCATAATATTTTGTATTGCTTTTTTTTTTTTTTTAAATGAAGCGTTTTGGTTGAACCTATATAGTTTCGCTTTGCCAAACTGATCTCAAATGTAACCATGCTGTGATCACCGTTTCCCAAATGTTTATCTACCTTAATATTTGATACCATGTCTATGTTATTCGTTATCACTAGGTCCAATACATTGTCGTTTCTTGTCGGCACTGCCACCATTTGTGACATGTAGCTTTCTCTATAAAGTGTGAAATGCACATACCACACCATACACCATGAAGGAAATAATTAAAATGGAAATATTAAGACCCCCAACTGACCCAAACTGGCAGAGAAGGTGTTAATTACCACATAACAGGCAAACGCACCAAAGATCCCCAGAGCAGTAGCCATAATAATAAGAATACCACCCAACATGAGTGCAGGAGTTACAGAGAATGCTAAAGATACCCTTGTGGAAAAGGGAACAGTGGACCATGGCACTCATAGGGCAGCTCACCTTTTCTGCTGGTCTTCTTTCTTCAGATTACCATTGTAAGGGAAGATGCCTCAGAGACTCACTCTGGAGAGGGAGACACATGGGCTACATGGTTCTTTCCCAGGGCTGAAAGGGTCCACAAGGAGCTCCTGTAAACTGGGCAATCCACCAGGGAAGCCAGTAATGATAATCTGCCTAATGGGGGAATTTGGACACCACATATCCAAGTAAAAAAAAAAATAAAATAACTAAAACTAACCAGAACTGTTCATAACCTTCCTATCAGAGTGAGGAACAAATTTTAACTGGAGGGAAGTGGCTGGGTAGCCTGCTATGGAGAAGAGGGAGTCTCATGCCTCTGTATGGAGAGGCACAGGTTTGGGACAAATGTGGACCAAAACACTCAAAGGGTTACTCATCGGTCTTCATGTTACCATTGCAGCTGAAGGCAAACAGAGCCCCAAGAGACTCTTCTGGGAGGGAAAACTTGACCTGCAAATTTAGACCAGCAAAAAAAAGTGTGGCCCACCTCCTCCTGTAAATTTTCTGCTACTGCTTAGACGGACTTAGATACAGTGTAAGAAGAGACCAGCACAGAGTGATTTATGCTGTGCTTTCATGTGCCATACCTGCAGAACGCTGCCTCTCCAAACATAACCCCACATGAAGACCTTAGGTAAGCTGTACAAAGTTTATAGGTTAGAGAATTCACAGAATTTGCCTTCCCGAGCCATCAATCCCTACTTTTAACACTTGGAGAAGTACCACTGCCTGCCATATTAATCTTAAAAAGCAGAGATTACATATAACTGCCCAATCATGAAAAACTAGGTCAGTACCTACATAACAGGCAAGTCTTTAATTTGTGTGCACTTACCAGCAGACAGTGAGAAATATATAAAAACACAGTTCTTATCTGTGCAAGGATACAAGTTATGACTTAGATTGCGCAACTTAACACATTAAGTTTTGCAACTGAAATTTCAATGAGCAACTACGGAACTGCTGCCTCATGTGTTAATAACTGGGCTGGAGTGTTGGTGAAGCAAATTCTATTAGCTATGTGAGCTGGGCAACCTGGTCTAAACACAGGGATGTACCTATAGTACTACTGAACTATGAAGTAAGGGTGAAAAGAGAGGTTTCCACCTCTTTACACCTGCTGTATTGATTTTCTCTTAACACATACATTATAACCCCACAACCTTTCACCGGTCTAATGTCATTACATTTGTTGTTTATAGTTTCTTACTTCTAATTTTTTCACCAGGGGCTGGGCAAATATGCAAAACAGCTATCCCAACTAGAACAGCCACCACAAGCAACACATAGGCACAAAGGGGCAATTACATTTGCTCATTAACCCTTACACTGCCAGGTACAGGATTGCCAGACAGTGTAGTGCAGTTCTAGGTCTACCACTAGAGAGAGAAAAAACAAAAAATTTCCCCTACAAGTGCAATAAAAGTACCTGCCACACACTGTTCCGTGGTGCACACAACATACTATGCTACTTTGCCTATCACAGAAACCAGGGTGGCCTACCACACACACTGTACTGTGCCTACCACTGCAATAAGGCTGTAGGTTCAAACAATGCATTTGTGAGGACATGATTACCAGTGCACAGTACAATTTTTCTTTCCCCCTGACTCTTCTTGCATAGGCAATGCTAGGAGTTTTCTGCGACTTTATAGTAAACCGAGTGAGCTGTATCAAAATCCCACAAAATAGCATTCTTCCCTAAGTGAATTAAGAAATACACTAAAATAAAAAGGGGGGGGGGGAGAGGGAAAGAGGGGGCACTCCTAATGTAATATTTTCTTAAGGGAAAAAACATGACCCCTTCACCAATTACACCAAGTGGATGTCTACAAGCAAAAATGGTAGCTGGGAACAGCCCATATGTGTTGTCCAGCGTATCAGATAGGAGGGATTGTAAACTGCCTCACCAACAGTATTCTTTCAACGAAGCTATATCAGGCTGCTCCTCATCTCACCGCAAGGATGGTCGCAAATGTACCAGAAACAAGAGGGTACCAATACTGCCTTATTTCAAATAGTACAAGATACCCTGTAACTATATGTACTCACTTGGTTAAATGGTCGGAGGAGATATACACTATACGCCAACAAAACAGACAAGAAGAGATATTTTGCCAGTCTTTGCTCAGGCTTATTCCAGCAGTAGAAATTCCTCATACCAACCAGATGATTAAAAAATATGTTTATACAAATAAAACATAATAAAATTATCTACGTGTTTTGCAACACTTGCTTTTGCAAGATCAAAGTGGCAAAGGAGATGAGAGGATTTTAGTCTTACCTGTTATATCCTTTTCTCTTAGTCCATATAGGTTACTGGTCTCCCACCCTGTCAAGGAACCATACTTGGCTTTCCTGTGGCAGAACGTGGGAGTCCTTTCGGGTTCATGCTCACAGGAGTCTTATTTCCCTTCTTACTACCTAGTCAGTAGTTAGTGTCTCAAATCTTACTGGAGGGGACTGGCTAGCTGCAGCTAAGGAGAGGAGGTAGGCTCCACCCAGCATTCACTTCTAGAATTGTTCCTGCCTACTTAAAGGGTGGTCGCCTAACCAAAGATACCAGTAACCTATATGGACTAAGAGAAAAGGATTTAACAGGTAAGACTAAAATCCTCTTTTCTCTGTCATCCAATATAGGTTACTGGTAACTTTGGGCTGTCCAACCACTGAGTTTCCCAGAGGTGGGAAGGCAAGGACCAAGCGCAGTCCCCCAAAGTCACCAGAGCATGTATGAACCATCAGATCATAAACAGCCCAACAATAACAAAGTGTCAACGGACAAAAATCTGGGGAAAACAACCCAGGAACCAATATACAGCACACTGAACTACAGCCAACTGGGCTCAAAAGTTAAGGAGTACTGAAGAGATGAAGGAGATCCTAGACAGGCAAAGCTGCCTGTAGGACCTTCCTCCCAAATCTGGCATCAGTCAGTGTCAGTACATAGACACGGTAGTGTTTAGAGAAGGTGTGCATAGACGACCACGTAGCAGCCTTGCACAACTGATCTGCTGAGGCCTGATTCTTGTAAGCCCAAGATGCCCCAATGGATCTTGTAGAATGAGCCATGACCCACAAGGGAAGAGGATTCTTCTCTGCTAGGGCTAGAGGATCCCTCCAGCAGAGTGTCGGGACCTTCCGGTTGTGTGTTGTCGCAATCCAGTCGATGCAAGGAAGTCCCCACCTCTGTACAATGAGGTGGAACACCGCTTGATGCAGTCGCCCCTCTCAGCTGTCCACTGTGTGTTGACTGAGGAAATCTGCTAGAAAGTTGCCTACGCCAGGAATACGAACTGTGGATATGGCAGGAACATGTTCTTCTGCCCAGGACAAAATAGCACTGAGCTCTAACCAAGCTGCGAGACATCTTGTTCAGCCTTGCTTGTTGATGTAAGCCACTGCCGTGGCTTTGTCTGACTGGACTCTGACTGGGCATCCCACCAGCTGGTGCATCCAGTGGCGAAAGGGCATGAAATATCAGCCGAAGCACCAACACATCGATGGGAAGGAGAGATACCTCTGGACACAACCATCCGTGAGCATTCATGTAGCCCAGAACCGTTCCCCAGCCGGAGAAGCTGGGAACCGTTTTCACTGTCTTCCAGAAGGACACCAGGAAGGACTTGCCCTTCAGCAGATTGGAGAGGTCGAGCCACCAGGACAGACTCAGTTCCACATACAGAGGGAGAGGCACAGATATCTTCAGGAGGTCCGCATGTCCTCTGCACACCTGAATCACAAACCTCTGGAGTTCCCTGGTGTGAGCCATGGCAAACGGGACTGCTTCTATGGTGGAGATTAACTTCCCCACCAGAGAGTTCAACTTCTTGGCTGGAATTGGATTGTGGACCAAAACAGCAGACACTTTGTGGTTGATCTGGTGAGCTACTTCGTCCATGAGAAACACCACTTCCTGCTGGGTGTCGAAGAGAAGTCCCAGGAATACCAGCCTCTGAGATGGTGCAAGGTCCGACTTGTCCACGTTGAGGATCCACCCATGATGGGCGAGTGCGTGAATGCAGTCCTTGACCTGCTAATGAACAAGGTCTGGAGAGGGTGCCTTCAGAAGCAAGTAGTCCATATACAGAGTGACTGATGCCGTCCCGATGGAGGACAGTCGCTAAAGCTCCCAGGACTCGATTGAAGACTTGGGGAGTTGTAGTCAGACCAAAGGGAAGAGCAGAGAACTGAAAATGCCCTTGGTCGCAACCAAACCTGCTGGCTCTCTGGATGAATGGTAATATGCAGGTATGCATCCTGAAGATCCAGAGAAGCTAGGAATTCCCCAGGCGACATGGCTGCGATCACCGACTGTAGAGACTCCTGGTGATAGTGAGTCATTACGACAAAGGAATTGAGATCCTTTAGGTCCAAAATTGAACGGCAGCCACCGTTCTTCTTGGAAGCCACAATTAGGTTTGAGTAAAAACCCAAACCCATGTCCTGTACAGGGACTGGTTCCAGAACCTCCTTGTCCAAAAGGGTCTGTATGGTTCCGTTGAACAGACAGCGTTTTTCTACACCCTGAGGAGTGTGAGAAGGAAAGAACCTGAAAGGAGGAAGAGAGGTGAAATGGATCCTGTACCCCTCTGACACCACCTACAAAACCCACAGGTCCACCAAGATGTCTGTCCAGACACTGAGGTAGTGGCGCAAACGACCACCCACTGGAACGTGGGGACCGGGGTTCGGCAAGTCATGCCGAAGGTGGTTTGGAAGCCTTGGGCTTGGCAGAGGTCTTGGGCCTCCATTGCTGTTTCGGCTTGGAGATTAAACGCTGAGCCTGGGGAACTGCCTGGTACGCCAGGCACATCTCAGCCTCGAAGGAACGAAATAGAGATTACTCTTAGTAGTAGTCTTCTTCCTAGGGACCATGGGCAGGAGGGTACTCTTGCCCCCAGTGGCCTCACTAATGAGGTCCTTAAGCTCTGGCCCAAACAGAGAGGTGCCCTGAAAGGGCAACAGGAGTAAGGCTCTCTTAGAAGCAGTGGCTGCAGACCAGATCTTGAGCCAAAGAGCCCGTCTAGCAAACACAGACATAGTGGAGACCCTGCCCACCAAACGGATGGCATCAAACATAGCAGCAGAAAGATAGTGCTGAGCCTCAGAGATGTTAGCAAGGAGCCTCAACATCTCAGCAGTAGGAGCCCCCTGATGGACAGCCACAGTGAGCTGTTCAGTCCAGACCGCAATGGCCCTGTTCACCCAAGCAGCGGCAAAAGCAGGGCGTAGGGAAGTACTAGCAGTAGCAAAGATGGTCTTGAGGGAAGTATCAAGTTTCTTGTCAGTCCAATATTTAAGGGCAGAAGCATCAGCTACAGGCAAGGCAGTGGACTTAGAGAATCTAGAAACAGGGGCTTCCACCTTAGGTGGATGAACCCACTGAGCTAACGCCACTTCAAAAAAGGGATACAGCTTAGCAAACTTCTTACAGACAGAAGGCTTTTTGTCAGGATACTTCCACTCAGACACTAGACGGTCAAGCGTGGGGTTGAGTGGAAAACAAGTATACTGCCTCTTAGACTCCTGAAACACAACAGAGAGGTCTGAAGGAACCTCTTGTACCAAGCGGATGTTAAGGGTATTCAACACAGCCCTGGTCATGCCCTCAGCTAAGGGATCCGGATCAGCCTCAAAGGGGTACACAAAAAATTGTGAGGAGACCACCGCAGAACATTCCCCTTCATCAGAATCCATCAACAGTTACTCCTCAGAGGAATCTGATACGTCAGGTATTCCCTGCGGTTTAGGCAGGGAAGATCTGACAGGATTAGGGGGCTGCCAAGACTGGAAGACCCCCTGTAATTGGGATGGGAGTATAAGGAATCACCCAAATACAGTGCGTATGATTAAAATTTCAACCCAGAAATCGCTAAAATGTGCTTATCTGGCAGGAGAAGGGTTAATCTGCTGAGGAGAGAAGGAGAGTACATGTCCTGCGTAGGATACTCAAGAAGGGAAGGCACAAAATGGCTACTGGGAAGAGAGCCAATTAGAACTGAGAACGCAAAGCAAGCGCTCATGGGAAATGTAGTTTTCCCTGTAAAAGTACCGCCCCAACAGTGCCTGAAGCCCCCTGAGTCTCCCAACACACACAAAATGTTGACCGGATAGTACAGCAAGGGCAGACAAACAAAATGAGCCTTCTCTGAAGTCACTACATTGAGCGGTTGTAGATATGTCCCAAACTGTAAAGTCCCATAGAGGTGAATGGATCATGGTGTCTAAAATACATCAGAAAACACTAGAACATGTCATTAGACCCAATAAACACTGAACCCAGTAGGGAAACTGCCAACAACCCCCAAAAGATGCTAAACCAGCAGTCAAAAGGGTTAAGTTACCACAGAAACTTGCTGCAAAATACCCGAATTACAGATAAACCCAGTGAGCGCAGGAGTATGTATTAGGAACTCCAAAGGAGACCCCAGAACTCAAAGGGTCACTCACCTTTTCAGCAGGTCTTCAGTCTTCAGATTACCATGCATAAAGAAGAAGCTTCAGTGGGCAACTCCTGAGGAAGTTACTTGTAATCCAAGACATTCCCCCCCAGGGCTCAAGGTCCACCAAAACACCTGGAAACCGAGCTATCCACTAGGGAATTGTCAGTAATGGTAATCCGCCTAATGGTGGTATTCCATATCTAACAGAAAACAAAAAAAATAAGCTAAGCTATAGCAGAACTGTTCTCTTGCCTGTATCTTCATCAAGGACAAAGTCTTACTGGATGGGATTGGCTAGCTGTAGCTAAGGAGAGGAGGTAGGCTCCACCCAGCATTCACTTCTAGAATTGTTCCTGCCCACTTTAAGGAGTGGTAGCCTACCCAAAGTTACCAGTAACCTATACTGGACAACAGAGAAAAACATCTGAGCTTTAAATACCCTCACCACTAATCCCCATTGGATGATGGCTGCCATATCCAAATTTTCACAGAAAAATTCCAAATTTATATGCAAACTTAATATTATTAACTATAAAGTTACTAGACCCCCGATTATATTCATATATAATTAAACAAATGCCTATGGTGACATTAGCTAAATGCTAACCAGTCACAAAAACTGGACCAAGATACATGTATGACAATATTAGACAGCTGCCCAGATTGTGCATATGTTGAGGGGTTATAGCATTATCCTATTACTTTAGAGATCTTTCTATCTTCATCTTTGTGTGAGCTTTCTGATTTTCTGAGTTTTGTAGCTTTGCCAGCCCTTGGGGCTTTATTGCTCCAAATGAGTATGAGTCAGCTGAATCTCTCTTTCCTGTTTTGTTGGAGAACGGCATATATGTCGCCTCTGACCATTTAACCGAGTGTATTACTATTATTACATTGCATCTTGTACTTATTGAAGTGATAAGGTATGACTGGCAACCTCTATGTTTTTCTTTTTCTGGATGAAGAAAGAACCCAGGTGCTAAGAAGCCATGTTGCCTAGAACTTTGTCCTGGACCAGAGACTCCCTATTGATACAATTTATGTGATCTGCTTGATCAGTAAGCTCTGAATCCATTGCCACCACTGAAGGTATTTTACGTCACCCACAACGTACTGCAGCAGTGGGAGCTGCTATAATATGTGCTTTTTGTGTGTCTGCTCTTATCACACAGATAGCTCTCAAAGAACTGCAGGCCTGGGGTGCAGTAGCAATAACTCCTTGGACACGAATGTAGTATAACTAAAATTTCTATCCCCTAAGAATTATTACTGATGAGGTAGCAACTGGCAGCCCAAACACAATAAGGAGTAGTGAATAAGGAAATGAGATAAAAGTTGCTGCTCATTATATGCCCTCAATCTTGCCATTATCAATCTGTCACAATTTTCTTCTCTTTAGTCTCTTCCAGCACAGGATTGCCACTTTCTCACCTCTTGCTATTTTTTCCCCCTTACTCGTTTGTCAATCCTCTTCCATTTGCAATTTTCTCCCCTTTTCATTATGCTTCTCTACCTCTTTGTCACTTTCTCCCCTCCTCCTTAGCTTAAAGGGATAGTAATACTTCGCTTTAACTTTATTTTATTTTGTAGGCATTAAAAAAAACATGAAGAACGATATAAGTCTTATCTCTCAAACCTGTATGGTTTAAGAGATATTCACAAGCAAAGTTTCCCCTCCCGCCCCTTTTACCTAGTGTAAGCCATCTCTTCTCAGATGTGAAATCTGGTTGTAAGACCAGACAGATAACAGAAGGGGACAATCTTCTTTCTATGAGAACAAAGAAAACCCTGCCCCCATTGACAGGTTTTTCAGGTTTTTCCCTTATCTTAATTGAAGATTGTCCCTCTCTGCAGTCTACCTGGGCACCTCCCTTCTGATCTGGCTGAGCAGTGTTACATCAGTAAAAGGGGTGGGAGGGGGATACTTTGTCACTGAATTACTCTTGAACTGCAACCCTGACATAATTGAAATAACACTCTCCAAAGTCCAAGTACTATGAAGATTAATTAGAGCTGCTTTTATTATGAAACATTACTATCCCTTTAATTCTGGCCCTCCCTAACATGCCTGATGCTCCATCATTCTGTCCATTTCCTCTCTGCACCTTTCATTTGCCCAACTGTTGAACACACTTGCCAGTTTTGTTCCAGTGTTACCCTCTTTATCCATGCAAACCATGAAAGCTGAAGAATGTATTTGCCACCTAAATTAATACAACTGCTTCTGGACCAAAGCAAATGTATGAAGACCTAAATTAAGCACAGAAAGGAGGGTAACTTGGAGCAACAACCACCCTATCACAAGGAGTCTTATATTATCGCAGTATCTTAGTGGATATAAGCAAGAAATGCAACAAGGAGAAGAGGGAATCAGAAACCCAGTACAGTGAATGTAATAACAATGGTAGCAACCTCAGAGACAAAAACAAAGTGTCAATACATAAACACAGCTTAAGGAAAACAAAAATATAACTCACATTTTCATGTTTCATATGCTTGAGAAGGCGCAGCTCTCTGTATGTTCGCTTGGCATGGATGATTGACTGAAAAGGCCGGGAAAGCTTTTTTACTGCCACTCGCAGCCCTGTATTCGAGTCAAATGATGAGCTGTGTGAACAGGAGTTAAATTATCAGTGGAAATGTCCATATAAAGAAAACAACATCAGTGACTATATAAGAAGAACTAAGAAAGATAAGAGGAAAGGAAAAACTTTTTTTTAACTAAGAAGAACTGAAAATTATCAACAGTAATAATTTTATATTTCTTACCGGACTGCAATTTTTATTGTAGTCATCAAGTGGTACTGATAAGAAAGTGGTTTAAGGAGAGCTTTAGTACAAGAGAGAGTGTTTGGACTTCCAGCTCTTGGGGGCTACATTTCCAAACACCCAAAACCAGCCAACTGCTGGTCAACTAGCACGGATATGAGACTTAAAATGTTTCCAAAGACTGCAGCAGAAAATAAAATTTTGCCCTTCGATCATGAGCTGACTGAACACGTAACAGTTTAATTGAGAAAAACCTGACACCACTACATTTTTGATAAATCATCTCCAAGCAGTGGAATTACTGCTGTTTTATTCAGTATGAAAACCTCTACAAACGTGCATGTTTTCAAAACACCAAACCTTTTAGTCCTTAGGGGCATGAAACACATTGACAAGATGTGTGTATATATTATATATATATATATATATATATATATATATATATATATATATATATATATATATATTTTTTTTTATTATTATTAATTTATTTATTTTTAACCCCTTAGTGACAGCTTAATGCCCGATGAACATTCTCCCCCCCCAAACAAGTCCGGAGTCTCTGAGCGGCGTGCGGACTTCCGTGACTTACCAGGTACGTCCTCTGTCACTAAGTGACAGTTTCTGCGGGACGTACCTGGTAAGTCATCAGTCGTTAAGGGGTTAAACTAAAAAAAAAAAATGGATATACATTATTAAAACCATATTTAACAAACACAGACCTGGATTAAATTGCAGGGTTCCATCTACAATTTTTTTTCCATAGAATTCAAGGGGAATCTGCTAGATTAAAGCAAAAACACCACTTCTCAACTGTGATGGAATCTAGGCCATAGTATCAAATATTAAATTTGACATCCAGTTTCAAAATAGCCTCAGTCTCTAAAAGTGGCAGTAAATTTATTACTAAAATATTTATATTGTAGGGAAGTGAGTTCTAAGAGTGCTGTGTCACTTTGGGGTGCTATGAACACCAGCTAAGGGTGCCCCACTTTTTTCTATGAAGACTGACAAAAACTTTAATGTATATTCATATAGATGATTATGCATAATTTGCCATCATTCTGTTAGACCTTAGAAGAACTATACATTTATGTATTGCAATTTTCATTAGGGCTTTGTGAAATTACCTATAAAAAATACTAGTGGTGTACGGAAAATTCCATTTTTCATGTTAAGGGTGACTTGAGCAGAAAAAGATTGAGAAACACTATTGTAGGGCTTTTTTTCAGGCGTTTCAGTCAAAAAATAGGATTTTAGTGTTCTTACCTGTTAAATCTTTTTTTGTTTAGTCAATATGGACCACAGGTATCATGGGGTTGAGTCCCTTCCCCATGGGGGCAGAACACATCACAAAAGACAGGGTCTTTGGGGTGGACAAAGACGCTAAGTGGACTCCTCTGCCCAGGAAAGCCATGTCATGAAGGTCTTTTTCTCTGGGTGGGAGACCTGTGTTCCATATGGACTAGAGAGGAGAGGATTTAACAGGCAAGAAGATTAATATCCTATTTTCTCTAACATCTAATGTGGAAAACAGGTACAATGGGAATATATCAAAGCTAGGATTCCCAGGGAAAGGAGAAGAGATCACTCACAAGTCTCCATGATACCAGAGTTCCCTAGGACTATATAGTATCTGAATAACCGAAGTAATAAGTGTCACTGAAAAGACTCTGAACTAGCACAAAACACCATGAGCCAACAGAGCTCAGAAACTACTAAACAATAACTGGCAATAAAAAAAAAATAAAAAAAGTACAGGCGGAACAGCCTGCAGGACTTTCCTGCCAAAACTGGCCTCAGCAGAGGCCAAAACATAGACAGGGTAGTGTTTGGCATAAGTATGCAAGGAGTATTAAGTCGCAGCCATGCACAGCTGTTCAGCCGTGGCCTGGTTCTTGTAGGCCCAAGAAGCTTCCACAGAGCTGGTGGAATGAGCTGTGATCTTAAAGGGAACATGTTCTTCCAGATCTCATACACCTGCATATGATAGCCTTGATACAAGAGGCAATGGTAACCTTGGAAGCAGCCTGACCAGCTCTGGGACCCTCCACGATGAGAGGTCCCATGGAGGAATGGGATCCTTGCATGAAGGGAAGGCATGAGACACCTCTTGAAGAAACACCTTGGCATCCAGGATGACAGCAAAGAGTCTATTAAAGAGAACAGGCAGTGTTGAGATTTGAACAGTAAGGGAACTCAAACGGAGTCCCTTGTTCACACGGTCTTGAACAGAGAGAACCAAAGGAAAGCCAAAACACTGTGGGAACATGTTCTTGCCCATGCACTATTTAAAATGGACCATAACCTATGGAATGCCATGGAGGAGACTGGTTTCCTCAGAAAAACCTTTCTGCTTTGGGATGTCTGCTTCAAAAGTCATGCCGCCAAAGCCAGTCTTTTCCACTTCCTTGTACCACAGGTGATCCTGGTACAACAGATTCAGTCTGGGAAGTAGAAGGATTGGGTCCTGAATAGACAGACTGTACCACACCCTCATGGAACAGCAAGAAGCAATCAGGGCGACCAACACCCCATCCATACTAATCTTCCCAAAGGCCCTGGGGATGAGAGGAAACACATAGGAGAGATGAAAAGTCACATGGGATAGGCACACTGCATCAGTCAAAAAAGCCAAAGTATACACTGTCCAGGAGTAGAATGTCAGAACCTTCATGTTCTCTCAGATTGCTATGAGATCTATCACTGGCAGTTCCCAAAACTGGATTATCAGGTAAAAAGCCTCCACATTGAGTTCCCAGTTCTTTGGATCTACGTCTCGGTGACTTAGAAAGATCACCAGGACGTTTTCTACTCCTGGAAGTGAAAGGCTGTAATAGCTGGTAGTGAATGGCTGTGATAGTTGGGACATGAGCCTCCACCCAACTAAGTACTCACCCTCCATGCTACCTCGCTGCAAGTTCTTGTCCGGTGATTGATGTATGCCATGGCCGTGCCATTGTCCAACTGTACTCTTACCGGAACCCCCATGAAAACTGGGTATCAATGAAAGAGAGACTCCACCTGCCTTGGACACCCAAATGTCCCAGGACCACACCCCAGCCCCGCAGGCTTGCATCCGTGGTGACCAGGGTGTAAAGGTTTTCAGTACACTCAGAGGCAGGCAATTTGGTAAAACACAGTTTTATTGAAACCAGACAGAATAAAGTAAACCTCGAGGGTCCAGCAATAGTTAACAAACAGTACTGACACAGGACAGGTTACTAACATTAAACCCACACGGGTCCAGTATACATAGATCAGAGAGCAATACATATACTGACACAGGTCAGGAACAGTTCATGTAGTAGTGAGACACTGATAGTAAATGCCATTAGGCCAGGATGCTGGGAGGCCCTAATAGCAAGGCCCAAGAAGCAATCTCTGGGGATGAGTGCAAAAATAGCGACTAGGCCCAGAAAAGGTGACCGAGGCCCATATGGATCACAACTACCTGTAGTACTGCAACTGGAGGAACAACGGAACGCCCAGGAATACACACAGACTGCGACCCAGGGTAACGGTACCGGACAATAGATGAAATAACGCTAGGCTCGATGGCAACTGCCGGGTCACAGAGCCGACTGAGGCGCCCTGGAGACCAACCTCAATAACGGAGTAGTGACTAGCCAGCGTATAATGTGCCAAAGAATAGCTCCTACCCGGGTGAGTACCGGATGGTCCTGGTACCGGGCGCTTGGCTTGTTGGCGACTGACAAGAGCGGAGACTGCGGCGCCCAGGAGACCAACTACAGTGGTAACAATAACAAGCCAAACGTATAGTGAGCAAGCGAGATCAGTGTCAGCCCTGGGTAATGAGGAAGGAGGCAGCAAGGCACAAAATGGGTCGCCGTCACGGAACGGTAATGCAGTACTCGAGGCAACCAACTGGGCCAGCACGCTCAAGACAGTGCACAGGAGATACTCTCTACCGGATGCGGTAGTGCACCGGACTGGAAGCACAGAACAGGAACTTCAGCCAGGCTGGGTCGGTACACGGAGCAGGAACGTCAGCCAATCCAGGTCGATACACGGAGCAGGAACGTCAGCCAACCCAGGTCGATACACGGAGCAGGAACATCAGCCAGGCCGGGTTAGTACACGGAGCAGAAACGTCAGCCAGACCGGGTCGGTACACGGAACAGGATCAGAGAGTAGTCAGGCAGTCCGGGTCATACACAGGATATCACACGTTAATGGCAGCAAGCTCTAAGCAACGGGAACACCACGAAAGGGCCCTGTATGAGTGACATGGCACAGTACTTAAAGGCTACCACTGGGTGGAGTAATCACACGCTAGCCAATAAGAAAACATCAGAAATCATGTATCAAAATTTCGCCAGCAATACACCCTGATACAGGGCCCACTCCGTTAACACAAAGAGCCTCCCCTACTCCAGGTTCAGCCCATGTAGCCAGAGCCGAAAATCCACTCTGGCCTCCTGAGAGACAGACACATCTGCTGAAGGAGATGGTCCCGGTTCCTGGACCAAAATCTGAGAATCTTCCTCTGGAGTTCCCACATGTAGAACAGAGTACGTTACCGCATCCAGGGCTGACAGCAACACCCTCACAAAGTCCTTGACTGTCGCCAAGGACCACACATCTTGGAACAGAACACAAATCTTCTCCTCTGGAAAACCTTCTGATGACAGGTGTCGAACCTCATGCCAAGAAAACCATAAATTTGGGAGGGAGACCTCTGCAGGTTTAGAATCAAGCCATGGTGCACTAGAATGTGGGTGTAGTCTTTGTCATGGGAGCAAAGAGCTCCACTGAAGGAGCCTTGATGATGAAACTATACAGATCCAATGTCAAAGATGCCCTGTGAGTGGATAAAGGCAGCCAGGGCTGCCATGATCTTTGTGAAGATTCTCAGCACTGAAGCCAGGCCAAGTGGCAGAGCCGTGAATTGGTAACGATTGGAACCTAAAGCAAAATTCAGGTAGAGTTGACTGTCTGGGTGTATTGAGATGTGTAAATAAGAAGGTTCGGAGAGGCCAGGTACTCCCCCAGGCACATTACCGTGATAACAGAACACAAAAGTTCCCATCTTGAACCTCGTAGCAACTACATAACTGTTGAGGCATTTGAGGTCCAGAACGGGGCAGCAGTCGCCGTCCTTCTTGGGGACAATGAACAGGTTGGAACAGAAACCTGAAGTGGCACCAGTACGTTCTTCTCCAGCCTCTTGGAACAGTCTTGTCTTAGTCGGATCCTTCAGAACCTTTGACAAAAAAAAATATATATATATATATATATGGTATTCTAAATCTATGCGGTACCCTTCTGAGGGTACTGCACTCAAATGGTTAACTTACCAAACTTCCTTCTTCAGGCTCCCACTATACCAGTGATTCTCAGCTCCAGTACTCAGGGCACACCAACAGGCCATGTTTTAATTAACCACAGGTGAATCAATCACAATGATTGAGCCACTAATTACTCACCTGTGATTAAGCAGGAACAACCTGAAAACCTGCACTGTTGGTGTGCCCAAAGGACTAACGTTGAGAAACACGGCACAATTGTTACAGCTTACCTTGACTTCAGCATCATCTGCAGGCGCAAGGCTTCAAGCATGCTGCAGGCCTCTGTTTCATCTGTTTGCTTCCTGTAGTTTCCTCCTACCAACTTCCTACTTCCTCCTTCTGAGCTGCACGTCCTACTTCCTGTGGAGGTGTTTAAAGGGCAGACTGAGGCCTGACTCAGTTGCCCTTGCGTTGTTGTTCATAGCAGTTCTGTTACTTTGGGCTCTGTGTATGACCTGGCTAGTCTTCCATCCATTCTAGTGCTGACCTGTGGCTCTGTCTGACTATTCTTTTGCCTAACCCCTAATAGTGGACACCCCCTCTGGTGCTGACTTGTGGCTCTGTCTGACACACAGCAGACTTACTCCGATACTTGTCAGAGTTATGCCAAGGGTCATAGCCGGCACCTCAATCCCCAGTGGTTACTTTCATGTGGTATAAATACCATACGGGTATCAGGGGTTAATGTAAGTAGCTTGTCTGGCAATGCAGGTCTCCATAGCTTTAAGACTGATCCATTGGCAAAGGGCTTATTACAGCAGGGGGGTTTTGGAAATGCAGATGCTACATGCAAAGTATTAAGGGTTTTTCAATACAAGCTATGTCATTATGCAGAATATTTAATTTAATTCCTCCACAACAGGATCTGATCACTAGCATTTATCCATCATTCACTATATCCATAGCTATTTGCTGTAAGACAGACGTGCACCTGTGTCCAGGCCACTATCCAACTCGGGTAATTAGTTATTTTAGCCTGTCAAGCGTCTGTCTCCACAATTGCTTCATTTTACCTAATTATTTATGTCAGTATGTTAGTCTATGTTATCCTGAGCACAAATACAATATGGGGGAAGTAGAACTAACAGACACACACGTTAGCTGCCCAACAAGCTAGATAATCCTCACTATGTGTGCAAAGTACTGCACTGGTTATTTGTGTGTTCTGTCTATGCCCCCCTTGCTCTACCCCTTCCCAGGTGCCCAAGGTCCCCCTTGCCCCTTCCCACGTGCCCAAGGTCCCCCTTGCCCTTTCTAGGAGCCCAATCAAAGCCCCGGCTATGCCCAGCCCTCTCAGCCCATCGCTTAGGGACTGGACCCTTACTAAGCTTCTGGTAGAACGGAACAAAGACTTCCCTAGCTGAAGCAGAATAAGTTATAACTGTTTTACTTCGGCTTCCCCCAAATCCTTACTCCCAACTCCTCCTGTGATTCTGAAGGTAGGTCAATTCTCCCATATCCTAATATGGGTTCAATTTTAGCCGATGTCCAGGCCTGGCTCTCGGCCTTGAAGAACACCTCTTCCCCTGGGTCTTCTGCCATCGTGGCTAATGAACAACAACCAGGAACATCATCTTTTCCCCCACTCATCTCGTATCACTCCCACATCTCCGGAGGGACATCTTTGACATTAAAGATATGAATCTGGTGTTCCCTCCTTATAGCCTCGCAGGACTTAGCAGTGCACAAGACGATCAGCTGCAGGGATGTCTCCATCACTCTGAAACCTAAAAACCCTAGGTTGTCTAGAAAACTTGATTCCAGAGTTTGTCCTTGCATTCAGCATTTATTGTGACATATTGTGCTCAACTTTTCCTAAAAGAAGGCAAGAGCTTTACACTTACCTTTACAATGCCATTGACCTAGCACACAAGTGTGGCAGTACGTCATTTTAGGACTATCATCATGTTTTTTTATCCAAGGTGTCAGCTAGTCTAGTCCAGATTGGGAAGCATTAGATAACAAGGGTTTTTTTGCTGGCATTAGGGTTCCTACCTGCAGCACTTGTCAGTGCACATACCATTCTTTGAATCTACGCTCAGCCACAACAGCTTCGAGTACAGGGGGCCGATAGCTCCTCCTTCTCAAGCAGAAAATCCTTCCCCTCCTCCCTTCCACAGACAAATTGGGGAGAACACAATTATCTAGGCTCTGCTCCAACTTGCAACAACATTAACACTAAAGGTTGCTTTTTAGTGGTTGTAGGCTCCTTCACGTGTGTAGATTATGTAGGAAAGCAAATTCTAGGGCCATATGTACGCAATCTAGGTAATCAAATAAAGGATTGAATTCTATTTATGTTGTAGCCCTGCAGTCTTTATTATCCACTCACCACGACTCTTATCTGGTGAACTTTACAATTTTAGGTCTCACAGACCATTTTCTTAGAGGTGTCATAGCCTTCCCAGATATCTCCTTAGAATGCCGTAATCCACAGTCAGCCCTAGCAGATCCCCAGGCAGTGTCTTCTCTATTAGCAGAAAGAGTTGAAAATTCCTCCTACGCCCCTTTTTGATTCCCCAATCTCCAGTGTGGCGGGTCAACCCTATAGGTTTGGTCCTGCATAATTTTCTTCTAAAAAGAAGCTATTCAAAGTATAAATTCACTATTCCCACTGAGGAATTTTCCCTTAACCCCATGCCGACAATGGACATACACGTACGTCCTGCAGAAACTGTCACTTAGTGACAGAGGACGTACATGTACGTCCAGGAAGTAATTCGTCAGAATGCCGAAAAAAAACACCCCGTCCGCGGCCGGTCACTAAGGGGTTAAATAGTCAATAGATAATGCAATTACCGTAAAATCTCAGGTATAATACGCACATGTGTATAATACGCAGGTGCATATTATACCTAAGATTTTAGGTGAAAACAAGAGTGCCTATGTATAATACGCACCCTTGTTTTCCCCCTTACTAAAACATTTTTTAATGACTGCAACCTCACAGGACATTACCATTGGCTGGAGGCAGAAGGTCCTAACAGCCCATTGCAGGATGCGGTCGGCAGATGCAAGCATGCCGCCTGCAGAGATCATGGGGACTATAATAATAGTAAGGCATATTTTCACATCGATTGAGCTGGGGAGCGGGAGGGAAGATAGGGGACTTATGTGGGACGAAATTAAGCTTTTTTGAGAGCGGATTGTGCTGGGGGGAGGGGTATTTGCCAGCGGTATACTTTTTTATTAAAAAAAAAAAATTGTCAGGTATAATACACCCCCCCCCACTTCACATAAGGTGAAGAGGGGTAAAATTGTGTGTATTATACCAGAGATTTTATGGTACACTTATCCGTCAGGCAAACCCGGGCTGTTGGTTGCCCAAAACGGATATCACAGACGCCTTTAAGTTGTAGCCAGAGCACCCTTCCCTTTGGTACAAGGAATTAAATGGGCAAATCAATTCTCTCTCATCACTAGGCTAGCTTTTGGATCAAAAAGCAGTCCTAAAACTCTTTGATCCTTTTGTGGAGATCCTGTGCTGGATTACCGATTGACACCTGTATCTGTTTATCTGGATGATTTTTTGTTAATTCAGCCCACCTGTTACAGCTTACCTTAGTTTCAGCATCATCTACAGGCACAAGGCTTCAAGCATGCAGCAGGCCTCTGTTTTATGTGTTTGCTTCCTGTAGTCTCCTCCTACCTACTTCCTCCCTCTGAGCTGCTCCTCCTACCTACTTCCTGTGGAGGGGTTTAAAAGGCAGACTGAGTCCTGACTCAGTAGCCCTTGCGTTGTTGTGCTTAGTAGTTCTCTTACCTTAGGCTCTGTGTATGACCTGGCTAGTCTTCCATCCAACCTGGTGCCGACTTGTGGCTCTGTGACTATTCTTTTGCGTATTCCTATTAGTGGACATCCAACCTAGTGCAGACCTGTGGCTCTGGCTGACTACCTGAACTGTGCATGACCTGGCTTGTCTGACTACCCCCTCTGGTGCTGACTTGTGGCTCTGACTACTCTTACATTTGCTCCTTTACCTAGCAGTCATCCAACCTAGTATGGATCTGGGGCTCTGGTAGACCAGCTCTGATACTGACCGCAGGCTTCAGTCAGCTATCTACTTCCTCTCTGACTGCAGACTGAGCCAGAGTCCTCTCCTTACTGACGGCAGGCGTGCGTCGGTACATCTTCCACTTCGGATCAAGATCCTGTGTTCCTGCTCCTGTTCTGTTCCTGGTTCTGGTAGAGACTACCAGTGGCTGAGGCCTAGTCTCTAGCATTGTGGTCAAGCCTGGCAGCCTATTATTTCTGATAACTGTGCTCTCTGGCTTGTAACCCTCTGCTTGTTACTACTGTATATATATGCCTACCTGCTACTATCAATAAATTGCATTTAACTATACTGTACTGATTCCTGAACTTTTCTGGGAACCGTGACACTGCCTCAGACACTACTTCCAGTCTAAATAAATTATAGGAAATATTTTACAACATAAACGTCCCAGTGTTAAGTCAGAAAACCATAGGGCAGTAGAGTTATAGGAATTAGATTGGGATAAGTAACATATGAAGCTAGCCTACCTACAGACAATCTGCTTAGAATACAACACATAGCTCACTAGTCCCTACAGAAAGGCCATACCTTAAGTTTCGACCTCCAATATTTGCTTGGCCACCTCAGTTACATTCTGTGGATCATTCAACAGGACCGCTCATTTATTTCCCACCTATTATCTCTGTTCTCCTGCCAAACACCACCCGGTCACTGCCTGTTGGACTCAGCAGCCAAGTCTGACTTACGTATATGGGATAATTTTTTGGCTCACTGGAACAACCGATGTATATTTCTCCCTCTTCTCTCACCTATTTCACCCACTATATATACCAACGCCTCTCCGGGCATGGGTTAGCTGCCAAGTACCAGCAGGAGTGGTTTTCAGAAAGTTGGCCGGAGGAAACTACGGCCATCCCTTGTTTCATATTTACCTCTTCCCTGTTTGAGCTTTATCCTGTTGTGGCAGGAGCAGCTCTCTGGGATAATCAATGGCCAGGCAGCATAGTCTTATTTATCTCTGATAAAGTTTCTACTGTACACATCATGAACAAAAGGCAGGTCCTCCTCTCACTCATTATGTTGCTCCGGAAGCTAAGGCTTTCCCTTTCTCCCAAATTTTTCTTTACCAGAACTCACATTCTTAGAGTCCTTAACACAGCTGCTGATGCCCTGTCCCGTTTCAATTTTCAGGTATTTCACAACTGTCATCCACAGGCAAATATCCAGTCGGTTCATCCACCCAACTTCAAGGATATAGTGCTGCCTTGAGCGTATTGTCCGAATAGGCTAAAGTCATTATCTACTGTGCACCGGCACCAAACAAACACACTGAAAGCATACGCCACAGCATGGTCCGCTTTTCATATATTTATTAGTCTCACTCAGCCAGGTCAGCTGTACTCACTCATTAGCTATGGTATTCGCTTCCGCTGCATACCGCCATTCTGCTATGTCACTATCCCCTTTCACCATTAAACTATATATAGTACGCAGCACAAACTAGTCCTGCAGTCTCCATCCATGCAGTCGCTGGTTCCTAATGAACAAATTAAACTATTCTTCAAAGACCTCTTCAAAATATCAAACCCTCAAACGTCCTCAGCTCCCTATAATCAGGCCCTTGATTAGTCAATATCTTGACTATCTTAGCACTTTTAGCATTTTTGGGGTTTCTTAGGTGAATTTGCAGTCACAAAATAGTTCTGCCGCTTTTGTCACTAAATCCCAGCTTTCTTATCATTCCAGTCACTACCTATTCACCCTTACACATTCCAAAACTGACCAAACTAGTAGAGGGACCATCATACCATTCTATCCTACCTCGGATAAATGGTGCCATGTCAAGGCCCTCAATAAGCTCACTGCACTCCAAGATAAGCAAGCAGGCAGCCCTCTGCTTTCCACAGAGAACGGCCAGTTATCAATAACGAAGTTCACTAAGTACATTAGACTCTTGCTGAGTCACTTAGACCCTTTTCTATATTCTAGCCATTTAGGACTGGCGCCACTTCCTCAGCCTCTAAAAACAAAGTGCTTCCACATATAAAGGTCCAGAAATATTTCGACACGGACACAATTTTCATAATTTTGGCTCTGTACACCACCACAATGGATTTGAAATGAAACAACCGAGATGCAATTGAAGTGCAGTCTTGAAACCCTTGAATTAAAGCAGAAGCAAAAATATTGTATGAAATGTTTAGGAATTGCAACCATTTTCATACACAGTCTCCTTATTTCAGGGGCTCAAATGTAATTGGACAAATTAACACAATCATAAACATATAGTTAAGAGAAGAGGAATATAGTTAGCTCAAACAAAAATTAATATTAAAGTTAATAGATACAATAAATTAATGTGTGCTCAAGGCTTCCAGGAGTAATGGTATATAGTTGGAGCCCTCTGGAGGCTGGGGCCCCCAGATGAAGATCCAACGCTGTTAGCCTGTTTAGAGGGCCATCCTATAGTAGAATTAATAAAAATTGGGATGGAAAAGCTAGGAGGAGAGGCCGTAGATAAGTGCCCAGTGGGAGATGCTTCTAAGCCTTTTATGCCAGTCTGCAGCACCTCCCACAAATACAGGCAAAGCCTTGCACTTGTGCTCATGGCTTCCGGGCGTAATGGTACATAGCTGGCGCCCTCTGGAGGCTCGGGCCCCCAGGGGAAGATCAGATGCGGTTATCCTGATTAGAGGCCAAAGGAGAAGCCAGACGGAAATTATAATAAACAGCTTTAATACCTGTCAGGGATGTGGAATTTATATTGCAGACGCCCGGGACATGTAGTTCCGGGTGCCGGGCAGGTACGGTTTTAATCACATTTAGCCCTGCTTCGGGCAAGCAGAGCCAGGCCGACGGTGATGCTGCAAATATATTTTTTTTAATAAATAACTTTGCAACATGCGGTCAAAGGATCTCTCAATAAAAGTGAAACAGGCTATCCTTAGGCTGCACAAAAATAAAATAATCCATCAGAGAGATAGCAGGAACATTAGGAGTAGCCAAATCAACAGTTTGATACATTCTAAGGAAAAAAAAAAAAAAAAGAACACACTGATGATCTCTGAAGCACAAAAAGGCCTGGATGTTCACGGTAGACAACAGTGGTGGATGATCATAGGATCCTTCCCATGGTAAAGAAAAACCCCTTTACAACATCCAGCCAAGTGAAGAACACTCCCCGGGAGGTAGGCATATCAGTATCCAAGTCTGCCATTAAGAGGAGACTTCACAAGAGCAAATACAGAGGGTTCACCACAAGGTGCAAACCATTCATAAGCCTCAAGAATAGAAAGGCCAGATTAGACTTTGCCAAAAAAACATCTAAAAAAGCCAGCCCAGTTCAGGAACAGCATTCTGTGGACAGATGAAACGAAGACCAACCTGTACCAGAATGATGGGAAGGAAAAAGTATGGAGAAGGCTTAGAATGGCCCATGATCCGAAGCATACCACATCACCTGAAAAACATGGTGGAATAATGGGCATGCATGGCTTCCAATGGCACTGGGTCACTAATGTTTATGGATGATGTGACAGAAGCAGCAGGATGAATTCTGAAGTGTACAGGGATATATTGTCTCCTCAGATTCAGCCAAATTCAGCGAAGTTGATTGGACAGATAGACAATGACCCAAAACATACTGCGAAAGCAACCCAGGAGTTTTTTCTAAAGCAAAGAAGTAGAATATTCTGCAATTGTGGAGTCAATCACCTGATCTCAACCCGATCGAGCATGCATTTCACTTACTGAAGACACAACTTAAGGCAGAAAGACCCACAAACAAACAACTGAAGACACCTGCAGTAAAGGCCTGCAAAGCATTACAAAGGAGGAAACCCAGCGTTTGATGTCCATGCATTCCAGATTTCAAGCAGTCATTGCCTGCAAAGGATTCTCGACAAAGTATTAAAAATGAAAATTTTTTTTTTCCCCCCACCAAACATGATGTCCTTATGCCCATCATGTATGGCTCACGCTATGATCGTTTGCTAAAAGGCTTGAACTATATATCTCTCATTGGCTGTGTGAAAGGGGAGCAGAGGAAGACTGCTATACCTGCAGTCTGTCCAGAAGGAAGGCACATTTAAATTTCAGCCAAACAACAAATTAAAAAATTGGTCTTACCTGTTAAATCCTTTTCTCTTAGTCCATATAGCTTACAGGTAACTCCAGGAAGGTGATCTCCCCTTTAAGTAGGCAAGGACAATTCTTGGAAAGAATACAGGGTGGAGCCGTCCTTCCCTCCTTAGCTGGTCACCAGCCAATCCCCTCCAGTTAGACACTATCCTATCTGGCTAGATGGAAAAGGAAAGACTCCTGTCAGCATGAACCCGAAAGGACTCCCACATTCAGCTACAGGAGTACCAAGCATGGTCCCTTGAAAAGGGTGGGAGACCTGTAAGCTATAGGGACTAAGAGAAAAGGATTTAACAGGTAAGACTAAAATCCTTTTTTCTCTATCTCCCAACACAGCTTACAGGTAACTCAGAGATGTACAAACATTGAGTTCCCCTTTGGTGGGAAATAAGGCAAGGACCAGCGCCATTCCCCCAAGTTACCAGAGCTCATATGGACTCAGATCACAGAACAGCCCTTAACAAACTAAGTGTCAACAGACACTGAACTGGAACAAAGCACACATAACAAGAGAGTCTAAAAGGCTCAACATTTAACGATCACTATGACACAGGAAACCAAATCCTAGACAGGCAGAACTGCCTCCAGGACTTTCCTGCTGAAGCCAGAACATCAACATGGTAGTGTTTAGCAAAGGTGTGCACAGAAAACCAAGTGGCCTCCTTGCACAACTGATCAGCAGAGGCCTGATTCTTATAAGCCCAGGAGACCTGGTGGAATGAGCTGTTACACGAAAAGGAACAAGTTTCTTCCACCATCAAGTGGATATCCCTCTCCTTGCAAATAACTGCCTTGTCCTTGTGAAACATCAGGAAAGGCGGTTTGCAGGGCATGCTCTGCAGTTCAGCGACTCTGTGAATAGAGACAATCGCCAAGAGGAAAGCAATCTTCCAAGTCAGGAGACGAAGAGGAATGGTAGCAAAGGACTCAAAGGGAGGCTGCTGCAAGTCTCCCAATACCAGATTAAGGTCCCACTGTGGAGTGAGATGCTTAAAGGCAGGGAAAGCATGAGCGACACCCTGAAAGAAAGCCTTAAAATACAGGAGGATGGCACCTCTGAAAAAAGAGAGAGCTGAAGTCTGAATCTTCAAAGAACTCAGGCTAAGTCCTTTTGTTCACTGCTTTCTGAAAAAAGGACAGGACAGTCAGTAGATCAAACTCTTGTGAGGGCAGATCCCTATCCATACACCAAGAGAGGAAGATAGACCAAATCCTGTGGTAGGCTTTAGAGGAAATAGGCTTCAGAGCCTGAATCATAGTGGCTACCACCTCAGAGGAGAATCCCTTCTTCCTCAAGATAAGGATTCAAATCGACAAGCCATCAAACCCAGAAGCTCCATGTTCTCCTACCACAGTTAGCCCTGTAGGAGGAGATCCGGTCAGAGTGGAAGTCAAAATGGTTCACACACACACACACACACACAGACAGGTCCAAGATCTCCAGAACAAGGTTGCTGGGGCCAGTACGGAGCAAATAGGATGACCGGATTTCTCTACATCCAAAGCTTCCTTAGCATCTTGGGGAGCAGGGGGAGAGGAGGAAAAATTTAGGCATGGGAAAACTAGCAAGGAATCGACAGAGCATCCACCAAGAACGCCAGAGGATCCTTCCAGCAGGAGCAAAACATCGGAACTTTCCTGTTGTCTCTGGTAGCCATCAGGTCGATCCAGGGAAGTCCCCATCTCTGGACGATGAGGTCAAACACATCCTGGTGAAGCTCCCATTCTCGACTGTCCACTGTGTGTCGACTTAAGAAGCAGGCAAAGACGTTGCCTGCGGAGATGGCAGGAACATATTCTTCCACCCAGGTTAAAATAACCTTGACCTCCAACCAAGCTGGGAGACTTCTGGTGCTGCCTTGCTTGTTGATGTAAGCCACTGCCATGGCGTTGTCTAACTGGATGCGAACTGGACAACCTTTGAGATGAGACAACCAGTACCTCAGAGCATGGAATATCGCGCGGAGTTCCAGAACAATGATGGGTAGGAGAGACTCCCCTGCTGACCACCGACCCTGAACATTCAGGTAACACAGGATCTCTCCCCAACTGGATAGTCTGGCGTCCCCATGGTCCAGATGGGA